>CM033470.1:126768611-127084255 GCA_019447015.1 Hymenochirus boettgeri
TTTTTTAATGAGGATATCTGATATTCTATTATTGCACATATTTCTTTCCACTGATCAAATTTTTCCTCCAATTTACAGTTTATATATACCTCTACCCTTAGCTCCTCACATTCATATTCACATTCAGCTGTACTAGTGACTGCTACAGAAAGAGACTTTTCAAACTTATACAAGTCCTCTCTATCTGCCTATTTTCAGTACACCACTGCAATTCCCTTTTTAAGCAATTTATTTAAAGGGCATGTACACCCCCAAAATGAACTTTGGGGGTAAGGTAGGTAACCCCTACCCACCCCCAACTGCCGCAATATTTCTTTAAAAAAATCCCCAGATTTCTACTTACAGAGCCTTCTCTCCTGCAGCGATCCAATCCTAACGTTAACATATTGGCAAAGGAACGTGACTGGTTCAAGAGAGGTGTCAAGGAGGCTATTTATGTGAAAATAAAGAAACCAAGCCTACATAGAGGTGGGGGGGTTCGACACCAACTGTCTGCCATGTACAATGCTGTTTTGACACCTTACCCTGGGCGTTCCTATAACACCTCTTAGCCACTATGCAATCACGCCCTTAACACCTGGCTGTGATATGCTAATTGGGATTTTCCAGGGTACATAAATGCCACAGATTCTTGTACAAGTCATTATGAATTGAGAAAGCCAGTCGGATGACTAGCAAAATGTCTTCAAGAACTAAACTTCAAATCCATACAACATGAATACAACATGACCTGGATGAATGAAAACCTTCACAAGCACTCCTACTAGACTGTTTACTCATTAGTGAAGTGGATAATAACCCTTTCAATCCACAAGGCCATGTGAGCAATATTAAATATAAGAACAGGAAAACGTCTTATAAAACATCTTTATAGACCAGGATAAGAGTTCATAAGATCTACATCCTGGAAGACTGGGCATTATAGCCTTTTTTGGAAACAAAGAACTGGAGGGCCTAGATTTCCAAGACCAAATAAGAACTCATTAGATTCAGCCTCTCCATACCTATCAAGTTGGCGCCAGGTTATTACTGTATCTAGGGGTATGGATAAGGGAAATTCAGGATTCCTGGGAACAGTCTGTTGTAATGCAGGGAAGCAAGATAGAGGTCTCAATAAACCCAGTGAAGCGACAAACTTCATTGGCAGAAAATTACAAGGCTATGAGCCGCTATCATTCTCTATTGCCCCTTTTGGCAATGCATCAACCCGATAGTAGCTTTCAGTGCATTGCAAATAGGGTTTACCTATTCCGAATCTTAACTCGCGTTAAAGATTCTGTCTTAAATAACTTTTATCGGCTCAGTACATCAGTCGTGGTGGTTGCACAACACCGTTTTGTACCGCCGCACCCGCCATTAGTTGTGTCCTAAAGTCACATTAACCATTGGTACATTGGTACATTAAGACACAAAAAGCATATAACGGCTCTCTGTACATACTGTAGACCTGTTAGTGTCGAACACCCCCACTTCTATGTTCTGTAAAGAATAGAGGTGAACCAGACAGTCGAATAAGAATACCCAAGTGTTCAGAATAATAGTGTAAAAATTGGAATAAAAAGTCATTTAACATTTTTACAAACCTATGTGTTTTTTTCTGATTTGCATTTTCCATTGCTGCAGCGAGTGTCAGCATAGTTGAAAGAAGGCCAGTACAGATCGTTTTGGTGCCCTAAGCAAGCCTACTCAGCTCAAAACTGCCCCAAGCCACCTTTTTTGTTTATATTTGTGTAGATTTGAAAACCTAAAGCAATTGACAGGTAATCATCCTGTATTTTTGGTTATTTCGGACACATTGTATTCACAAGCACTGTATTTATGAAGAATTATAGATACCCTATCCTACCCTAACTTTTTCCTTGTATACGCACAGCCAACAGTAGGCTACAAGGAAATGGATGGGTAAAAACTTTTGAATTGAAAAAGTCAAAGATTATGTGTTTGATTATATTCGGAAATGCGTCAGGGTATTGCATGTGAAGCACACTATTTGCCGAATAAAAGTTAAATTTTAGATCTACGTTGGTTGCAGTCTGTCTTTTCTCCATTTGCTAGAGATATCCTGAAGCATTTCGCCCCTCAAATGGGCTTTGTCAAAGGTAAATTGCCGACTCAGGAAGTTGCTTTATGTAGTTTATAACCTGAGACAATCATATCCTCTTCTATTAAAATACGGACAAAAAAGGAATTCTCCTTCCGTGGACAAATACAGTAAAGTCATTGTAGGAGTCTCTCCCACCAGACACACCCCAGGAGCTCTTATCATTCATTTGCTTATCCTGTTCTAACATCTTAAGTATCCATGGTTATGATGTGCCGAGGTCTGTCTGTACTGTCCTGCGTACTCCAGCATGCTGACATTCTCTGTGCTTAAAGATCCCTTAATGATAAGGATTTGTCTTTTCTAAGTAGCAGTGGGGGACAAAAATTTTTTTTTTTTAATTCAGGGTATTGATATTTTCCAATGGCAAAATAAGATGTACGTATATACTCGAGTATAAACCGTCCCGAGTATAAACCGAGGTACCTATTTTTGCCTGAAAAAAGGAATAAAAGTGTTTGACTCGAATATAAACCGAGGTTAGAAAATATGAACACTAATGAAAACTGTAATTAGTAAAAATTATTTAAAAATGACCATAAATAGCAGAATCCAGTGACCAACTATTCCATGACACTCCAGATGTTTGTAAACTACAATTCCCAGCATGCTTTGTTTGCTGGGAGTTGTAGTTTCTACACATCTGGAGTGGCGAGCTCATTTGGCCCCCATAATAAAAGAATAGTTACCTAATAAAATGCATTTATTCAAAGTGCTGCAAAGTTTCTAAACCACCCCACCCCTCTGTACAGACCTATTAGCCCACCCCTAAACCCCTCATACACAAGAATATCCTTAATGCATACACAAGAATAACCTTACTGGATATGATGAGGGCTGACAGATTCGGAAGGTACGGAGTCCTCCATCCTCTATGTACGGTTGGGATGCAGTCAGGAGGCGCTGATGACGTAAGTGATACGCGCGGGCATGTAAGTTACGCACGTCCCGCGCATATAACTTACGTCATCAGCATACTGCCTGCACCTCTAACTGCTCTGGTCCTGGTCTCCGGTCTGCTCGCTCCTCACCGAATGGTCCAATCTCCAACTGGTAGGCTTCTTTTTTGTCCGTACTCTTCTTAATCTGTGTGTGACCCGAGTATAAACCGAGGTCAGGTTTAAAAGGTATTTTTAAAACCTAAAAACCTCGGTTTATACTCGAGTATATACGGTAATAAAAAAATAAACTTTACTTTTCATTTGCTTTCTTCTACAGGGAAAAATGTCAGAAGATCCATCCATGGAGTAGGACAAATGATGTCCACAATGATGCTTAATCGAAAGCAATCTGTGTATAGCTCTTCCGATTCATTAGGCTCTGAAATAAATCAGGAAATTGTAATTAAAAGAAAGGGCATGGATATGAAAAACACAATAGTCATGGAAGCTAAAGTCAAGATTCTGGAGATATTACAGGTAGCTTGTTCAAACTGTTGCTAGATATATATCTATATATATATAATTTTCATTTTCAAATAAGGTTATAACAATTTTATACACACATTGACATAAATAACCTTTATCTCTGTTGGAACTTACAATTTGAAAATATATATACAAAAAATGAAAGATTTTAACTATTTATAACCGGTGCGTCTGTTATTTTCAGTCACTGGTATTAATTATATTTAAGGGTATTTTCCAAGGGGGAACTGAGAAGTTACTGTAGGTCGTGTGATAAAAATTAAGTTATTCTAAATTCTGCTTTGATCCAATTTACTCAGAATCCATACAGTTCAGATTATATTGAACAATTTCATAGTCATGAACTACAGTACATATAACATTTTTTCATTGACCACTAGAAATGGCTGAACTTTCGAAAACGGACCCATTAAAGTCAATAGGAGTCAAATAGTTTGAAAAGTTCTAATGAAATACAATTAAAATATCAATGGTAACTTAATATAAATGGCTGTGGGACCTGGAAAATGGTCTGGGGAACATGTTCGAATATCCAGGACATTTTTGAAAAATCAATTTTACTCTCACTCGCGCTATTTTCGAGCTTGTTCGCGCCAAGGTACCATGGACATTTTACTTGCGGATTCGATGCTCGTGTATAGGTTTTAATGGACACTTTACTCGCAGGTTTCGATGCTTGCGTTCACGCCTAGATACCATGGACATTTTACTCGTGGATTCGATGCTCGTGTATAGGTTTTAATGGGCCCTTTATTCGCATATAGGTATAATAGGCATTTTACTCGCACATTCGAACGGTCCTGGATAGTCCGGGATAGTTCGATAGTTCGAGAAGTCCGAATTCGTTCAAATTCGAATAGTTTGGCTCAAACTCGGGTTCGAGTTTGAGTTCTAGTCCATCTCTATTGACCACAATGGTGTTAATTCTGTGTATAACAACATTCGTATAGGAGAATCGCCTCAATTGGGCTCCAATATGAGTTTTAGCAGCCAACATAATCTGTTCTAAATGTCTAAAACTTCAATAAGTTTATCTTAGGATCAAGTTTAATGGATATTGTTAACACTTCTGATACAATAGAAAAAAAGGAGTCCCAATAACTTGTAACTGTGCATGACCACCATTTGTAGAAGAAGTCTCCTTCTTCTGAGCACCCTCTAAAAAGGGCTGATGGTTGGAAAAATTTTCCCTAAAATTGTAGGAAATATGTATGCTCTATAAAGTACTTTTAGAGAAAGGTATATGTTTAGAATGTTATGTCCACCCCCAGAATAATCTTACTCACGTTCCCCTTACTCAGGTCCCCACCCACCACCCCCACCCCAAACAGTGATTTTTAACTTGCCTTCCTGTTGTCCATGGAGTCCATAAAACATACCTTTCCTCTCCATGTTCCTCCTCCAGGGACCTTACCTCCTTTATAAGATCTGACCGCTTATAGTGACATCACATCCGTCACTGACTTCTGCAACCTGGAAGAAACCTGGCATCTCACACAGATGCCAGCTTTCTTGCAAATGGGAAAAGTAAGTTTTCTGGAGCATTGAAAGGTTAATAAATACAACAATCTCAAGGTTTGGGGGGAAAGGGAAGGGGAGTAATGAAATATTATTCTGGGGTAGATGTTAACTTTTAAAGGAATGATTATACTAATAATTTTTTTTATATATTATGTATATATACTATAACATTGTTCATTTACTTGGTATTTTAAATCTAAATACATATTTTATCAGAATTATAGAAAAATGTCATCTTATAATACTCACTCTTTTTTTTTTTTTTTCTTTTGTTACCAGTTCATCCTTAATGTTAGACTTGATTATAGGATATCTTATCTTCTGTCTGTTTTCAAGAAAGAATTTGTTGAGGTGTTTCCCATGCAGGACAATGCAGCAGATGGAGCATCTCCAGCATTTGAAACAAGTAAAATTTATTTCAAACCAAGAAAATGTAATGCTGCAGTGAAACAGTTTACATGATATTCCCGCCATTTTTTTAAATGCACAAAAACGTTTAAACGATCGGAATTGTTACATGTATGGCCACCTTTAAGTGATTCAGCAGGACAGATTGCTGAAGCATGTTGGCAGATGCGTGTTCACACACACAATACAAGGTAATGTGATTGGAGATAGCTGTCACACCATCCATGTCAAAGGGATATCTGAAAACCACATGGCAGCTGGAGACCCCCCCCCAAAGGTATACAAAACTTTAAGAAGTGTGCTCCTCTGCCTTTCATTTTATCTGGATTACTTTGCCCTAGGAGTAGAGGGCTAAAAGGATTGCACCTACCTATTTGTCTGTCTAGTAGCCAACAGCAGTGTGCTGAGGTATCTTGATCTGTGTTGGGGGACATGTGACTAAATTTTCACTTTAAGTGTGAGCATGCCCTTTAAAGGACAATTATACTCACCTTCCCTCCGCTCCTCTTCTTTGTTCATTACCTTTTACCCAGGGTGAGGACCTGAACCGCTAGGTCCTCAGCCCTGGGTAAAAGGTAATGAACAAAGAAGAGGAGCGGAGGGAAGGTGAGTATAATTTTCCTTTAAGTACACTTTGGCAGAGAGGTGTCAAACAAAACACAACATTTCCCAATTCCTATTCGTACCTAGTGGTGCCCTGGTACCCATTTGAAAGTCTCAATCAATCTCAACCTCTCACACCATATGCAGAAAGCAAAATGACGTTACTTACCTTTGTGAGATAACGTAATGAAGTAAATCAATTTGTGACTTTTACTGTATCGCGGAATCACAGTCAGGTAATATGCGCCAATTTGTGCCTCAGCTTTAAAGGGGAAGTTCAGTGCAAATACATATGCTTTTTTAGAAAAAAGAGCAGTATTTTTCCATCCCAGTGTCCTAAACCTGCCAATTCAGCATTTTATCTGTGTATAGATAAATGCATCCGAAATACTGACTCCCTGCTTGCAGGACCCCTACTAGAGACAGTTATGGTCTTGCCTATGACCCAGCGCCTGGGTTGATTCAGTTGCTCAGTAGAGATCTGAGCATCTATGACCCATCCAACATCCAATCAGAAATTACTGTTAGGAACATTCCAAGGATGTGGTGCATCCTGGGAAGAAGAAGGACCGTTAGAACCTGAAATGTCAGCTCACTAATGTCAATAGCAGGGAACAGCAAAGGGTATGAAATCAACTAGGCCACTTCTTTACATTTTTCAATGAGCTGCTAATGACACAGAGATCACATGCTATTTAGTTAATGCTGAGCTAGACTAGGAATTTTTTGTATTTTTTTATTTCCTGTATGAAAAATTTTGATTTCAGTCGCTGCATAATTCACTAGGCCTATGTAAACTTTTATATGTAATTTACTGGTGACTTAAATTCTATATTCACTACCTGTACTGTATTTCATTTGACTCAATAACCGAATGGCCAAAAAAAAAAAATCACATTTGCACAATAAACTTAGATATGCACTAAACCACTCAGATAGAGAATAGACGCCATTTAAAATTCTTGTTAAGCCCCAGGAATTCTTCTGCACGGTAGTAGTTCTTTAAAAATTCTTGAAGTACCTTAAAAATGTTAATGGTATTTTTCTGCTTACAGGTGGATCTATGAATTTGGATCGTATTGGTGAGCAGGCAGAAGCTATGTTTGGTGTAGGGTATGTTTTTGCATTCTAAATTGCAGCAAATCATTATCATTTTTTTTTAAGTTTTTGCCAAACTACAGCCACTTATAAAGTGATGCAGAATCAGTAAGAATAATTTAAAATCTTTGGTGGTCACAGTAGAATGAGACTTAGCTTTAATGTGCTAGACTCAGCTATCAAAGCTGATAAATGTAACCTCACTCCTGAAATTTGCTGTGCAAAATGCGGCATATAAAATAATCTGTGCTTTTGTGTCTATAGGAAGAACACTAGTATTCTGGAAGTAGATGATGAGGGAGGAAGAATGTTCCTTCGTGTACTTATTCAGCTGACAATGAATGACTACCCATCTCTAATTTCTGGCTCTTTGCAGTTGCTTTTTAAACACTTTAGTCAACGACAGGAAGTGCTGCATGCTTTTAAACAGGTATTCTGATTTAATTCTAAAAATACAAAAGAAGGCCAAATATAACTGAAGAGACAAAGTTTAAAAATAAACTGTGTATTTGGCTTAAAAGGTTGAATTTCTAAATTCCATTGTTCCACAAAACCTTATCAAAAAGTGTGTTATCATGAGCAACGAGTTTTAAAACTCAAAAAACATGGTATTTATAAAAAGTTCTTCTCTATTGATTATGCGTCCTTAAAAAGTTTGAAGCTTCTACCTATTTGAAATGAATGGGCAATAAAATGCCCATAATTTTACTGATAAATTCCTAGCCAGTGGTTCTTTGATTTGCTTCAGAAAAGCAGACACCATCTTTATATAGCTTTTTAAATTGCTAAGATTTGTCACTGATAAGCTGAATAAAGAAAAAGGCTTAACATGCTGAGCACACCATGCGATTAAAAGACAGCACTCCTTTTAGAGAAAGGTCTTGGCGAATACCACCCAACAATCTTGATGATGTCAGAGACTATTTTAAAAAATTGAAAGACCAAAAGATTATTGTGGAATCACAAAGTCCTTTATGCTTCACCTATAGTTATTGTCCGAAAGAAAAATGGAAGTGTTCGCTTATGTGTGGACTATAGAAGACTAAACAAGTGCACCATTTCTGATCAGCACACTCTGCCACGTATTAATGAGGCATTTGATGCTTTGCATGGCAGTGCCTGCTTCTCAGTGATGGACTTCTCTCTTCTCAGATATGGATATTACAAAATTCCTATATATGCAGAAAATCAGGAAAAGGCAGCTTTTATTTGATATTGGGGTTTTACCAATTTACAGGGGATTAGTGGGGTTCCAGCTACCTTTCAGCGCCTTATGGAAAAAGTCCTGGGAGACTTGAAGTTGACTTGACTTGAAGGAACTGCATAGTTTACCTTGATGACTTTGTTTTCACCACTACCCCGGAGGAGGATGATAAAAGATTGTTCAGTGTGCTTGAGCATTTTCGGAAAGGGGACAATATTAAAGCACACAAAGATACTCTCTTTAAAGATAATTGGACCTTTGCTTGTGAGGAAGCTTTTACAACATTAAAACAAAAACTCACAGTAGCACCTGTACTTGCCTATGCTGACCCATGTAGATGCTAGTTACGAAGGGTTGGGAGACGTCCTTCATCAAGAATATCCTGGGGGATTAAAATCAGTTGTATATGTCAGTTGGAGTCTCAGCCCAACTGAAAGAAATTATCCTGTACACAAATATTAGAATAGAATATTTGGCCTTAAAATGGTCTGTCACGGAAAGCTACATGACTATATTTATGGGGCCTAATTTTAGGTAAGAACTGATAATAAACCCCTAACATATATTTTAACCACTGCTAAATTAGATTCTGTGGGGCATTGGTAGTTGGCTGCTTTGTCTAATTACCAGTTTTCAAGCCAGACCCAAAGAACATAGGGGCAGATACCCTTTCAAGATGTCCTGGTCTACCTCCTCAGCAGGAAGAAGATGAGTGGGAAGAACTTCCAGGTCTAGGAGTGGCTGCTCCAGCAGCTGTGCAGGAAGATTGTGTAGCTTTCTCGTTAGTTATGGCTGGTGGAATCCCTTGGAGGGACTCTGTTTCTAATATGTATTGCTACCCCACAGCACTAGGGGTACACAAGGACTCTAAATTAAGAACAAAAGATACAGGAAAATACCCTTTTTCTAAAAGAATGGGATAAATTAAAAGTTATAAATGGGCTCCTTTTTATTATTCATCTGTTTCATGATCATCCAGGGAGGAGGCAATTGATGCTTCCCCAAGTTTACAGAAAAGCTGTTTTGAGAAGTTTACATGATCTACATGAACATTTAGAAACTGAGAAAACATATGGCCTAGTGCAGGATTGTTTATTTTGGCCCAGGACGAGAATGCTGCAAAGATAAATGCTGGAAACAAAAGACGTTTTGATGCCAAGGTACGATACCGAGAACTAATGCTTGGTGACAAAGTACTTCTACATAATTTGGGTCCAGCTCCTAAACATAAGTTGGCCAACAGATGGAGGAAAGAGTTGTTTGAGGTAGTGAGTAAGCTACCTAATATCCCTGTGTACCAAATCCAAGAACCAGAGGGAAGGATTAAAGTCTGGCACAGAAATAATTTTCTCCCCGTATCCAAAGTTCCCACTGTTGATGAGATCCCTAATGCTACAGCTGATGCTAATGATGTTCCCACAGACTATGATGATGGACAAGTTGCAGACCATGAATGGTTTACATAGCCCTAGACAATACACGGCACGATCTTTTGGAAAATGGACGTTCATACACACCGTGTATCATGGGTCAGCCCCCGTGATCGCACATGGGTATGAACCTTAAGATGCATCCTTGTATTTAAAACTGATAAAAGGACAAATATACTGTAAAAAAATGAAAAGTACCTGGGACAGGGAGTTAAGATTGATTATTCCTACATCCCAATATTGTTTTGTTGAGAAACACCAGCACGTACAGTTTCTATCAGCCAGGCTAGTGTCCTGGACTCCTATAGAGGAATACAGTCTCCTATATTAAAAATACTGCTGATGCACCAATAATGGTCCACCCCTGAAACGTTGCTGGAGGGATATCTCACGGATGGATGAATAAAAGGAGTATTAATTTTTCAAAAGAAACTTTGGAGCGTTGATTTGCATTTGTTTCAGGGCACCGATAGAGCCTAACAGAAGCAGTTTTCTTTGTGCAGTTGCTCCTCACAGGACCAATATTGGGAATTACTAATCCTTCCTCACTGCCCCAGGTATTTTCATTTAAAGGAGAACTAAACCCAATTTTTTATACTGCAGAATCTGAAAACAACCCCCCTAAAAACACCAATAAACTATAAAATGGCACTTTAGTAAACTCTGTTAAAGTAAATCAAAGCCTGTTAAGAACTGTATGAAGTATCTGTGTGTATGTGCAGTGTCAGACCACACCTCCTGACCTCAGTCACATTCTTCCTTGCTTTATCTGTCCTGTAAAAGGATTGGCTAGAGATTATTAATGGGTGTGACCAACTGTAACAAGTTTGTGCCATAGCAAAGGACTGAGCATGTGCAGAACATAATGGTCGTTGACCAAACTGTCTTATACTAGAATGCTGAGAAGTAAAGCACAAACCATCTGTTATTTAGGTAAATTTCCCAGCGCCTGTATCAAAATGAGAGGTAAGACACAGATAACTGGTTTTATATCAAGGTGTTCTGCCTTCTGGTTCAGTTTTGTTCTGTGGCTTTAGTTGCCCTTTAAGTTCTTATTGTTAAAAATGGTGCTAATTTTGCCCCAACAAATCAGATCTTATTTAACATTTGAAAGCTAACATCTGATTGGTTGGGGCAAATTTAGCACCATTTTTAACGTTAAGAATTTTTATTGAATAACCCTGTATGTGTGTTAAATTAAGGGTAAAATATTTATTATTACACTTTTAAAATTTTAAGATTCAGCCCTATCAGCCCTACGTTTAACTAACTGTTAAAAAAAAAACTTTATATGCAATATAGTTCTCCCTAAATTGCTGGGAACAAAGTGCAGCAAGTGTGTTAAATTAAAGGGAAATATTGATTATTAGACTTTTTATGCAGAGGTAGAAATATTACTGAATACCTCTAAATATACTAATCCCATGCACTAAAAATGAGCTCAGAAATTTACAATAATTACAAAAATATAATTACAAAATAAATTTTTCATCCTCCTCATACAGACATTTTGTGTGTTACAGGTTCAGCTTCTGATATCTGCCCAAGATGTTGATAACTACAAAGTAATCAAATCTGAACTGGATAGACTGAGGACAATGGTGGAAAAATCAGAACTTTGGGTGGATAAGAAAGGTAGCTTGGGAATTAGCTGCTTAACAGAGGGCAACAAAAAGGAGAAAAAAGAGGTACTGTGAGATACTGAAGCTTCTTGATAAGATTAGTCAAAATGCTTTAATAACAAATGATGTTCTTTTTCCCAGCATGTAGACAGCCAAGACTCACCAGTAAAGGCATCCATGGAAAAGAGCAGTGAAAATTACCAGATTGTAAAAGAGGTAATGTCACTTGTTACTGAGTTTTTTTTAATTTCCTTCCGCTATTGATTTAGCTTCTTTCTGAAAACCATAAATTGCATGCAATCCCTTTGCATGAATGAATCATTATAAGAGTCAGACTAAAACTTCTGCGTATATGGTCTTTATTTTGTTCCCCTTCCTGATCACAATTAGAACCAATGTCTAATATGATCTCATATTAGTTAGGAATGTTTGTGAAGGTTTACCTTCATCCAGGTCATGGTATATCTGTGGTAATCAGTTAGCTCTACTGGACTTAAAGTTTAGTTTTTGAAGACATTTTCAGGGGGATGACCAGTATGTGATATCATTCTAGTCAGGTAAGTAACTGCACACAGACACCATGCTGCTCCTTCTTTCTCAGTTCAAAGAGACAAAAACTTTATTAACACTCCTACATAGCAGACAAACAGGGAGTTGTAATAAAAGTTATCATTAAAAATGGTTCTAATGTTTCCCCAACCAATCAGATGTTAGCTTCCAATTGTTCAATAAGATCTGATTGGTTGGGGCAAAATTAGCACCATTTTAAACGATAAGAACTTTTATTGAATAACCCTGAAAGCATGTTACATAACATTGAATCTGCAGCTGTATGAGAGCACACATATAAATGAACATCTTAACACTCCCACTTGCTCTCACACTATAGATAAATTTATTTAGCATAACTGTTTAGTACTCTGATTCATATTCCAAATATGTTATTTACATACCCTTTCAACTTAAACATTTTTACTGGCTTAGCCATTACATCTGACACCGTTTTGTTTGTAGCACAATACTCCAGGATAATTTTACCCTCATTACTGATATTTACTGTCCAATTCTTTCAGCATTTGCACAAGATGGAAAATGAAAAGAAGAGCTCAGCGCACTCACAAGTAGCGATCTCCAACTCCATGCAGATAAAATATACTTTTTTGTATATGATTCCCATGTGCTCACCGACAATGGGTGAACAAAATTAATCATAGGCTTAATCAAAGCCTATGAGTAAGGACCAGCAAAGGTCTGAAATACGTAAGGTGTTTTGTTTAGCCATTGTCGTAAACTACTGGGCACACAGGCATGGGTATACTGCTGGGCATACAGATATGGGTATACTGCTGAGCACACAGATATGGGTAAACTGCTGGGCAAACAGGCATGGGTAAACTGCTGGCCAAATAGACATGCGAAACTGCTGGGCACACAGGCATGGGTAAACTGCTGGACACACATATATGGGTAAACTGCTGGGCACACAGAAATGGATAAACTGCTTGGCATGCAGAAATGGCTAAACTGCTTGGCACACATATGGGTAAACTACTTGGCACACATATGGATAAAACTGCTGAGCACACAGATATGGGTAAACTGCTGGGCAAACAGGCATGGGTAAACTGCTGGGCTCACATATATGGGTAAACCGCTGGGCACACATGCATGGGTAAACTGCTGGACACACATATATGGGTAAACTGCTGGGCACACAGAAATGGATAAACTACTTGGCATGCAGAAATGGGTAAACTGCTTGGCACACATATGGGTAAACTGCTTGGCACACATATGGATAAAACTGCTGAGCACACAGATATGGGTAAACTGCTGGGCAAACAGGCATGGGTAAACTGCTGGGCTCACATATATGGGTAAACTGCTTGGCACACAGATATGGGTAAACTGCTTGGCACACATATGGGTAAACTGCTTGGCACACATATGGATAAAACTGCTTGGCACACAGATATGGGTAAACTGCTTGGCACACATATATCAAACTGCTTGGCAAACAGATGTGGGTAAACTGCTTGGCACACATATATGGATAAAACGGCTGGGCACACAGGCATAGGTAAACTGCTAGGCACACATATATGGGTAAACTGCTGGGCACACAGAAATGGGTAAACTGCTTGGCACACATAAATGGATAAAACTGCTTGGCACACAGATATGGGTAAACTGCTTGGCACACAGATATGGGTAAACTGTTTGACACACATATATGGATAAAACTGTTGGGCACACAGGCATGGGTAAACTGCTTGGCACACAGAAATAGGTAAACTGCTTGGCACACAGATATGGATAAACTGCTTGGCACACTCATTGATAAAACTGCTTGGCACACAGATATGGGTAAATTGTTTGGCACACACATATGGGTAAACTGCTGGGCACATAAGCATGGGTAAACTGTTTGGCACACATATATCAATAAAACTGCTTGGCACACATATATGGGTAAACTACTGGGCACACAGAAATGGGAAAACTGCCTGGCACACATATGGATAAAACTGCTGGGCACACAGGAATCAGTAAACTGCTTGGCACACATATATGGGTAAACTGCTTGGCAAACAGAAATGGGTAAACTGCTTGGCACACAGAAATGGGTAAACTGCTTGGCACACATATGGATAAAACTTCTTGCCACACAGATATGGGTAAACTGCTTGGCAAGCATATATGGATAAAACTGCTTGGCACACATATATGGGTAAACTGCTTGGCACACATGTAGGGATAAAACTGCTGGGCACACAGGCATGGGCAAACTGCTTGGCACACATGGATAAAACTGCTTGGCTCACAGATATGGGTAAACTGTTTATCACACATATATGGATAAAACTGTTTGGCACACATATATGGTTAAACTGCTGGGCACACATATATGGGTAAACTGTGCTTGGCACACATATCAATAATACTGCTTGGAAAACATGCGGGTAAACTGCTTGGCACACATATATGGATAAAACTGCTGGGCACACAGGTATAGGTAAACTGCTAGGCACACATATATGGGTAAACTGCTGGGCACACAGAAATGGGTAAGCTGCTTGGCACACAGAAATGGATACAACTGCTTGGCACACAGATATGGGTAAACTGCTTGGCACATAGATATGGGTAAACTGCTGGGCACACAGAAATGGATAAAACTGTTGGGCACACAGGCATGGGTAAACTGCTGGGCACACATATATGGGTAAACTTCTTGACATATATATATGGATAAAAATGCTTGGCACACAGATATGGGTAAACTGCTTGGCACACATATATGGTTAAAACCTCTTGGCACACAGATATGGATAAACCTCTTGGCACACATATCAATAAAACTGCTTGGCAAACAGATGTGGGTAAACTGCTTGGCACACATATATGGATAAAACTGCTGGGCACACAGGCACAGGTAAACTGCTATTCACGCATATATGGGTAAACAGCTGGGCACACAGAAATGGGTACACTGCTTGGCACACAGATATGGGTAAACTGCTTGGCACACAGATATGGGTAATCTCCTTGGCACACATATATGGATAAAACTGCTGGGCACACAGGCATAGGTAAACTGCTAGGCACAAATATATAGGTAAACTGCTGGGCACACAGAAATGGGTAAACTGCTTGGCACACAGATATGGGTAATCTCCTTGGCACACATATATGGATAAAGCTGCTGGGCACATAGGCATGGGTAAACTGCTTGGCACAGATATGGGTAAACTGCTTGACACACAGATATGGGTAAACTGGCACACATATATGGATAAAACTGTTGGGCACACAGGCATGTGTTAACTGCTGGGCACACATATATGGGTAAACGTATGCATAAACTGCTTGGCACACAGAAATGGGTAAACTGCTTGGCACACAGATATGGATAAACTGCTTGGCACACATATTGATAAAACTGCTTGGCACACAGATATTGGTAAACTGTTTGGCACACATATATGGATACAACTGCTGGGCACACAGGCATGGGTAAACTGCTGAGCACACAGGCATGGGTAAACTGCTGGGCACACATATGGGTGAACTGCTTGGCACACAGAAATGGGTAAACTGCTTGGCACACAGAAATGGGTAAACTGCTTAGAACACATATGGATAAAACTTCTTGCCACACAGATATGGGTAAACTGCTTGGCACACATATATGGATAAAAGTGCTTGGCACACCTATATGGGTAAACTGCTTGGCATGCATATATGGGTAAACTGCTTGGCACACATATAGGGATAAAACTGCTGGGCACACAGGCATGGGTAAACTGCTTGGCACACATGGATAAAACTACTTTGCTCACAGATATGGGTAAACTGTTTGGCACACACATATATGGAAAAAACTGCTTGGCACACAGATATGGGTAAACTGTTTGGCACACATATGTGGGTAAAATGCTTGGCACACATATATGGGTAAACTGCTGGGCACAGATATGGGTTAACCACTTGGCACACAGATATGGGTAAACTGTTTTGCACACATATATGGGTAAACTGCTTAACAGCCATTTACCCATATACAACTTTTATACACATATACAATAGATTTAACTCAGACAAAAACACTTTTCACATTTTAAAATATACACATTGACAAATACAGACACCATATAAAGGGCAATTTTTTTTTTCTTTTCAGATTTTCATCCATTTCCCAGGGAGGTAGAAAAGCTTATTCCTACCTCCCTGGTTGGCTATTAGCAAAGAACTTTCAAAGTTTTGTTCATGTAGCAGCTGACAGTTTGCTGCTAGCTCACTATTCCTGCTAGAGGTCACCCAGAGAGGTTTAAAAAGGATTTCCAAACTCTCTGGGAAATGGACTTTAGGCTTTTAAATAATTTTTAAGCTCCACCCCCGAGACTTGCTCGCGTCGCTCGCATCATGACGCCACTTGCGCGCACATGCACATTTTGAACTGCCACTGGATATTTGGACACAAGTTGAAAATGAGGTCCAGCAATTCTCGGGGTGCGGAGCTTACCGGACTTCATACATGTTCCAAGATGGCCACCACGGGTGAGCTTAAAAGGGACCTAAAAACCTAAAGGGGGGGGAATGTTAGTTAGAGATTCAGCTACCATTTAAACTTTATTTGTTTTTTTGAGTATACTTATCCTTTAAGCACTCAAGTGGTATATTGCATTACCAAGTAATAGTACCAAGAGCCATTATTGGCTATTTGTGTCTTAAAGTCACATGAGGTTTCTGGCATGTGCAGGGGAGACATCCCTGGTCGGCCCCTAATCTTACTTGCTTTGCAGAAGTAAAATTACAGGGGAAAATGCAGGTGATTTAGATTCTGGGGACTTTTTTACAATACAAATATGGCGGTTAGGGTTGCAAAATTTTAAGACATAATCTCTAACGCCTGGCATTAAAGGTTTGTAAAAGGCAAACTACAGTTACAATCCACTGGGAGTCACTATGGGCTTGGTGTATTGCCTAAAGGGGGAAATAGAGAGTGATAACAGCTCTTGGTTCATAGCCCTGAATGTTCAAAAAACAAGCACATCCATCAGGGATTGAATATCCAACCATCTTAATGGTAAATGTACTGACAGTTATAAAAATATGTCGCAGTTTAGTAATTTGTCTGTAGCCAGACATTTCAATCATGCCCACCACCAATTAAACAATATGTGGTGGAAGGCCATTGCGACAATGCAGACTAAAATGGGAGTAGATCGTAATAAATCATTGCTTCAAGGAGAAGCTCATTTAGAAGATGTTTAGAACAGGGAGATGTAATAAAAGTTCTTATTGTTAAAAATGGAGCTAATTTTGCCCCAGCCAATTAGATGTTGGCTTTGAAATGTTAAATAAAATCTGATTGGTTGGGGCAAAATTCGCACCATTTTTAATGCTAAGAACTTTTATTACATCTCCCCATTTATCACCCTGTGGTTCCTAGTCCTTACTGTTTGGTTGAATTATTACAGCCTTATTGTATACATTTTTTATTGTAATCTTTGGAATGCCCCTGCTATTTTTAACTCTGTGTCATTGATTTTTTTGTGAGATGCATTGACGTCTGGTATATTCTAATAAAAGTTAAAGGGAAATTGTGATCGCCATACAAGCGACCTTTTACTTAAAAAGGCCATACTCCTACTGACATACTTCTAGCTGCACTGTATTAAAGTTGCAACAGTATGATGGGTGTTTTTTTCCTGGTAGCACTGTGAGCTATAACATCACCAGGAATTGTGGTATGCCTCCAAGTTTAAGTTTGTAGCATGCCCACTGCTGGGACCAACCATCATCAGCTGCATCATAAGCTCTGCCCCAAAAATCTAAATCATTATTAAAGCAAGCCACAAGACTGAAGATATTTTTTTCTGTCCCTAAGGTCTCCATAAGAATGGACAGAGAATAGTAGCAGTTCTATAAGCTTCAGTAAATATATTTTTTGGGGGGGTGGTGGCTTTTGACACAGCTTCATAACACATGGCTGTCATCGAGATACAGAGATAGGGTAGTCTGGAAAGTGTAATTTACAAGCCTATAACTTAAGATCCAGAGACATTATCTTAGGCTTTTTTGGGATTTATTCTAAATGCCAAAGAGTGCTCTTCAGGGAGGATTCAGAGATCATCCCCCAACTGCACCCTTCATCTGCTTGCATTTTAAATCTGCTGCCATGCTGGTCCATGTGTCCATGTTTCAACACCGAAGCCCATCAGTAGAAAACCAGTTTTGGGGTGCGCTATCCTAATAAAAATACTCACTCATCCCATGCCTTACCGTGGCTGGACCAAGTTGACGGGGCCACAGATGAATGGCTCACCTGTGATATGTCTCCGCCAATGTCTTCCCAGTGGGAATAATCAAATATGATCCTGTCTTAAATCCCACACCATCCACTCCAAGAAGGAACTGAACAGCTCAAGGTAAGCAGAGGATATGAAACAACCCATAACAAGTCAGATATCATAAAAGTAGCCTCCTTCCAGTTGGCACCCCAGCAGGTGCAATAATAGTTTGGCATCAATTTTATTCTTAACCACATCTTGGAACTGAGAGACAGATTTCAAATTACTTTCAAATTGGGGATACAGGGAATACACAAAGGGAATCATGAAACAGATGAAAACCCTACTCTAAGTTTGTCTGCCTCCTCTCTAATGGGGTAAACGGAAAGCTATTGTCCCTTTTTACGTCTAAACTTGCTACATTTGGCTTCATCTCTTTTCAAAACCATCGCTCTTTATCTACCGAGGGCATTTCAGTAGAAAAAGGGGACCATATTTCCACATATTCACCCTTAGATATCTTATCCCTGGTGTCTACTGGTAAATGCTTACCCAAAGGAGCTAACCCATGGAAGTATGCCTCCTTGCAACTTTAGTTCCCCTTCATTGTTTCATTGAAAGGAGAAAAAGAAATGGAATCTGAAAGACTGCCATTGATACATATAAACAAGCTGAAGGGCTATAATGAAATACAGGTATATTATTAATTTGGCTTGAAAAGACAAATAAATATTTCATCTTCTCCTTTTTCTAGTACTTCTCTTTTATACTCTTTTATTCTATTTTGGACTGCATGTCCTCCCACAGTTTTCGAGCTACAGACACGTGGAACACATAGGAGAAGTGTATTCCTTATATCTAAGGAATTCGTAGTGTTACCGCATTATTTTGTAATATTTTTCCCATTGACTATAATGGGTCCAATACTCAAAAATGAACATTCTGGGGTTTCATGGTCAGGTGATTAAATCTAATCTCAATTGTCACTTTCTGTATATAATGCACCTTGGTCCCAGGCTACACATAATGCACACTGTGTCTTAAAAATAAATATATGTAAAACACAATGTATGGTTTATATATTTAGAATTAAAGGATAAGTAAACTGTAAGAAAAACTTAATGTTAGTGGAAAGCTGCAGATTTAAAACTTAATTTGGCTATTTAGTTTTTTTTCTATCACCCACCAGAGCCTACCTTTATGTCTTTAAACTTGCTGGATTCATCCTTCTGTATAGTGGAGTCTGTAGCTCCGCCCCCATGAGATCTCCTAGCTCCTCCAGCTTCCTTGGTCCCAAAAGGTAATTTCCCGGTTGTTACATGTGCGTGCGACCTTGCAACGTGATGTCAGTGTGCGCGAACGTGTGCACGCGTGACATCATCTCGCTGCGCCCCAAGCACATTAGCGTGTGACAACCGGGAACTAAAAACTTACCAAATTAAGTTTTAAAGCTGCAGCTTCCCACTAACATTCAGTTTTTTTTTATAATTTACTTATCCTTTAAGTATGACATATCGTTTTATAGCAGGGATGTCCATCCCGTGGTCCTCCAGGTGTCTGCAAACTCCCAACATTCCCTGCTGCAATCTGCTGTTGGTGTATGCTAAGAGTTGACGATTTCAAACATCCGCAGGGCCATAGGAAAGACATCTCTTTTACGGTCACAAACACAAAAGCATAAGCCCTAACACCACACAGACACACACCCCACCCATGCTTTTTGCACTCTGTGGTCGGAAAGACTAGGGCCAAATTTTTTAATATAAAAACCAGTAACATTCCCTGGCCTTTTTTATTATCTCTATTTTCATCAAAAAGTTATGTACGCAATATGTAAAATCATGGGAGCAAGCTCTTAGGACTAAGGGCTCTGTGGACATCAGAAGTTCCAAATTTGCTTAGTTACCAAATAAATGCAAAAAACCTCTATAATCATGTGCATTTATGTTATAATAGATGATTCATTTTTATGAGGTAAGTCTTTGTTCCGAACGCCAGTTCACTGGGCACGTGATCTGACTAATCAATCAGTAATACAGTGGTTTGCAAAAGTATTCGGCCCCCATGAAGTTTTCCATATTTTGACACATTACTGCCACAAACATGAATTAATTTTATTGGAATTCCACGTGAAAGACCATTACAAAGTGGTGTACATTTGAGAAGTGGAACTAAAATCATACATGATTCCAAACATTTTTAACAAATCAATAACTGCAAAGTGGGGTGTGCGTAATTATTCAGTCCCCTGAGTCAATACTTTGTAGAACCACCTTTTGCTGCAATTACTGCTGACAGTCTTTCAGGGTATGTCTCTACCAACTTTGCACATTCTTCTTTGCAAAACAGCTCCAGCTCAGTCAGATTAGATGGACAGCGTTTGTGAACAGCAGTTTTCAGATCTTGCCACAGATTCTCGGACTTAGACTGGGCCACTCTAACACATGGATATGTTTTGTTTTAATCCATTCCATTGTTTCCCTGGCTTTATGTTTAGGGTCGTTGTCCTGCTGGAAGGTGAACCTCCGCCCCAGTCCCAAGTCTTTTGCTGACTCCAAGAAGTTTTCTTCCAAGATTGCCCTGTATTTGGCTCCAACCATCTTCCCATCAACTCTGACCAGCTTCCCTGTCCCTGCTGAAGAGAAGCACACCCAGAGCATGATGCTGCCACCACCATATTTGACAGTGGGGATGGTGTGTTCTGAGTGAACACTCCAACACTCCATGTTTATGGCCTTGAAGACACCCCCAAAAACTTGGGTTGACTCTCACTGACTATGCACACCCCTGTCCTGGCAGCTAAATGGTTAACACTACACCATTCACTCCAACAACTAACTGGTTAATTATTATCAGACCTTCACAAGCAGTCACAGAAATGAGTTTTTAGAGCATCAAAGACAAAACTTATTACATTTTAGATTTAATATTCCAAAAGGTGGACAGTGCATATAATACTAAAATAAAAGTAAATGGTGTTACAACAAAATGACATACAATAGGTACAACAGTTATATAAAATAAAAAGGATAAAAATATTCACAGACCCTACTCACTAGAAGAAGTCCTGTGTCCCGGGGCGAGAAGGAAATATGATCCATACACATTTAGCATGTCCCCTCAGTATGAACAAAGTTATAGGGGCTACAAGGATTTTTAAGCCCATTGAGGAACCATCCCCCTATGCAGGAGGTGGGGGCATTCAGGAATGTCCAGATTTATACTTGTCACAATCCTTCATTCCCCCTCAGTTAGGCAGAATCCATATAACTTTAGATATGTATATTGTACTGGGATATAGACCACATATTCCTCTCCTGTATTAATTATCAATTCCTACAATACCAAACATGACCTATGAGTAATACATATTTCCCAAGATATTAATAACTTGCCTTGGCAAGTGAATAAGGTCTCCATGTTGGGTATCATTTTAATGGGCCTACCTGCCCATTCACAAATATAATATTGGTTTCCATCTCACATATTCCAATATCAAAATACATTTATTTTACATGTATGAGTGTCCTTAAAGTGACCTTTTAAGCTATCCAACAGACCCCTAGCTGTAAAGAATTCCAAATACACGGTTCGGCCCCACATTGTCTGGAAGAGAAGATCTGGTTCCATGCTTCAATAACCCTGATATAACACTGGGGACTGTTTCCAGGGTGGAATGGCATTTTTATTGGTCCTTTGAAATAACCAATACCAATAGTTAACCCATTCATGCCAAGTCACAGCACACTTTCCTGACAGTCATGTTTTGCAATTAAGGTATTCTTCATATGAAACTTGATATGTAGTAGGCATGTCATGGTTATGCATTGTATTTTTTTTTTTTTTTTTTACCTGTGTCATGTGTGGGCATTTGTGATTGGTTGTGTACTGGGGGACATGTACCAATTGGATAGAGGAAACTAGTTTTTGTTGGTTTGGAGAGGCTGGGTTTCTCATGAACCTGATAGAATATTGTCTTTTTTAACCCAAAATTAAAGGATAAGTGCACTGTAAAATCAAGTTATGTTCATTTAGAAGCTGCAGCTTTAAAAATACCGTTGCCATGTTTTTTTTTTTTACCTATGCCGCTCCAGAGCTTAGCTTTGTGTCTTGGAATTTGCTGACATCTTGTTACTGGTTTGCTGAATGTTAAGCTCCGCCCCTCTGAGATTTCCTCTGCTTTCCCCTGCTTGAGCCTCAAACAGTAATGCTTGTGACTTCCGTGCACTCTCTGCTTGAGCCTCAAACAGTAATGCCTGTGAGTTCCATGCACGTGCGTGTGCACAGAACTCACAAGCATTACTGTTTGAGGCTCAAGCAGGAGAAAGCAGAGGAAATCTCAGAGGGGTGGAGCTTATTAACATTCAGCAAACCAGTAACAAGATGTCAGCAACTTCCAAGGCACAAAGCTAGGCTCTGGAGGGGCATAGGTAAAAAAAAAAATATGGCAACGGTATTTTTAAAGCTGCAGCTTCCAAATGAACATAACTTGATTTTACATTGCACTTATCCTTTAAGTATTTACTGTAACTATGTAACTAAATATGCAAGTGGTATAAGTGTTCTGAGTATGAGATATGTCATTGTGTTTAGTGGGAAGGGTCCTCTTTTCTGTTGTATCATGGAATTTCTGTTTATGTATGTATGTATGTATACCGTAGTTTATTTCTAAAGTACCACTTGGGGACGCAGCGCTGTGCAGTTACAAAATACAATAGTCATACAAGGGAGATAAATACATAGTTTGTTTATTGATTGGCTACTCTGTTACATACACTTCATAATTTATATAGGCACTGTCCTTGTCATAGTATGTATCGGGAATATTCAAATTTTAGTCACTGTAGCAATGAGAGTTAAGTACTTCATAATGCTAGATTTATAAATATATACATTTGTATTTGAAATGTGATTGATTAATTATTTGAACTTAATTTTACTTTTTAAACTCAGATCCTGGAAAGATTAAATAAGATGTGTGGATCTGGGGAGCATGTGCGCAGGAAACAGCAACGACTGTTAAAAAATATGGATGCTCATAAAGTTATGTTGGATCTGCTGCAGATCCCATATGAAAAGGTAACATTTGTGCAGTTTAAAGAAGTTAACATATCAATATATCATTTGCTTTTCTTGTTTAGTATTATTTTATTATAATACATAAGGCTCTTGAATACTAATAAGAGGTGCAGTATAATATTTCCTAAAAATTAAAAAATTTAAAAAAAGCTGAGTGACTTATATCTTAGATTCCACTGCAGCTCCTAACAACCCTCCTCCTTGTATTAATCATTTAAATAGGAAGGCTATTAAAGTAAGCAAAGGGTTAATCAGAGTTATTAAAATGCATGTGAAGAAAAAACCTAACAACCCTCTTTGTCAGTGTGCACAACAAACAGCCCTCTCCCTCTCGTACATTGCACTCACTGATAGGCAGTTACGATGCAGACAATGAATAGCTCCTGCTCCTTGTCTGCATCAAAAACTGTCTAGTGGAACGGACAGGAGGTAGAGGGCTGTTTGTTCTGTAAACCAACAGTGCCGGGAGAGATTGAAGGAGAAAGAGGGCTGTTCCTATTTAAATGATTAATACAGGGAGGTGGAGGGTTGTGTGAGTGTCTGTCTACGGGACAAACACACACAAAAACTATATTTAAAGTTTTATAAATTCACACTTATGTATTAAAAGATATTATGCACCATTACCACAATAAGTATATAAAGTCACCTTGGATTTCTCTGCCCTGTATAAAAGCGCTTGGCCTGCAGCCTTGTGCCTTTATATGGTCAGGGAACACTTTTGCGACTTTATATCCTTATATTACAATGCAATGGGCTTAAAGTACATAACAATGTTAAATTAACCCTTTTAATCCCTTTTTGCATTTGCAATATTTTAATTTGTATTTTTTCAAATTCCAACCAGCTTTATTAAAACTATATTAAAAAGCAAAATATGCTTCAATAATCTTTTAGAAATGCTACCAGTTAACAGATATTACTTTTATTGCTGCTTGTGGATGGCATTTGTATTGCATTGTGCCAAATAACTTACTGTAGCCAAGATGTGTTACCCTATTAACAAAACAGATAGAATTCATCTGCGTTTTAGACTATTGGGGGAAGATGCAATACTTTCTGCGCTCCTCTTTCTTCCGGGTTCTCGTGATGCAGTACTTTGCATTACTGCATGGAGTTACTGCATTCAGTCACTGCACAGCTGGATGCTGAAAAGTAAGAAGCACAGAGGTAATGCCTCCAGTAAAGTACAGAATAGTGCATGTAAATAGTGGTTAAGTGTGTCTTTAACCTATTTCACATAACTTTGTTATGTTAAAAATTCACCAGGGAGTGGTACCCTGATCTGGTAATAGGAGACATTATAATGTATAATTGTAAAATATTGTAAATTGTATAATTTACTGTATTAACCTGACTTTTCTACAATGGTTAAGCATTAATTGCTCTACTTTTGACCATGTAATTTTCGCCTTTTATGAAAATTCACCTGTTTATAAATATGCCAAGGATAAAAAATGTGAAGGTGAGAAGTTTTTGGGGAAATCTGTCGGCAAAAATAATGCTCCTTTATAAATATTTGGATAATGCAGACCCATCCTTATGCAGCAGAAAGGTACCTCCTACAAAGGGTCTGACTTGATGAATAAGGAGCAACATAATGAATTGAAAACCAATCGCCATGTATTGTAAAAAGGGTTAAAAAGGGTTGGACCTACTAATATTTAGTTGTAAACATTAAGGGGTTAGATCAAAGTTATCAAGCTGGACTACCTCGGAGTCTCTTTTGCTCCTGGCCTATTTGGAGGGAACCAATGAGTAAGTCATATAAAAGAGAGTCACTTCAAATAGAAAGGTACACAAAGCGAGCAGCTTTCGCCCTATGCCTTACAGCAGATCAAATGTTACCATCCTCTGATGGTCCCTTGTTGCTGCCCCACATCTGTATTCACGCATTGCTTGATGAACTGCATCCTTGGTAATTTCCTCTAAACCCCCATACAAAAACAGAGGGCCAAACGAGTTGAAGCTGCAGAAATGGAAACCCCTTGCTTGTATATCTGACCAATACGCCAAACTAGGAAATCTAAAGATTTCCAACAACTTTTTTTCCATCTAGAACACCACACACCCACTAACTCCAAACTTTGCCATGCCTGTTTCATGTGCATTGTGGAGGATGATACAGACTTACTTACCAGCTCTTCCACTTGCCAACCCCTAATTCCCATAGGTAAGATAGGTGGCATGGAGTGCCCTCTTTGACCAAAGCTGGAGCCAGAGCCCAGAAGCTATCACACTGAAACTGAGAGTAGTCCGCAATGCAGTGTCAATGCACATATGATAACAATGCCAGATAACAGAGAAGTCTCACTGCAGGGGGGGGAGGCTGAAATGTAGTTAATGTAGTTAGTAGTTAATAATCAGAAAACAGGCAAACTGTTTATTGCATAAATGAGCATGCCACAAATCAAATGAGACAAGAATGGGGAAGAGTTCTTAGTCGGCTCCATGGCTGCCTTCTAGCTGGCCAGTTAGCTACACTCCAGTAAGCACTATAACCCAAACTACCAGCTACATCTGTGAAAAGCTGTATGCCTACCTAATTTATCTTCCTGCCAAACAGTTCTAGAATTGTATGACCTCTAATACTGGCACTAGATTGCTAAATCCTCCTTAATTTCCTTACCAAGTCACAAGCCACCTGGCAAAAATCCAACCCATGGGTATTGTCTGGCAAGCAAATTCATTTTCCCCAGGAATGACTGAACTTGCGTTAAAGTCAACTGCCTACACTGCTAAGCTCTCTGCAAAACCAACAATAAATTGTCTAGTTTTTCTAAGGGCAAACAAAATTCCATTGCTACTGAATCCAGCGCAATACCTTAAAATGACAATACAGTTGTGGGACCTTAAGTTTTATTTTCTGCTAATAGCACCCCAAGCTTCTGAGCAACTTTCTGCATATTGGCTAAATACAAAGAACATAACAGCGTCCCTGACTGGCTAGAGATGGCTGAACTTCCAAAAATCCTGTCTGATTTCAGATTTCCGAATGTCTGAAAAAAATTTAAAGATACAAAAATCCTAAATCGGACCCATTATAGCCAATGGGGAAAAAATAGTACAAATAGTAATTAACTGTACATGGCTTTGGTATGTGGGAAATGATCTGGGGAACACATACAAATATCAAGAACTTAAAGGGGAACTGTGCTCAAAAAATGACTTTAGGTAAATTGATAGGAATTGCTCTCCTGAAAAATTTTTGCAATTTATTTTCATTGTTTATTTTGCATAGTTTTAAAGATATTTACATTTTTGTGTGTGATATGTTAGCAGCATCACCAGGTCCCCTACACTTCGTGCTCTGAAACCATGCTTCAATCAGTGTCAGCCCATTTGGCCCCGCCCACTCGTGGGTGCTGTGGTCCCGCCCACTCGTGGGTGCTGTGGCCCGCCCACTCACGTGTGTAATGGGAAACTCAGACCCCCCTTACAGAAAACTGTGTGAAAATAGCCGTTTCAGGCAGCGAGTGCGAGAGTAGGGCTGCAGACTTCCTGTCTCCTGTCCTGTTACTGAAGTCTGAGGCTGTGCTCACCAGCAGCGAGGTGGAGGAGCAGCCTTAGAAATGTCACATGTCAGCGTCCCACCCATTAACTTTCTGGTCAGTAATTTCCTTATATCTTGGGCTGTGGAGCACGTAAGAGAGGTGGTTGATGGCTTGTTTTAAAGATAGGAGACTGGCCTTTTATTTAAACTAAACTTGTTTGGAGACCACAGTTCCCCTTTAAAATAAAGTAACTGTACTACTTTCAAAGCTTCCGCATTTGTCATTCGATAATTATCTTGAAATATTTTTCAAACAATTTACATTTCAATTTTTTTTTTAATTTATACCCCTGCTGTTGACATTAGTGAGCTGACATTTCAGGTTCTGTAATGGTCCTTCTTAATCCTAGAATGCGTGGAATGTTCCTAACAGTAAACATGGCCATCCTTGATCGCTATTGCATTATGCCCACAGAATACAATGGTATCTCTCAGTACATTGGTATCTCTGGGGCCACACACATGGACCCAGCTGATCGTCGTTACACAATATTGGGATCGGTCAGCCATGTGGCGATACACGGACCTACTGAAACTTTCCCTACTGATCGTAATGTCGACCCCCACACACTGCCAATAACATTATTGTCATCAATTGTTAATGTGTGGCCACCTTAATTTCTACTGATTGGCTGCTGGAAGGATCAAATGTGCTCAGATCTCTACTGAATCAACCCAGGCAAGCCGAACAGTCGACCAGGACAAAGGATTGGAAGGTTTGGACCCAGCTTTACACTTCACAAGGCAACTCAGGATGATGGCACTGCTAAAATAACTGCCATTGGTGAATTTAGGACATACGGATGAATTGTTTCCACAAATTTGCTAAAATCCTCAAAAATTCAAAAATCCTTGAAAGTTTGAAAGTTTAGAAAAAGTCTGAGTTTGTTCGAACTTGTAAAATCTGATTCAAACTCGGTTTGAGCTCAACTTCTAGTCCATCTCTACTCTTCACCTACCTCCCATTCCAGAAATGTACTGAAGGTCTTATAGTATACACATGACATGGAACAGCCCATGGGCAGAATTTTATCTATGGAAAGCAACCCCACCAATGACAACCCAAAAGTGGAAAAGAATGGTGAATGATAAGAGCTGAAGATGATAATAGCGAGATTTACTGCATCACGGGATCCTGGTCCGGCAAGAAGCACTGCTCTGCAGCGCTGCCTTACGGGCGCTTATTTCTGTGCCCAAAACTTAAAGGTGTGCTGCATTACTTTCAAGAATTTTGCCTATAAACCAGTGATTTGGTATATACTTTATATTGTGATATGCAGTCTTTCTTTAGACAGATAGATGAGGCTTTCGTTGATTTCTTATTCAGCTGGTTTCTTCAAGGGAAAATTTAGATCAGAACAACTCTAAAGTTAGATATTCCAATAATCCTGGCAGTTGTGGGAGTCTCCCGTATTATAGGATGGTCTCTAGCACTTCTGCAAGACCACCCCAACCCCCCGCGACTGCAAACATGTTTCTTTTCACCGATTTTTGTATACAAAATCAATTTCAATTTCAATCCACTGTACATTTTGATCACCAAAAAATATTTTGGTCATTAAAATATATATTTTGGTGCTACAGTTGTTTTTTGTTGACTAAACGTATGTTTAGTTACTAATATATTTTTCACACCAAAATGTTGTTTTGTTACCACAGAACCTCTTATGGTTGACTAAATATAGTTTTGTTACCCAGACATCCCACCCTGCCAAAACTTGTTTCAGGGAGGGTACCCACACATTTCAGTGAGGGTACCCATCCCCTAAAGCCCCACCCCAAGATTAACGCATAATCCATGCATACAGACACACACATGTATAGAGTCAGACACTTTTGCACCCAAACAGATGCATCTCAACAGACACAAACTTATGAAAACAGTCAGACACACATGCATACAACATGTGTGTCTGTCATGTCACCTCTATGTGTTTCTTCTAAAAGTCTGACATCATTGTGCTCCCTCACTCTAATTCAAAACAACACATTTCAGGGAAATTGTATATTATTTCAGAGAGTCAGGGATCTGCCATTAAAATCAGGGAGACTCCCTGAACTTAAGGGAGAGGTGGGATGCCTGTGTTACCCATGAATTTGTTTTGGTCAACAACATAAATTGGTGTCACTGAAGTGTGTTTTTTTGTTACAAAATGAACAAACGGCAACCCATAGAAAACATCCTCAGTATCCTGCTAATCATTCCGTTACAACCAAGGCCTACCTCCTCCTGAGCTGTCAATTATGGACACATGTAGGCACTGGCCCTGCACGTCTTGAGAGGTGGAGGGGGGACAAACCCCTGTGCTGACTTAGACACTTGGAGGGGAATAGGAGATGTAAATCCCTGCTGTCTGCTGTTTCCATTCTCCCTCCATGCTGTGTGTGCTGATCACTTTGTTTTTAGGAAGGGGAAGGCTAGGGGTGACAAGGTGGAATGTATGGTAGAGGGGAAAGTTTTTCTCTCCTTGCTGTCTGCTGATCCATTTGATTATGGGAGAGGTCTTCCCCTTGAGAGAGGTTCTTCCTCCTTGTTATGTGCTAATCAATGAGAACACCTCCCTTCCCCCAATAATCACATCTATCAGCACACTGCAATATAGGGGGACCCCCCCCCTCCTCCACCCCAATCACATGGATCGGCAAACAGCAAGAAGAGAGAAACATTTCCCACAACAAGAGCTATTACACCATGCATTTCACCTTATCACCCTTAACCTGAAGCCCTTACTAAATCACAGCAATCAGCAAGAAGGGAGATTCGTAAAAGCAGACAGCAGTGATTTAGTTACAGATTAGCAGACTGTTTGAAAGAGCTCAATTTGCCTTGCTTGAGAAAGTCTATTATTCCCACACAGTGAAAACTACTTGGCTGTTCTGATTGGATGCTACATGGAGTAGACGGAGCAAGCAGGGTGTTTCTTCTGTGAAAGAGCAGTTGTATACATGTATGGACACGTAAAGGGCACGAGAAGGGGATGGGACAAGAACATTTTACAGGGATTTTTAGCCCTGCTCACTGCTTTAGACAACTTTAATCATAAGTACTCTGTAATGCAGGCTCAAATTGCAGCAATGAAAGAGACACAGCTTATAAAGTAGCCAAAAACATATTAGAATATAATTTTTGGGGTGGACAAAAAATTACATTTCAACCATTTAAAGCTAGAGATTATGTGCAGGCACATCTAGATAGAATATCACATTGGGCTGCTAATGGCAGGTGAGATTAAATGTTGATAAATTTAAAGCAATGCATTTTGGGTTCAAAAAGGCTTGTGCTGCTTATACTATAAAGGCTCTTTATCAATTCATGGAAAGTGAATTTTTGTTGGAAAAGTTTGGTGGATAACATTTAAATGTAGCAAGCAGTGACATGCGGCAACAGCTAGAACCAGCAAGATTTTGTCTTCAATAAAGAGGCTATAGATTCAAGGGAGAAAAATATTGTTCTCCCTATTTACAAAGCACTGGTAATGCCTCATTTGGAATATGCAGTGCATTTTTGGAATCCTATGTACAAAAAGGACATCTTGTAAATGGAAAGGTTCAGAGAAGGGTAACTGGGGAGCTTAAATTTGAAGACAGACTGGTAACAATTATGCACACTAGAGAACAGGTGATTGCGCAGGTACATACTGTATATCATGTCAATGCTGGCAGCTGAAAAGTTAAAGATATTAATGTACTGGCAGTGAAAGTGTTAATGGCAATACTATGGGGAAGTCTGCTGGCACTAATGGGTTAATGGTAATGTTCTGCTCACACTGAAAGTGGTAATGCTAATACTCTGTGGAGGACTGCTGGCACTGAAGGGTTAAACATCTCAGATCTCACCACTGGCTGGAAACAATTTCTGGGATGCCACATACCGCGCATCCACTGAAACCTATCCTGTCCTTCCAATCAGTATTTTATTGGTGGCCAGTGTCGCTGCATACACACAAATATATGTATACATTCCCACCTTACCTGGTACAGCGTGCACCTCTTACCAACTAGTAAAGTGCTCCCACTATAAAGAACAGCAACAGCGGACAGTGTCAGAAGGAAGAAGCCCAGCTTAAGTTTGACAGGCCAACTTTTTTTTTGGGGGGGGCTCACGATGCACGTAGATGGGAGGGTGCCTAGGTGTTGAAAAGCATTAGACTTTACCTGTGTATATGCACTTTGTTGTATAAAGTGCAATGAAGGTAATTGGTGTATAGGTTTAGAAATGACCAATGTCCATTAATAAGTGTGAAGTTTATTAGATCACACTAATAAACATAATAAGAATACAGGAACAAATACACAGATATATAAATTGAATAATATGGATATAAAATATAAAAACAAAGTAACAAAATAACAAAAAGTAAATGTTCAGTGTAAATATGTATGTGTGAATGTCTGTGAAGTCGGTCCATCTGTACTCTAGGAATCAAGTCAGCTGCCTGGTCAACTTGATTGTCCTTGTTTGTCACTAACCTCTTTTTATTAGCCCAAGTATATTTGTCAAACTGGGAGGGAAAAACTCTCTCTCCAAAATAGAATTAACTTTTGGACTCAAAAACCTTGGCTACATGTTTACCCATTGTTATCCAAATCTAAATATACCTTCTGCAAACTCTTACCAGTCAAAAACCTGGAACCATAAACATTCCATCACAAAGCCCTGTTCATCCATACACAAACAGGGTTATTCAATAAAAGTTCTTATCATTTAAAATGGTGCTAATTTTGCCCCAACCAATCAGATGTTAGCTTTCAAATGTAAAGATCTGATTGGTTGGGGCAAAATTAGCCCCATTTTAAACGATAAGAACTTTTATTGACTCTCCCTGTAAGTTCATTATTTCAGTTTAATCATTGGGCCCATATGCTTATAATGCTTTTGATAGGAAAATCATATATGATGCCATTTTTCAACACTAAAATGGCTAGAAATACATCAATGGGACATACAATAAATTGTCTGTTGTGTTGTTTACCAATTGAATATCCCTTAAACTGGAAGAAAAAAAAGCTCCAAAAGGGGTTTTCACTGTGAGAACATTAAAACTATGAGACTTTCTTTCATTGGATGGGGTTCATTGGATCATTTCATTTGGATCAATGAGCTGGATGAGTTTTTAAAAAAATAATGAATGCTGCATTTTACTGGTATTGATTCATAAAGATAGAGTTGATCCAGGGATATTTCCAATTGCTACTTGGAGTCAAGAAGGATTTTTTTCCCCCATCATACTTTTTTTTTTTTTGGCCTTCTTCTGGATCAACTATTAGGCAAAATGTGAGTACTCAGCAGGTTGGACTAGATGAATGTGTGTCTTTATTCAAACTCATATACTATACGAAATCTGAAATGGCATGAAGGCATTTTTGGGGACATTTTCTTGGCTGAAAATATTTTTTTTATAACAAACTTTTTTTAATTGCCCATAGTACTATATATTTCCTTACTAAAAAATGTAAAAAATTGTCCTGTTGTTTTTCTTTCATTTATTTTTTTTTTTTTTTTTATAGAAAATATGTAATTTAGTGTTGGACTATTTATGTTGATCGCTAGATGTTAACTATGGATTTTTCCTTGGCAACAATTAATGCTACAAAAATTCTATTTCTTTTACATACTGTGAATGTAAACATTTTTGTAGTGAAGTCTAGTGTTAAAAAAAATAGTGCTGCAAACCAAAGTTGCACTGACCAAAGTGGTCTGTAACTGGCTCATGGGATGCTGTTAAAGCCCCTTAAAAGTTATAGCATCACCTTAAAGGGTATTTACACTGGAAAAGTATATATATTTTTTTTAATTGCCATGGAAATTATAATTCTTTCTAATGATCATTGTACCATTTTGTTTTGACTTCTCTGCCTTCTTATTATAAACTATTCTGTTATGTGCAGTTTTGCTATAACTGGAATGGTGACATTTGGTTTGTAAATTGAATTGTTGCAAATCCCTTTTCCAAGCGCTGGCTCGTAGCTTTTACTAAGCTTGCTTGTCCTCATAGAAAATCAGGTCAGATGGAAGGAGGCGTTGATTAAGAGAGGGAGAGAGGATACCAAACCTGAGCAAAAAGTACTTGATTAAAGGCATGCAGCAACACACACCTCAGAGTAAATGCAGCGTACATGTATTCATTATTAGTTTAAGAGGGAGCAAAGTAATTTTTTCAGTATACATAACCTTTAAGGTCTACATTGGTAAAAAGTTAACTACCCACAATTCACTCCTTTCCTTATAACTATGAATTATCATCATTAATCATTAATGAAAAGCTGGTTTATCAGTGTCACATAACAGCAAATAATAATGAACCTCCTAGCTTAAATATCTTTTTAATATAAAATTATTAAAAATCAGCTTGGAGTTCCCTATAAAAGCACTGTGATGCCTCATACTATTAAAGGGCATGTCCACCCTGGTCACTTGTCAGTTACCTGCACTCAATCCTATCCAATACATCCAGCACATTATTAAATATATAATTAACCAGATATTTATGGATAATTATTGCTCCCATTCTGGTAGAGTAAGCTGGCCCCTCCCTCCATGCAGTCAATCAATACTGTGACTGCTGACTTCACAGCCAATGATTGGCTGCTCTTTCCCCTGCTACCTCCTTTGCACATGCTCAAGCTGCTAAAAGCTCATTGAGCAGGGAGAGGAGTCGGCAACCTCTTCCAGAAATGGGGGCAATGCTGAGACATTGCATCTCAGTCAATCACAGGAGACGCTGCCAGTCCGTCCCTTTTTACTTGCTTCCAAACGTGGAAAAGCAGCAGAAGCGTGCCACATACCAATTACTGATGTACTGCAGAACAGGAGCTTACTACAGCAGGTAGTTGCATTGGAAGTCTGGCAACAATCCTACTGTCAATTGCATGTTCCCAAGGAAGTATGCAACTAAGTTTAAAAGGTGTGGTCAGTAGGTGCACACAAGGCAAGGTAATGTTGTGGCACTTGACATGAATCCTTTCCAAGTAAATGCGGTGTACTGGGTTTGTGCACTCCAATGGCATTTTCATAAGAAATGCTTTCAATTATAAGGGTGAATAAATTATCTTGTTTCTTCTTGACAAAGCTGTTTTGTCTGTTTTATACTATTTATAGTATAAAAAAAATGCAAAAAAAATTACTTTTGTGTACATTAAACATACAAACTATTACAATATTATTATGTGTTTATAATGTGTTGAAACTTTTATAAACAGGGTGACAATAAAATGAAAGAGATCCTGAAATACACTCACCAGTTTTCTGCAGAAATTCTGTGCTGGAAATACAGAGAACCAAGCCCTCCTGCACAAGCATTTATCGCTGTTCCTAACTCCAGGCGTAAGTGCAAAATGAAAACTGTTAATTATTTTAAATATGTTATATCAAAATTTAGTCAGCACACAGTAATGAAGAAAGTGTTTCACAATTATAGTTAGAGAAGTCAGATGTTTTTCTGTGTATTTAAAATTTTTATTAGTTTTACTTAGCATGGCATTACCTTACATTTTATATTACCATAGGCTATTGGTATTTGGAACTTCTGATTTTTAGAATTCTCCTGCAAGCTGTGTTTATTTTACTGTAGATTTGTGTCCCTTTGTGCACATCATGCTTCTTAAGGAAAATATAGTGACTGCTAGGCCACCTGCTTGTAAATAAGGTCCTGGTAAACACCAATTATGGTGGGTGCTATACGGAGTAAACCAAAATAATATCAAAAGAAAAAACTAGAAAGAGAAAAAGGACTCCGCTATAACATGGAACAACAAGTTCCATGGCACTCAGCTACCTATAGACCATTAACATATATATATTTGATGCGGGCAAAGGAAACATATTCCATGATATCCCACACAAGAGTAAATTATCTCTACTATCCAGGGATATACAATACTTTATTATAGAAAATACACATCATATATCATAACATATATACATAAAAGATAGGGGAATATATAAATAGTATCTACAATACAACCTAAAACACCATGTTAAAACAAATAGGCAGGGCTAGGAGATGGATAAGTAGACAGCAAGGTGCGTGTGTAAAAATCTAAAAGCGGTCCCAAAAGTACAGGGGAATGTAAATACAGCTGGTTAAAGCGTTCACTGGTAAATATAAAACATGGGGACACGGTCTGGGGATCGTGAAAACAATGTGTGTATATCTCTCAGGAGTGCGTCCACCCCTATAGGAATAATGTAACAAAGTACATTTGTGTAAAGGGATATATACAAGCAAAGCCGATCTCACCCAGACTTCGAAGCCTTCATTTCATTAGATGTTGGTTCAATCAATCAATACATATTATGGTAATCCAAAGGGGTCCATAGGTTCCACCAGATGCGCTTTCTAAAAGTTCCATGCGGTATTTGTACTTCCACCAAATTAAATTCACTGGCCACAGCTGGACGCACTAGTATACAGCCGAACACAGCAAGTAAACTACCACGCTGACCGACGCACGTTTCGGGATTCAACTCCCTTCTTCCGGGTCACATGACTTGTAGTCCTGTGCACCTAAATACCTTAGTGGTGTAACTACAACTGAGTTCCACCTGCAACATGGTGTTTATCTTAAACGTTCCGATACTTATAATCCCATAATCGCTATCAAAATAATTTGGTATAGTACAAACATTAAAGTATATACGCGGGGATGCAGACGTTTCACCACTGTAACATAGTTTATTCACAGACCACAAACACATAGAGAGCAGAGCTTGCAAAATGGTGGTAAGTATTAAGAACTGAACAGGTATCATATAGCAGTCTGCTAGGTTTCTCATTACATATACATATATGCAAGAAGACCCAATGCGTATAGCATATAAGGGCAATGGTTACAAATGCATATTGAATAGGAGTTCCTCATTCAACCCTACGGGAACCAGGGTTTTCAAAGTGAAAATCCACCAAGTTTCCCTTTGTAGGATTTTTTTATCCCAATTTCCACCTCTCACTGGGGTTGGGATTTTTTCAATGCCCCAAACCTTCATGTCAGACCATTTTGACTCATGGTGGTCTCGAAAGTGACGCGCCACACTACTTATTTCATCGTTATTTTAAATGTTTCTGACATGTTCCATTATTCGTATTTTAAGTTGCCTCTTGGTTTTTCCAATGTACAACTTTTGACATGGACATTGAATAGCATACACAACCCCCCTTGTTTCACAGTTAATAAAGTGCTTTAATACATATGTTTTTTCATTGTTGGTAAAAGATTTTATCTTTTGCATAAGGGTGCAAATTTTACATGTTCCACAGTTGAAATTACCCTTAAGGGGTTTTGTGGTTAACCACTTGTCCAACGTTTGGGGTTTAGGTTCAAAGTAGCTATGGGTTAAGGTTTGTCCAATTGTTGGGGCTTTCTTGGCAATCATGATGGGTCTCTTGGGGACACAGCTGCTTAAGGTTTCATCCATCTGTAACACTGGCCAATGTTTGGTGAATATTTGTTTTATCCAGTGCCAATCACTATTGAAATTGGTAATAAAGGAAATTTGATTAGTGTGGTTAATATTACCTTTATTTTTATTAGACCCAAAGACGAGCTCATTTCTCTCCGAGTATTTCGCTCGTTTATAGGCCCTTTTAAGCCATTTTTTGGGGTATCCCCTCTGAATAAACCTACATTTTAAATCATAGGCTGCCTTTTCAAAGTCCCCCATACAGGTGCAGTTACGTCTCAATCTGAGGTACTGCCCCGTCGGTATCCCTTTTAACAATGTTGTGGGGTGCATACTTTGTGCCCGAAGTAGACTATTGCCTGATGTAGGTTTCCTGAATACCTCGGTTTGAATAACACACCCAGTTTTTTTAATCAACAAATCCAGGAATGGGATTTTTTGGGGGTCCAGTTCACTAGTGAATTTAAGGTTCCAGTTATTGGCTTGGATTTCCTTCATAAATTGCTTAAACCCCTCTGGGGACCCATCCCACAATATAAGTACATCATCAATGTAGCGCCCCCAAAAGCTGATTTGATTGACAGCCCATGTAAGTTTTTCATCTGAAAAAATCTCCTGTTCCCATGCTCCGAGGTACAGCCCGGCATATGTAGGAGCACATGCCGTACCCATCGCCGTACCTCGGCTCTGGTGAAAGAAGCTTCCTTCAAAAGTAAAGTAATTATTCGTTAGAATAATCTCTAGTAACTCTAGAATTAACTCAGATTGTTTAGAGTATTTCTTGTTCCTGGTGGACAGGAAGCCCTTATGCCTTTGTCATGAGGTATTGATGGATATAGTGCTTCTACATCAATACTGGCTATGAGAGTATTTTCACTGACTCTTAATTGGTTCAATCGTCTAATTACATCCCTCGTGTCTTTGAGAAATGAGGGTAGGGTGTCAAGAAATGGTCTTAATGCCTTATCTACGAAGCGTGAAATCGCTTCCGTAGGGCTACCCAGGCCAGATATGATAGGTCGACCTGGGGGGAAGGTGGTGTTCTTGTGGATTTTGGGGACCCAATATAAATAGGGATTGACTGGGTTTTTATTAAATAGATATTTATAATCATCCTTCGTTATGACTTTATCGTGGAGTGCTTTTTCTAGGCAATTTTTAATTAATTGATTTGTTTTATTAAGAGGGTTTTCCCTGATCTTCAGATACTGACCAGGTTCTCTAAGTTGCCTATGTGCCTCCTTGCGATAGTATTCCACATCCAACATCACCACCTTCCCCCCTTTGTCTGCAGGCTTAATGACAACATCTGGGGTACTTTGTAACTCATGCAGAGCAATGAGTTTGTCTTGATATAAATTGGGTGTACTTTTTGTAGGCATAAAATTCACTATCTCTTGTTCAATTAGATTAACAAAAGTTTTAACAGTTGGACATATTGATAATGGAGGAAAGTATTGTGACCTTGCTTTAAGGCCCAGACCAACCACCCCTTCATCAATCTGGCAGTTTTGAAGCCTTTCCAGGTCATTAAGTCTGTCATCCTCATCACCAAAGTTTAAATTCTGGTTCTGTAATTCCATTAGTGTGTCTAAATTAAAATGGTCAAACATGTCAAACATATAACTCTTATCTTTAATTAAAGGGTCGATATTGGCCTCTTTTCTTTCAAGGGACATTTTTTTAAGAATCAACTTTCTAGCAAATAAATGAAGGTCCTTAGTGACCGTAAATTTGTCCAAACCTTTAGTTGAAGCAAAATTTAAACCTTTATCTAGGAGACTTATATGTCTAGATTTAATATTGAACCTAGATAGGTTAAGTACTGTGTCTATTTCTTGCTTTTCCTCAGGTTGTATCCCCTTGTCCTGACTGCGGAGTGTGTTTTTTTGTTTCCACACCCCCCTCCTCCTTCTTCCGAATCTGTGTCTAAAAAACTATCCTGTTTAGTGATTTTGTTTCTAAATCTCCTAAATTTCCTATAGTTGTAATTACGTTTACCCTCATTGTCAGTTCCTGACTCTGTATCCGATGTATTTCTATCTCCTTTGTCAAAATTAAACACAGTTCCCATTCTATAATCTTCACAATCCCTAGCATATTTCTTTTTCTTCCTGTATTTGATGTTAGCTTGAAGCTTTTCCATATCTATTTTAACTCTATCATTTAGTTTAGTATAATCTGGGTGTTCCTTCCATTTCTCTAGATTGTCTGCCATAATGTTAACTTCCTGTTCAAACTGTTGTAACTGAGTTTATTTTCCTCAATAATGAGGTTCATTAATTTAAGAGCTGCCTCACCTAGGATTTCCTCCCACTTAGTCAAAAAATCAGACGACATTTTGGGTACTAAATTGTTCCCTGGTCTGATTTTCCATCTAAGTCCTCTGGGTGCCATTTTAGATTTTAAATAATTTTGTAGGCTGGAAATTTCCCATTTACGCCTAATTGTTTTACTTAATTCCTTTTTGTATTTATTAAGTCTTTAATTATGCTGTCTTTTTGAGGATTATCGACTTCAGAGTTGGAATCACTTCCTGAGAATGCTTCATTAACATCAGAGTCCCATTCAATGTCACTGAGGCGATACGCCATGTCTGCAAACCCTAAAGCAATGTGTATCCCTAGATGTTAATCGTTCAACAAGACTAGAAAGGCTTTAACCAGATTCAAAAGATCTGTATATTTAAATTGAAAATATAGTGACTGCTAGGCCACCTGCTTGTAAATTTACATTCCCCTGTACTTTTGGGACCGCTTTTAGATTTTTACACACGCACCTTGCTGTCTACTTATCCATCTCCTAGCCCTGCCTATTTGTTTTAACATGGTGTTTTAGGTTGTATTGTAGATACTATTTATATATTCCCCTATCTTTTATGTATATATGTTATGATATATGATGTGTATTTTCTATAATAAAGTATTGTATATCCCTGGATAGTAGAGATAATTTACTCTTTTGTGTGGGATATCATGGAATATGTTTCCTTTGCCCGCATCAAATATATATATTGTTAATGGTCTATAGGTAGCTGAGTGCCATGGAACTTGTTGTTCCATGTTATAGCGACTCCGCTTTTTCTCTTTCTAGTTTTTTCTTTTGATATGCTTCTTAAGGAAGCAGGCATAAAATATTATATACCATTGAGTAGACAATGTTATTTATTCTACCAAGCGCTCCAACCAGAGCACAGAACACCCCAGGAAAAGACGACTTATATGTGCTCTCTATATTGCAAAATATAATTAGTGCTAGTGGGTACACACTGTACCAATCTGTCAAAGATGACAGATGAGAGAACACACAGTCATGAGCTTCTTCCTACATAAAGTATAGGGAGACCTTTTGTGACTGCCATACTCCCTACAATCGTGGCCGACTCCCTATACTTTAGTATAGGGAGCCGCCACAGCAGAGGGGAATCTTTTCTGGTCAGAACGGCAGTTTTACGATGCCATTGCTAAACATTCGTCTGCATTGGAAGCGTTTGTTTCGGCCATACACACATTACCCGTCAGTACCGACAGGACAGGCCCTATATCACTAATGTGTATACCCGGCTTTACACTTTTTATTAAGGAAGTAAAATGTAAAGGTTTAAGAAAGGTATATTTATTTTTTATGTATTTATTACACAATTTGCATGATTACAACACCACAAATCTAGGACCAGTTAATGTAGGCTAACTGCAGTTTTAGCAAAATTAAACAAAACTTTTTCTCTGATTTAATCCTTGTATAGGTTCCCACAAAACAAATGCTTACTACAGAAAAATAAAGTAAACAGGGTGGAAAACAGTGAGTTATTATCTAGGACTGCATTAACTAATGGAGTCTTGATTTTGTACATATTATTGTTCAACCTAATATACTGTATATCTTTTAAACATTTTGGGCATCATTTACCCAAATCCACAATCACTCCAGTTAAATATCCTACACATTTGAATGTTGCGATTAAAACTCCCTGAGTATTGGGAAATGGCGTTAATATTTGCATACTTTTATAAAGTCATACAAAAAATGGCGCTAACGTGGTTTTGAATTGCTTGTGCAGGCTGTGCGGGTGTCTTTTGCAAAACCCGCACAACCTGAGCAAAAGATAATGTTAGTCGTGGTAACCGATATTGAAACAGTTAGCACAACTTAAGATCCCAAAAAATTTCCAGTGGCTCAGGGCACATGAGGCCATTGGTTGTACACTTATTTATGTTTTCATTCCATTTTTTGTTATCATCTACAGCTTATGGAAGCAGAAACAATGCAGCATATATTCATTAATAACTACCAACTTTGTTCAGAGATCCATGAAGCGGTACTTCAGCATTTTATCCAGTGCCTTGCAACTCGTGGTAGGCATGTTCAGTATCTGGATTTCCTGCATACTATTATTAAAGCTGAGGGAAAGTATATCAAGAAATGCCAGGATATGATCATGACAGAGGTAATTTATGTAATTTATTCAACTTATATTGCCCCTTCCTTCCTTAACATAAAAATTATCTTGGAGAGAATAATAGTTAGACCACAAAGCAGCACATAACAGTATGGCAGTTCCACAAAGTCCCAATGAATAGACGCATACAGCAATCTATTACAGAGGGTCCTCATACAGACAGTTACTCACAGTAACCATCTGGAGTTTAGTTTGTCCATTCTGTCTTTAATTCCCTCCAGTTAGATGGAGGGATGGAGCAAAGGACAAAACCTCCTTTCTAGTCCAAATCCAGTAAGATCTTTATTTGTTGCCCCTGGCAGGGGAGCTTATCTCCCACTACAGTATGGGGTGCCATTTGTTCCCAGATCATTTAGTTAACAAAAACTATACTTTGGTGACAACTTTATTTAGTCAACTAAAGGAAATTCTGTGGGAACCAAATTTACATTTAGTCAACAAAAAAAATTACACTTTGGTGACAAACCTATATTTAGTTGACCGAAAGAAATTCTGTGGTAGCAAAACATACATTTGGTCAACAAAACCAATGTTTTGGTGACAAAACTATATTTGGTAAACCAAAATATACATTTAGTCACGAAAAACAACTGTAGCACCAAAATATATATTTTGATGACCAAAATCTATTTTGGTGAACAAAATGTACAGTGGTTTGAAACAGGATATTTTTGTGGCGAAGAGTAACATTATGTTGGCAAAAAGAAAATTTTGTAGACCAAATACATCTTGTAGCCTAAGTGTTTGATTTTAGTATACAAAATGCAGAAAAAACAAGCATACTTTTTGTCTCAAAAATGCAATTTTATGCACCAAGACTTATGTTTGGTAATGTTAATGGTAAATAGCATATAATGTAGAGATGATGAACAGCTACTCACGGAGATGAGGTATTAAGTTAAAACAGTGTCCTTTACTCAGTACATGTTAAAAACAAGGTTGATACACTTGGCAACACTTCATTCTGGTATACACCACCTGCCTTACGTGTTTCGTGGGAGGGACTCACTTCATCAGAGGCTGGGTTGGACCCAAGGGCACAGGTATTTATAGGCAGTGTCATAATCTTAAAGGTAAGTATTAAAGGTGAGTATTAAAGACAAACTCACCTAAAATTTAAAAAGAATTTCTGAAAAAGTGTATATTATAGAAGAAGTGCAGCAGAGTATCATATAAAACCAACAAACCAATATGACTAACAACATAACAAAAATATATACAAAATATACAGAATGGGATAACCTATGGATGGTAAATGGTCACCTATTACTGGCGTTTCATAGCAATATTTCAACAAGCGCAGCACTATTCATAAAAGAAAGTATATCATAATGTAAGTGCCATCTATGAATAGTTGAATATAAAAGAATACGAAAAGATTATGTTTAAATAATTAATACATAAATAGATAATACATTAATAGATGATTAACATGAGTAACAGTGAATTAAAACACTGACACCAGGATCTCCACTGATTGAAACAACCGAGGGGGTCACAACTCATAAGTGACTTTAAAAGGGATGACTATTCCATTGCATTACATATCTTAAAAAACAGTTAAGCTCCCACTCCCTGTTAAGGCCTCCATGACGTTATCTTGGTAATTCTTCCATGAGGAGCATATACACCATAAGCATAAAAATTGCCCATATGGCGAATAGCTGATCTAGGATGGTTAGAACCAGCTTTCAACAGTGTGTTCCTGTTGATGGGTTTACGTTATAAATTAGTGTGGAGCAATGAATTTGATATCCAGATAATCAATGATATTATTATTCATACTATGAATAAAGTTCAAACCCCAGGTATATTATAGGCTGATATATCGTCTCCTTCCCAAATAACTATCAGATCACCGATATATCTGAAATATCGAATGATCTGTTGACTGAACTCATTCGTAAGGGAGAATATGAAAGTCGCCTGCCAATATCCCATGAACAGGTTGGCATTTCGCCCCCATTGCAGCCCCCCTCTTCTGGAGATAGAATTCTCCATCAAACAGAAAATAATTAGTATTGAGTAAATGGGTTAGCGCTTTGATAATATAATCATTTTGATGTTGGGTATAGAGGTCCTGTTGATTCAACCAACATGCTACAGCCTCTATACCCATATCATGACCAATAGAGGTATAAAGGGCGCTTACATACATAGTCATCCATAGATAGTTCTTTTGCCACTTCACATCACACAATTTATTTATAATATCTGTGGAATTTTTAAGATATGATGGACTCACTACTATAGGTATTAACAATTTGTCAACGTATTCCGCTAAATGTTCATTTATTGATCCAATTCCGGAAACGAACGTACGATATTGTATATTCTCTAGAGATTTGTGGACCTTGGGAAACATGTGGAACACAGGTATAATGGGGTTCATTACAGTAAGATATTCATATTCATTGTTGTTAAGGACCCCTGTTTCCTTGCCATGGTCCACAATTTCAAAGAGTTTTAACATATAATCGTTTGTTGGATCACTAGCTAGACGAGTATAAGAGTCATTATCAGACAACTGTGTCTGTGCCTCCTGGTGATAGTATTCAGTATCCTGATCAGGTAAGAAGCACCGCTCTGCACCTCTGCCTTACAGACGTTAATTTCTGTGCTATACGGTAGCGCAAAACTAAATGTTGCCTATATTACATAGGCTGCACTGCGTTATTTTCAAGAATTTTTGGAAATAGCACAGTCAACACAAAATTTGTGTAAATCCAATGGCAACCTGATTAAATATCAGGTAGCATGGGTTTTCACTAATTTTCACTGTAAACAGGCGATTTAGCATTGCCCTGATAATGTATTTCGTGATATGCCGTCTTTTTTTAGATAGATGGATGAGGCTGTATTTGGTTTCTAGGGTGGTCTCGCAGGAGTGCCAGAGCATTCCCACAATCCTGCGAGACCACCCAAAACTCCCGTGCACCTGTACTATCCACCCTCAATACGCCCACAATGCCCCCCTTTCATACCCCGACTCTGCCCTCCAGATGACATCCCTTACACCATGCCATGCCCTCTTCCCAGCAATGCCATAACCCAGCCCAGAAGCCAAATTTGGCAGGGTGGCATGTCTGTAAAGTAAGGAGATGAAAAGAAAATACAGACTGTGCCATTTAGTAGTCTTTACTTAAAGCAGAGATTAAAGAAATAGTTCACTTATATAGAAGACATTTACCTTACACACAATCCTCCGCAGCAGCAGCACTGAATGGTCCCAACTGCTTCCTGGTTCAGATTAACTATAGCTTGCATATCATCATAAGAATGGGAATGTAAACTTATACAAAAATTTGGGACTCTGGACTCAACAAAGATCTAAACTTTATGTGTCACTATGTTTCTAATCTTAATGTCATGTAGAGTTAATCAGACTATAAATTCCTCTAAACCACCCAAACCCATAAATATCTCATTTATACCAGACCCTCCATGGACACTAGAGGCGAAGTGTATCTGATTGTTTGTTTAACCCTTGCTAATTCTTTTATTACTGCGTGTGATCATTGAATGTGTATTTACTGTTTTATTTACGACAGCCATTGCCAATCAGGCATGGTGGCAAAAGATAACATCTGTGTAATGTCAGAAAGTCTTTGTTCTAGTATGTATAAAATAGAGTGCTTTACAAGATTCAGTATTGTATCATGCCTGAGGAAGAAGCCTAGTGCTTCGAAAGCTTGCATTTTCAATCATTTTAGTTAGCCAATAAAAGGTATTACTTTATATCCAAGATGTCTTCACTTTCATCTATGGCTAACACGGTACATTTCTCTACTACTACTGTGTACAGGTACTGAGAGTGATTTCTACACTTCTTCTTGGGGGCTACTGGTGCCAGTACCTATAAAGCAGTTATGGCTATTAAAGAAACTACAACTGCTAGCATGCCCTGGTTGCATTCTGCTGGAGTTGTAGTTTCCAAAACATCTGGAGTTCCAAGGTTTTGCCTCAGCAGACCCCCAAAAGAAAGTTTAACAGTCACTGTCAGTGTGTTTAAGAGCATGTGTGTGTGCTAAATTTGTTACCCAGTGTTAGTCAGCCCTCCAGTTCATTACACAGTGTAGTCAACCCTCCAGTTTATTAGCCAGTATATTCAGCACTCTAGTTCATTAGCCAGTGTTGTCAGCCCCCAGCTCATTAGCCAGTGTTGTCAACCCTCCAGTTCATTAGCCAGTGTTGTCAGCCTTCCAGTTCTTTAGCCAGTGTAGTCAGCCCTCCAATTTATTACACAGTGTTAGTCAGCCCCCCCAGTTCATGAGCCAGTGTTAGTCAGCCCTCCAGTTTATTAGCCAGTGTTAGTCAGCCCTCCAGTTCATTAGCCAGTGTTGTCAGCCCTCCAGTAAATTACAGTGTTTGTCAGCCCTCTGTCTCATTGCTGTATACAAGTACTGACATTGATTGCTAACTGTAAGTTATATTGAATCCATTTCTGGATGTAGAGGGGGGGTTACCCTCTGTCTCATTGCTGTGTACAGTTACTGAGAGTGATTCTACACGTCCTCTTGGTGGCTACTTATGCCAGTACCTATAAAGCAGTGATGGCTATTAGAGAAACTACAACTCCTAACATGCATTGGTTGCTGCTAACAACTAACTGTTTAGCAGTCACTGACACTGTCAGTATGATTAAGAGCATGTGTGTGTGCCAAGTTCATTACTATTGTTAGTCAGACCTCCAGTTCATTACCGAGTATATTCAGCCCTCCAGTTTATTACAGTGTTACTCAGTCCCCACAGTTCATTAGCCAGTGTAAGTCAGCCCTCTACTTCATTAACCAGTGTTAGTCAGCCCTCCAGTTCATTAGCCAGTGTTGTCAGCCCTCCGGTTCATTATAGTGTTGTCAGCCCTCTGTCTCATTGCTGTGTACAGGTACTGACAGTGAATTAGCCAGTGTTAGTCAGTCCTCCAGTTCATTGGATAGTTTTTATCAGCCCCCTGGTTCATTAGCCAGTGTTAGTCAACCCTCCAGTTCATAAGCCAGTGTTAGTCAACTCCCCAGTTCATTATCCAGTGTTGTCAGCCCCCCACTTCATTTCCTTCCTAAAAAGCAGTATTTAGTGTGTGGATTAATTATGGGCATATTAATTAAAATGTATATCTAGTATACAGTATATTTCAGTAGAAAAGCCATCTGGCCCTGCACTTTTTCCAAGAGTGAAGTCAGAAATTAACAAAATATGACTCAAGGGGAACTACATCAATTTAGGTATGCTTGAACGACTATCGTTTTTACGATGGTGCCAGAGTAACAGATACATTATTACTGGTGTGTAGGTATATATTCTGTGAGATCTGCACTCCCCTGTATGGGAAGGGCTACATTCTCATATAAAGGTACGTATAACCTTTATACTGCGAGTGCCACAAAGGGACATCTTTGGGAGATCTTATAAATTTTCTTGATCTGTGTTGCAAAGCTGTAAGGAATACAGTTTATTAAAATACATAGTAAAGCTATTTGCCAAAAGGATTGGTTTAGTAATTCAACCATATAATGGGTCTTGTATGGCTAATGTATCCTTAACTTTAGTATAAATAGCATATAGTAGCAATATTGGTATAAAAGATGCAATTCCACTTTGGTTAACGGAGTCTATGGTTCAAAAGCAACTAAATAAGTTTAATATTATTAAAGCTTCTGGACTAGATAAAATACATTCCCTGGTCCTTATGGAGCTAAGTTCAATTTTATCCAGGCCACTGTTTCATTTAACCAGTCTTTGTGCCAACTATTTTACCAGTGGTTATATACACAAACCATTTTACCAATGATTATTTGGTTTGCAGCCCCTTTGGGGCTTAAGGGGTCCCGGTTCGAGCTGCGGGACCGCTTAAGTCCCAAAGGGCCCTTGTCAGGGCTGCAAAGGAACTTCTAAATACCGCAATGGCCCTTATAATGGCCGGGGAAGGAGGGTCCTGGTTCGAGCTGTGGGACCCCCTAAGCCCCAAAAGGCACTTCTCAGTGCCCCCTCTGGAGAATCCCTCCACCCCCCTCAGCAGGCCCCTCCCTTCCCCTCCCCGCATGTGTACGGGGCAGGGGGCTGGGAGGGGCTGCTGGGAAGGGGTTGTGTGGTGGGTGGTCTCCACCGCGGGGGGCAAGGGCGAGCTGGGCATACACCCGGCCACGCCCCTCTGGTGAGTGCGACCACCTACGGTGCCCTGACCCCTGAGATTAATGCTGCAAATCAGTTCCCGCCGCTTTATAAATAGAAGCGAGCGGTAACTGATTCAATGTTAACGAGGCGTTAACTTTTCACGCCCCGGATTTGCCCTTTTATAAATTGTGTCAATAGCGATTTTGGCGAAAACGTCAGGAAACTCGGCGAAAAATTAACGCCCATTTATAAATATGCCCCTTAGCTCCTTTACCTCCAGTTCTTCAATTAAACTAAAATCCCAAATGTTAATTTCGGTAATGGAGATACCCTTTAATGGAGCTTCGTCTATATGGATTAAAGTTTCAAGTGGGGTGCCACAGGGTTCTGTGTTGGGACCACTATTATTTAATCTCTTTATTAATAACTTGGAAGTGGTTATTGTCAGCAAGGTCTCTGTGTTTGCGTACAGCACAAACATTGATGACCATTAAAAGATGATGTGCAATCTTTGCTGGTCGATCTAGATACATTGGGTTGCTTCAGACATCCCTCCCTGCCAAATGAGACTTCCAGACAGGTTGGGGGAGGGGGCGTTTCAGTGGGCGGAAGGTGTAGCCGAGGGTGCCATGTGAGAGAAGAGGTATAGGTGGAGTTAGAGGTGCTCCGGCGGCATGGTAGAAATGTAATGGGCATTTCCAGGGGCATGACAGCCAGGTATGGGGCATTCTGGGGGCAGATCTTCCCTTTCCTTGCTGTTGTGGAAGTTTAAAGTGATCTCACAGGAGTGTGGGAGACCACTCCAGAATCAGAGAGACTCATTCGATTCGCGTGAGGGGTGGGATAAGCTGTTAAGTGGCAGATGAGAATGTTGAAAAAAAGTTGATGCATTTTGGACTAAAAAAAATCCACCATTTTATCCCTAATAAAATTTTAATATGTTATTCAGGACCTCCCAAATCTCTAGTTATGTTTTGCTTAACAGTTTTAATAATGCTACCAGACTGAGAAATTATACTTACAACCTCCATGATCCATTGCTGCTGCTATGTGCCTTTTTCCATTCACAAGCAGCAGCATTGGAGGCTCATCCAGTAATGACCATCAGCCATTGGCCATTAAGTCACTGTTACAGCTGTGACTGATGGCCTTACCAGGAAGTAGTAGGGAGCCACAGTGGTGGATTGTGCAGGTTGTAAGTATCATTTCTCAGTCTGAGAGCATTATTAAAACTTAAACGTAACTGGGGTTACAAAGCATTGGTAAAGGCTCATTTGAAATATGAGGTACAATTTTGGAATCCTGTGTACAAAAAGGACATCTTGGAAATGGTTCAGAGAAGGGCAACTAAATTAATAAAAGGAATTGGGGGAGCTTGAATATGAAGACAGATTGGATAAGTTACAATGATGCACATTAGAGAAAAGGTGCTTGCATGTATATGATAACCGTGTATAAATACACAGGGCAGCCATCAGACTTTTCTTGGCCCCATACTGAGTAAATATCTGAGCCACCCATAACACATATCAACTCAGACACACATACCTCCCAACATTTTAAAACGCAAAAGAGGGACACATGGGAAGAAGAAATGCAGTGCACGAGGAAAAAATTCAGTCACACCCACTTTGTTCAGGTTACACCCATTTTAAAGACCATTATTCCCATTTTACATTGTTGCCTGCAATATTTTCAAGTGTATGATGTGGTTAAAGGGGAAGTTCAGTGGAAATATATATGCTTTTCAGAAAAAAGAGCAGTATTTTTTCATCCCAATGACCTTAATCTGCCAATTCAGCATTTTGTCTGTTTATAAATAAATGCAACCGAAATACAGACTTCCTTTTTGCAGGACCCCTAGTATAGTATAATATTTGAGGCTGAATAAAGACATTCGTCCATCCAGTCCAATACATCTAGCAATATCCTAATTTCCTGCCTAACTGTTGATCCAGAGGAAGGCAAAAAAAACCCACCAAATTTATGAAGGCGAAAAAAATTCCTTCCTGACTACAAGTGGCAATCGGAAATTTTCCTGGATCAACTCTACTTTATGTATCAATACCAGTAACTTGCAACATTCCTTGTTTGCAGAAACTCATCCAGCTTTTTATTGAAACTGACCAATGAACCTGCCATAACAACGTCCACAAATAAATTCTACCCTTGGCTTATACTCATTTTTCATGTAAAAATAGGTACATCTGCATATACTCTAGTACCTCTGCTTATACTCTAGTACCTCTGCTTTTACAGACTAATAAACTGGAGGGCTGTCAACATTGGTTAATGAACTGAAGGGCTGATTAGCACTGGCTAATGAACAGGAGGCCTGACTATACTGGCTAATGAACTGGAGGGCTGACATCTCTAATAATTTATTAGTGATGTCAGCCCTCCAGTTCATTAGCCAGTATAGTGGTATTTTAGTGTCTTCATATGTGGTATTTTAGTGAATTGCAATAAACGTTTGATATTTTAACATAGACAAGTGTGAGTGCGCTTAGTCTGGGGTAATAGGAGTCCATTTTGGACTCTTCCTCTCTTTCTTTTCAGTTTGTATAATATTATTGCCCTGGCGCACCGCTACACTATATTCTATTGTTTAATGGTGCATTCTCCCATATATTAACATGAAGATAGAAAACTTACCTCCACTGGCTCTTGGGGGTCTGCTGGGGCAAAACCTTGGAACTCCAGATGTTTTGGAAACTACAACTCCCAGCATGCCTTTTTAGCAGAATGCAACCAAGGCATCACTGCTTTTTAGGTACTGGCACCAGTAGCCCCCCTAGGGGAAATTTAGCAATCTCTGTACACAGCAATGAGACAGAAGGTAAGCCCCCCACACACACACCATCATGGACTCTCTCATGCAGAAATGGATTCAGAATAACTTAAAGTTATTCCCTCCTCCTGTCAAGTCTGGGCCCCACACAGGAGTACCCCTTTCCTCTCCTGATGGCGGCCCTGTAAATACATTAATGGGCCATACAATAAACTGTCTGAACATGAATAGAACATGTCAGAGGACACACGGACATCCGTTAAGCCTGGAAGAAACAGAAGTTTAGTCTTCAAATTCTGAAGGGGTTTTTCACTGTGAGAACTATGGTACTGTCTTCCATGGGTGTGGTGATTGCAGGTTCATTGCAATCACTCCTTGGGCATCCAGAATGAAGTGGCATCCTGGCTACGAACCTACCTCTCTGGTTCCCCTTAGTGTTGGGGTCCCGCAGGGCTCTGTTCTTGGACCCCTGCTGTTCTCCCTCTATACAATTTTCCTGGGAGAAGTCATCAGCTCATTTGGTTTTAACTACCTATCTGTATGCCGATGGTCTCTGACTGTCTCTTTGCTGTCTCCTCATGGATGGCGCACAGATGGCTCAAACTAAACCTGATTAAAAGTGGACTAATCATTTTCCCAACTAAACCTCGTCCTATCCCACCTTTTTTTATTTCTGTGGACAATACCCCCATTTACCCTATTCACTCTGCATGTTGCTTAGGGGTTATTATTGATTCTGCTCTCTCCTTTTCCAATCACATTAACTATTTTGCTAAAACCTGTCGCTTTTTTCCCCGTAACATTGCGAAAACCCGCAGATTCCTTTCTCTACCAACTACTGCTATGCTTATCCATGCTCTCATCCTATCACGTCTGTACTATTGTAACCTTCTACTTTCTGCTCTTCCTGCTTCCCATGTTTCCCTCTTCAGCCCATACTTAACTCTGCCACATGCATTGTCTCGCTCTCTAACAATCAGTATATTAAATCTCCTCTCTGCCGCTCACATCTACCTGGCTCCCCATTAAACAATGCATTATCTACAAAATCCTTCTTTTAACATTTAAATCCCTTTGCTCTGCTGCTCCTTCTTATATTTCTTCTCTTGTGTCCCCATATGTCCCTGCCCGTACCCTCTGCTCATCACAGAATCATCTATTATACAGACCCCCCCACTCACACTTCCTCCTCTCGCCTTAAACCTTTTTCTCTTTTGGCTCCTCTCCTCTGGAATTCTATTCCCCTCTCTCTACGTCTGAGCACAGCACAACATAGGACTGTTGACACTGCACCAGTTATTACTTTAGCACTTCCACCTTTTTTCTATGTGTTATATGTTACCCACCTAAGTAGATTGTAAGCTCTATGGGGCAGGGACCTCTTTCCTCATGTTACATGTTTCAAGTGGCGCAATATAAAAAACCATATACATACATACATACATACATTGGATAGTTTAAACAAAAAAACTGAATGAATTTCTTTAAAAAAAGAATGTTGCATGTTACTGGCATTGATACATAAAGATGGAGTTGATCCAGGGATACAGTTGCAAGTAAAAGCATGTGAACCCTTTGGAATTACCGTATAAACTTGTCGAGGTTTTTAGGGCATAAAAATAGCCTAAAAATCGAACCTCGACTTATACTCGAGTCACTCACCTTTGTAGTCCAGTAATCCGCAAAAGTTCATCCACTGAACTGGGGGGGGCTCTGGGGGGAGTGCAGTGCTTGCCACTGCTGATCTTTAGAAACTACAACTCCCAACAAGTAAGTAAGTGAAATCCTAAACTAATTGACACCTCAAAGAGCTAATTGGATTGAGGTGTCGGCCAACTGTCTAATCATTGAGTATCTCCAAAAGCCACTTGTTTTAAGATTGTCATCTTATGTGAGAGACAGTACCCACATCACACAAATGCTTGAATCTTTTCTGGAGACCCACTTATTTACTGATCAGTATGTACATAACCTGTATTCCTCACAATCTGGGTCTCACTGCGGTTAGATACAATATTGACATATACAGGTTATTCTGGGGATCTCAAATTCTTTATTTGGGAAGTTAAGTATCTTCTCACCCATAATTTTTTTTACATTTGATGGGTGATATTTGCTCCAGGTACAGGGGGCGGGGGCAAACTTCGAACCAACTTATTCCAACCTGTACGTTGGTTGATGGCAGGAGACTCACCTGTTTTGTAATATGGAAACCTTGCAAAAATGTCCACATTTTAAATTCTACAAATGTTACATAGATGACATTTTAATTATTTGAGACTGTAACAACCAGACCTGTGAGGCTTTCATTAAGCTTATCAATAACAATTTATTTAACCTTTACAGTAGGAGGCTTATTAGCATTTTTAGACATACTCATCTTTTCCACTCATGTTTAAGTGAATATTGCACTGAACACCTTGCTCGGGTAATACTATACTTACAGTAAAGCTAACTCTAGTCCTTCTGCACACATTTTTAAAGGCATACCATATGGACAATTCCTCTGCTTTCGGAAAAACTAGTGCACAGGAACAGTTTTTGATTATATCACAGGAATTGAAATGTAAGCTCTGAGAAAGAGGGTATTCCCTCCAATGCCTTTCAACAAACCCAGCAACTTCCTAGGCAGCAGATGCTATAGCTAGTTATTAGGAGCTACCAATGTGGTGGGGGTATAGGATATTAAATGCACAAGGGAAAATAAATCATGGCACTCTCAAATATGAGAAAATATATATATATCTTTATTAATAAGTCCACTATAACTAAGCACAGCACAGCAGCTGCGGTAGAAACCTACCGGTTGTAGGCAAAACGCGTCCAGCATTATTGTTTCCTAGATGATATGGGTTCCTTCTGGATAATCCGGCCACTACTATAAGTATATGCCTCCTTATACTGCTGTGCACTTGCATTTGCTACTGAGAGTTTAGATGGATATTCTAATAGATGTGGTTCCTTCTCCACCCTTTGGACTATAGGAGTTGTTAGACTGTGGGGCTACAAGTATTTAGCTATAGATTCCTTAAGGGTCATATACTTATAAGTCAGGGCAGTTTATGAGGGTATATTAGGTGACTATACTAGTGGGATTATAACTTATATCTCTGTATCTATTGTTTAACTTACCCTCTATGACTTTACTGCTGTGTTTGATTTACTGCTTACATCCAGTTTTTATATGTGTTTGCTATATGTATTGCAAGCTTGTACATTAATTATTGTTAGAACCCAGACTCATTTTGGTTATGTGTTGTTTTTAAAAGGGTGGTTATGGATTCACATTGTATTTGCACTTTTTTTTTGTAGCACTAGGCCACTTTATATAAGCACAGTGAGTATCTAGGTTCCGTCCATGCTGTGCTTAGTTATGGTGGACTTATTAATAAAGATTTTTTTTTTTTTTCATATTTGAGAATGCCATGATTTCTTTTCCCTTGTGCATTTATTAGCTGTTTATCATAGAGCACCTCAATTTTACTTGATACCATAGAACAGATTAATCATTGATGTTACTTATGCCCCTGTTGTTTGTGAGTTTAAAGTAGGGGTATAGGATATTACACATAGGAAAGGTGTATATGTATGTGTGTACTATCTCACTATTACCATTTAAATGACCATCAGTAAATGTATATAAAATTTAGCACTGACTAATATTAGGTACAACACAAAATATACAAAATACATAAACTTACTTACAGAGCTGAGATCCCTATTTTAAAATGGAATGGTCAAATGGCAGCTTAAACCACACCCCTGTGTCTGCTCCATATGAAAGGAAGTATAATCCAAAAAAAGTTTGTCTGCTACACAGGATATTATGTGTATTGTAAAGGACATATACACCAAGGCTCCTTATATACCACCTACATCCTTGCTCTCTATGGTAGGAGGAGAGAATGTGAAAGTGGATTATGGTGTGTGCTTTGGTGTGATATTGACTGCAACACAAGATCCTGTGTATAAGACCCTGTGTATAAGATCCTGTGTATAAGATCCTGTTACCACCTGTTGGGAGGACAGATTATTGGACAGACAATTTACCTTATTGGATACAAACTCTGAGGCAACAGATAAGATTACTCCAACATACAAGGACACACAATATATAGGCCTGGTCAATATATAAAGTGGTGCACCATAGGCAAGGACACACCTGATTACTCCACATGTTATGTGGGAACCTGTTTATGTGCACTGTCTGCTTTGTGCCAGACCACCAGAGTAACCCACTGTGTGCCATGCTACCCATAATCCTTCCATAAATCAGTTACCTGGTACAAATTGGTGGCAGCGTTGCTGGTAATACCATTTATTCTCCCTGTTTTCTTTGTATATTTGTTCTCTGTATTATGCTATGGAGGCTGCTACTGATAGTATTGATTTAAATCCTCCTGTCCTTGTACCTGCAGATGAAATTCCCCAATTAGACTCAGTAGCTCTACCAGGACCAATTGCCAAACCTATTTTTAAACCTGATCCATTTGATGGGGTAACTAGAGAGTGGACTGATTGGCTAGAACAATTTGAATTGGCAGCCGCTATTAACGGTTGGGATAAAGGTGCTCGCTTGCAAGTCCTTAGCCTTTTGCTTAGTGGTAAAGCCAGGCAGGTATACCAATGTTTTACTGTAATACTGAATTAAAAAGCAGTTATCAGTTGTTAAAAATTGCTCTGAAGCAACTTTTTTTCAATTAGATCTGTATAAGAGTATATAAAGGAAAAATCTATTTCTTTAGGTAAACTGGGAATGAGAAATGTTTGTTTATACGTTAGAGTATTAGGGCAATGCTATTACAATAACATGATGCTGTGAGGTACCTTCTGTTATAATATTTGAGGTACCATCACCACTTGCCTACCATGTTTAGTTTCAATCACACAGTGTGGCAGGATTGCCTGGGTCTACTCTCAGACCTGCAGGATTATCCTATTTGGTTCCTCTGGAAGCTGGTGACTGCCTGAGTAACAGTTTAAAATATACCAAAATATACCTGTGTAAAGATTCTACATCCACTATATCCACACATAGCAAAACATACACACACATAATTTCCATTGTGCACCAACGGGAAACACAATTTTGCTATAGTATCTATTATATATATATATATATATATATATATATATATATATATATATATATATATATATATATTACACAAAAGTCTCCAGCACTCAACTATACATATAAGCATAAATTAATTAGATATCACGAACAAGTATGCAAGCAACGATGGGTGATTACCTGCACTAAAGTTAAAATGGATACGTTTAGTTACATAGTTTGTACAAACTTGCGTCAGCTGATGCGCCACTTCCAGGCAGTATCCCAGCATCAGTCCTAACCTAATGAGTAAAATTCAATCCCTGGGGGAACAAGACCATACCTGCTTCTCTCTTTATTTTGTAGTATGACCTATACCAAGGAATCATGGGAGCTTACAGAGCTTCTAAACCTTCTTTTTATCTGGACTGCCTTAAAGGGGAGGGGAAATGGAATAATTTACTCAGGGAGCAAAGCATATAAAATCGAGCTTAGCCGTATTGCCCTTTATTATCTACAAATACAAGAATATGCAGCTCAAACCTTTATTTTAAATTACTTTCAGATGCGGTGCAAAGGAGTACCGGCAATTAATACATTACACAAAAGTCTCCAGCACTCAACTATACATATAAGCATAAATTAATTCGATATCACGAACAAGTATGCAAGCAACGAAGGGTGATTACCTGCACTAAAGTTAAAATGGATACGTTTAGTTACATAGTTTGTACAAACTTGCGTCAGCTGATGCGCCACTTCAAGGCAGTATCCCAGCATCAGTCCTAAACCTATGAGTAAAGTTCAATCCCTGGGGGAACAAGACCATACCTGCTTCTCTCTTTATTTAGTATGACCTATACCAAGGAATCATGGGAGCTACAGAGCTTCTAAACACTTCTTTTTATCTGGACTGCCTTAAAGGGGCGGGGGAATAAATTTACTCAGAGCAAAGCTATAAAATCGGCTTAGCCGTATTGCCCTTTATTATCTACAAATACAAGAATATGCAGCTCAAACCTTTATTTTAAATTACTTCAGATGCGGTGCAAAGGAGTACCGGCAATTAATACTTACACAAAAGTCTCCAGCACTCACTATACATATAAGCATAAATTAATTCGATATCACGACAAGTATGCAAGCAACGAAGGGTGATTACCTGCACTAAAGTTAAAATGGATACGTTTAGTTACATAGTTTGTACAAACTTGCGTCAGCTGATGCGCCACTTCAAGGCAGTATCCCAGCATCAGTCCTAACCTAATGAGTAAAGTTCAATCCCTGGGGGAACAAGACCATCATGCTTCTCTCTTTTTTTGTATGACCTATACCAAGGAATCATGGGAGCTTACAGAGCTTCTAAACCTTCTTTTTATCTGGATGCCTTAAAGGGGGGGGAATAAATTTACTCAGGGAGCAAAGCATATAAAATCGAGCTTAGCCGTATTGCCCTTTATTATCTACAATACAAGAATATGCAGCTCAAACCTTTATTTAAATTACTTTCAGATGCGGTGCAAAGGAGTACCGGCAATTAATACATTACACAAAGTCTCCAGCACTCAACTATACATATAAGCATAAATTATTAGATATCACAAACAAGTATGCAAGCAACGAAGGGTGATTACCTGCACTAAAGTTAAAATGGATACGTTTAGTTACATAGTTTGTGTCAAACTGCGTCAGCTGATGCGCCACTTCAAGGCAGTATCCCAGCATCAGTCCTAACCTAATGAGTAAAGTTCAATCCCTGGGGAACAAGACCATACCTGCTTCCTCTTTATTAGTATGACCTATACCAAGGAATCATGGGAGCTTACAGGCTTCTAAACCTTTTTATCTGGACTGCCTTAAAGGGGCGGGGGAATAATTTTACTCGGGAGCAAAGCATATAAAATCGAGCTTAGCCGTATTGCCCTTTATTATCTACAAATACAAGAATATGCGCTCAAACCTTTATTTAAATTACTTTCAGATGCGGTGCAAAGGAGTACCGGCAATTATATCATTACACAAAATCTCCAGCACTCAACTATACATATAAGCATAAATTAATTAGATATCACGAACAAGTATGCAAGCAATGAAGGGTGATTACCTGCACTAAAGTTAAAATGGATAGGCCAGTGGTGGGTGGAAAGGGGGGTGGGGCTAGCATAGGGGATAGGGAGGAATGTGTATCAAAGTGTACGAATAAATTACAGGATCATAATCTAAAATGTATGTTTGCAAATGCGAGAAGCCTGGCTGACAAAATGGGTGAATTGGAAATGATGGCATTGAATGAAAAGTATGATGTAATAGGTATAGCAGAAACGTGGTTGAACAGTTCTCACGACTGGGCTGTAAATATAGAAGGATATGCCTTGTTTAGGCAGGACAGAAAAAAAAAGGAAAGGGGGAGGAGTATGTGTATATGTTAAAAAAGAATTGAAGCCAAATTTAAAAGAAGAGATAACTGGTGATATGGATGATAAAGTGGAGGCAATATGGGTGGAATTAGGCAACAGGAAAGGGGGTAATGTCATTGTTGGTGTCTGCTATAAGCCGCCAAATGCTAGCAGAGAGGAGGTGAGTCAACTTCATATGCAGTTGGCAAGGGCTGCAAGTTTGGGGAGTGTGCTCATTATGGGGGACTTCAATTACCCTGACATTGATTGGTGTGGTGGAACTGCCATCACAGAAAAAGGCGATGAGTTCCTGAATTTGCTGCAGGATAATTTTCTCTCACAGGTGGTTGAGGTTCCTACTAGAAAAGGAGCTCTGTTGGATCTGGTAATATCTAACATTGTGGAGCGCATTATAGATATAAAGGTAACTGGAGGCTTAGGGAATAGTGACCATGAAATAGTGGCATTTGGACTTTGTTATCGAAAGGAAAAGTGTGCTGGGTTAACAAAGACATTTAATTTCAGGAAAGCAAATTTTCCCAGGTTAAAAGCAGCTCTTCAGAATGTCAACTGGGATAATGTATTATCAGGTAAAGGTACTGAACAGAAGTGGACTGTGTTCAAGGGGATTTTAAGCCAGTTCACATCTAAATTTATACCCTTGGGAAATAAATGTAAAAAAAATAAATCCGCGCCCATGTGGCTGAATTCTGATGTAAAGAGGCAAATGGTAAGGAAGAAAAAGGCATTTAAAACCTTTAAGGCCGAGGGAACGGAAAGGGCCTTTAGGGAGTATAAAAACTGTAACAAGGAGTGTAAGAAAGCAATCAAACTAGCTAAAATTAATAATGAAGTTAGGATAGCTGAAGAAAGCATCACTAAGCCTAAACATTTTTTTAAGTATATTAATAGTAAGAAGATGAGGACTGAGAATGTGGCACCATTAATTAATGGGGATAAGTTAGTTACGGAGGATGGCGATAAAGCAAATGTCTTGAATAATTTTTTTTCCTCTGTATACACTATAGAAGATCCAAGTACAGATATCATAGAGTATAGTAGCAATAAAGGTATACAAGATTCAAGTTCACTTTGGTTAACCGAGGATATGGTACAGAAAGAACTAAATAAGGTTAATATTAGTAAATCTCCTGGACCGGATAAAATACATCCTAGGGTACTTAGGGAGCTAAGTTCAGTTTTATCTAGGCCATTGTTTCTAATTTTTGCTGATTCCCTCATGTCCGGTGGTGTGCCTCTGGATTGGAAAAAGGCTGATGTTATTCCAATATTCAAAAAGGGTAGTCGTTCACAGCCGGGTAATTACAGGCCTGTAAGTTTAACTTCAGTGGTGGGGAAGATCCTGGAAAGTTTAATAAGGGATCATGTTCTAGAGTATGTTTCAAGGACTGACATTATAAGTAGTAACCAATATATATATAAACAGTTCTGAAAAAAAAAATGTTTTTGGGCTTTATTTTTCGATATATCAAATTATTCAGATAGATTCATAATCGATTTTTATTTGAAAAATTACAATACACATATCTATTTAGCTAGCTATATGTCTGGTACTTATAATTGTATATAACTTACCATTAATACCATTACACACACCACATTGGCCACATTCCCCTATATAGTAGTTTGCTGCACGATGCATACTCTGAGGGAGTATCCAATGGGGTGAGGGTATGTCCAGTGGGGCCAAGCCTGCCTGCTCTTCAACAATGGTGGCAAACTGCAGTGGCCTGCTGTAACACAATGGTGCTGTTCCTACGAAGCCTTACCCTTTCACCTGCTTTCCCTTGCACGATCAACTCTGAGGAGAAGTAGCCAATGGGGTGAGGGGTATGTCCGTGGGGCCAGCTTGCCTGGCCCCACAACAATGGGTGGCAAACTGCAGTGTGCCTGCTGTAACTCCAATGTGCTGTTCCTACGAAGCCTTACCCTTTCACCTGCTTTCCCTAGCACGATGCATACCTTGAGGGAGAGTAGCCAATGAGGTGAGGGGTATGTCCAGTGGGGCCAAGCTTGCCTGGCTCTTCAACAATGGTGGCAACTGCAGTGGGCCTGCTGTAACTCAATGCTGCTGTTCCGTACGAAGCCTTACCCTTTCACCTGCTTTCCCTAGCACGATGCATATCTTGAGGGAGAGTAGCCAATGGGGTGAGGGGTATGTCCGTGGGGCCAAGCCTGCCTGGCCCCACAATAATGGTGGCAAACTGCAGTGGGCTCTGCTGTAACTCAATGGTGCTGTTCCTACGAAGCCTTACCCTTTCACCTGCTTTCCCTTGCACGATGCATACTCTGAGGAGAGTAGCCAATGGAGGTGAGGGGTATGTCCAGTGGGCCAAGCTTGCCTGGCTCTTCAACAATGGTGGCAAACTGCAGTGTGCCTGCTGTAACTCAATGGTGCGTTTCCTACGAAGCCTTACCCTTTCACCTGCTTTCCCTTGCACGATGCATCCTTGAGGGAGAGTAGCCAATGAGTGAGGGGTATGTCCAGTGGGCCAAGCTTGCCTGGCCCCACAACAATGGTGGCAAACTGCAGTGTGCCTGCTGTAACTCAATGGTGCTGTTCCTACGAAGCCTTACCCTTTCACCTGCTTTCCCTTGCACGATGCATATCTTGAGGAGAGTAGCCAATGGGTGAGGGGTATGTCCAGTGGGGCCAAGCCTGCCTGGCCCCACAACAATGGTGGCAAACTGCAGTGGGCCTGCTGTAACTCAATGCTGCTGTTCCTACGAAGCATTACCCTTTCACCTCCTTTCCCTAGCATGATGCTATATCTTGAGGGAGAGTAGCCAATGGGGTAGGTGGTATGTCCAGTGGGCAGCCTCCTGCCTGGCCCCACAAATGGTGGCAAACCGCATTGGACATTATGTAAACCAGTACCCCCCATCGCCTTCTTTGCCTTGTTTGTGTGCACTACTATTAGGGGAATGTGGCCAATGTGGTGTGTGTAATGGTATTAATGGTAAGTTATATACAATTATAAGTACCAGACATATAGCTAGCTAAATAGATATGTGTATGTATAATTTTTCAAATAAAATTGATTATGAATCTATCTGAATAATTTGATATATCGAAAAATAAAGCCCAAAAACATTTTTTTTTTTCAGAACTGTTTATATTATATATGCATTTAAAAAAAAAAACTATTTACAAAAAATAAACACAAAAAAAAAGGGGGTTACTGGGGTGCCCTCCTCTCCAGTCTGGTCAGGCGGCGGTCCAGGCGGCGGTCCAGGCGCCGCACCATGTGGCGCATCTCCCGCCGCATGCTCTGTAGTTCTGTGGAGGAAGATATTGAGAAAGAGAGATGTTCGAGCACATTTCCTAAAGCACCATGCGGTAATGCAATTTTGCACCTGATAACTACTTACACATACATGGTACTGCAATGCTAATAATGTTGCGGTATGTGATAAAAAGAAAGCTCAGTAAAGATATCATTATTTTAAAATTCTTAGTTTATATTATGCATACCTATTATGGTAACAGTGATTTCTACTGATTGGCTGTTGGATGGGTTACACATGCTCAGATCTCTACTGAGCAACTGAATCAACCCAGGCGCTGGGTCAAGGGCAAGACCATAACGGTCTCTATTAGGGGTCCTGCAAACAGGAAGTCATTATTTCCCGTTGCATTTATTTATACACAGACACAATGCTGATTGCTGAATGGCAGATTAAGGTAATTGGGATGGATAAATACTGCTCTTTTTTCCTAAAAGTATATTAATTATCACATGAACTTCCACTTAAAGCGATATTATTGCATCATGGGGGATCACTGATAAACAGCAGAGGGTAATGCTGGCTTAAACATTACGTTTATTGCTAAATTGTATCAGAACATTCTTGGTTTTGTATCACTAGGACTGTGCTACATACAAAATTTTTTGGAAGTGGTGCAGCCCCCTAAAAGCATTGTCAAACCCACAGTACCCAATGTTGCATCATGTAGCGTGGATTTTACACTGGAAAATACAGATATTAATAGTCTTGTATATAACATTTCATTACTTAGATATGATTTACTTACGATTCTCCAAGCATGGCCGCCAGAGTGACTGGAGAGCAGGAGGGTGCTGGAGGGCTGGAGAGGTGGAGGACCTGGAGGGGCTGAGAGGGTGGAGGGGGTGGAGAGGTGGAGGGCCTGTAAGGCTGGTCCTGCTTCTAGAAAAAAAATGTTTTATTTCAACAATCACCGTCCATCCATTAGTAATATATTATAAGAACATTTCCAAAGGCTATGTAGTGAACATTTCTTGGATAATTTTGGACGTTTGGACCGAATTTCGTGACTTAAGCTTAAAAACTGAGGGACAAGTTACACAGCCCAAACAATGGGGAGTTGGGGACAATAATGGGAATGAGAAATGAAAGCTCTGTCTCTCAAGCCAAATTAATAGATTTGTTTCCTTTTTTATTTTCGAAAATTTTTATCAGTGAAATAATAAAATTCAATTAATTATCAATGATAATTTCACTAATTATTTGCTGACAATCAAGGTCAATAAAAAATTAAAAAATTGCTTAGGATGCACTTACGTGTCTGGCTGGTCCCCGGTTCCTCCTCTTCTTGGGGCGTGGACTGCCCGGTGGGGGCGATGGTGAGCCCGGAGGGGCAAGGGACTGCCCGGAGGGGCAATGGGCTGCCCCGTAGCCTGAGGGCTAGTTGTGTGTAGTGCTAAAAAAAAAGGAAATTTATTTTAACTCTCACTGTCATTAAATGTTCAATACATTTACTAAAACAATTCTGGAGAAGTTGACAAAATTATGCAAACATTTTGATAAAGGGCTTGGACATATCAACGTGTTAAAAAGCACACAATAGTGTGGCACATTAATGTGATCCTCAATTTTTGCACAATTATGCTATCGTACTGCACTCACATGGCAATACACATGAGCACACCGGAAACACGCGCTTGTTTTGGAGGGCTCGTGTGCGCTGTAATGTGGCCTTGGACAAATGAAAGATTTAGAAAAATGTTTTTTTTCAATAGGCTGCACTTACATTCTCCTCTGGCGGGGACGGTGGTGGGGGTGGGGTATCCGAGAAGATTCCCCTGCAAATTAAAATAAAAAATACATAATGAATAATTATCTAAAGGAAATATTTAATTATATACTTTGAATTCTGCTTGAAAATACAGATTAAATAAGGCAATATTTAGTTTCTTTAAAGTCAATCATATTTCTATGGCAATGATTTCATACCTTATTCTGGCTAAGTACTTTATATTTTTATTGTGTGTATTGGTAGCCACGGAAAGGGAAAAGTTGGTTGGGTGTAGGGGAGCATCAGTAGCTTGTGTACTTGTATCTGTATATTTTGTTGGGTAACACACACATTTTTAATTTTGGAGTGTATAAATCAATTTTTTAATAATTGATCAACTTTTATTTTTTGCCTTTACTTTCCCTTCAATAGGGCTGCCATGTAACTAAAGGGTGGGCCAGTAAAGTGTGTTTAACTGTGTCGATGTGTGGGTATCAGTGTGCATTTATAAGATAAAAAGAAATCATTTTTAATGATCGATTTCATTTTTAACTTTACTTAGCCTTTAAATAAGGCTGCCATGGAAATGGAAGGGTGGGCCACCAAGTGTGTCTATGTGGGGTATCATTTTAAATTTATAGGTGTTATGTTAAATAAAGTCCTTTTCAGTGATTTATTTTTTGACTTTACTTACCCTTTAAATAGGCTGATATTGAATAATACAAGAATAATAATAAGTAATAATAACCAGTGAATGAGAAATACAAAGAACTTGGATCTCTCTCTCTCTCTCAAGCCAAATTTAAGGATTATTGATGTTTTTAAAAACATATATATATATAATATGTTTTTGTCAGAAGTGAATTAAAATATTTTACTACGTATTATAATACCGTAATATAATAAAAAGTATACTTGCCTTCTATCATTTGCCGAACGGCAGCCACATATTGAGGCCTCTGCCTCTTGAGGTCTGACCACTGCCTCTGGAGGGTAGAGACAGTGGTCTGGTATCCGAAGCGTCGCAGGATGCGGCGCTGTAGCCCCTCCATTATTCTGCGCCTCCGGCGCCGCACATGATGGGTGCCAGGGGGGAAATCATCATACCCCCTGAGCAGGAGTAGTTCAGGGCATATAGTTGCCTTGCACACTGGCCATTTTGATAGGCAGAAGTTCCGGTTCCTCGTTTTTACGGAAATCCTCGTTTTGTTTTAACGGAATCCGTTTTTACGGAGATTCGCGGACTTACGGAAATCCCGTTTTTTACGGAAATCCTCGTTTTTACGGAGATTCGCGGACTTACGGAAATCCTCGTTTTTACGGAGATCCTCGTTTTTACGGAAATCCTCGTATTTTTCGAAAAATACTGTTTCTCGCTAGCGGACTGTAATTTTTAGGTATTGTAGGCATTGATACGTGTTTCTAAGGACATTACCCAGGTCCCTGAGTGATTAAGTTAACATTACCAAGGCTATTTACCACTTTTATGCGGATTTTGCCGACTTCTTTATTTTAATACGTTTTAACGGGTCCGCTCGCGGATTTTCGAATTTACGGTTTTTTTTCAAAATCCGGATCCTCGCGCGACCGGATTTTCGAAGTTCGACATCTCTAATCACGAACAAGTATGCAAGCAACGAAGGGTGATTACCTGCACTAAGTTAAAATGGATACGTTTAGTTACATAGTTTGTACAAACTTATTCGTCAGCTGATGCGCCACTTCAAGGCAGTATCCCAGCATCAGTCCTAACCTAATGAGTAAAGTTCAATCCCTGGGGGAACAAGACCATACCTGCTTCTCTCTTATTTAGTAATGACCTATACACCAAGCGATCATGGGAGCTAACAGAGCTTCTAAACCTCTTTTTATCTGGACTTGCCTTAAAGGGCGGGGGAATAAATTTACTCAGGGAGCAAAGCATATAAAATCGAGCTTAGCCGTATGCCCTTTATTATCTAAAAATACAAGGAATGCAGCTCAAACTTTTATTTTAAATTACTTTCAGATGCGGTGCAAAGGAGTACCGGCAATTAATACATTACACAAAAGTCTCCATCTCCAGCACTCAACTATACTATAAGCATAAATTAATTAGATATCACGAACAGTATAGCAAGCACCGAAGGGTGATTACCTGCACTAAAGTTAAAATGGATACGTTTAGCTACATAGTTTGTACAAACTTGCGTCAGCTGATCGCCACTTCAAGGCAGTATCCCAGCATCAGTCCTAACCTATGAGTAAGTTCAATCCCTGGGGGAACAAGACCATACCTGCTTCTCTCTTTATTTAGTATGACCTATACCAAGGAATCATGGGAGCTTACAGAGCTTCTAAACCTTTTTTTTATCTGGACTGCCTTAAAGGGGCGGGGAATAATTTACTCGGGGAGCAAGCATATAAAATCGAGCTTAGCCGTATTGCCCTTTATTATCTACAAATACAAGAATATGCAGCTCAAACCTTTATTTTAAATTACTTTCAGATGCGGTGCAAGGAGTACCGGAAATTAATACATTACACACAAAAGTCTCCAGCACTCAACTATACATATAAGCATAATTTAATTAGATATCACGAACAAGTATGCAGCAACGAAGGGTGATTACCAGCACTAAAGTTAAATGGATACGTTTAGTTACATAGTTTGTACAAACTTGCGTCAGCTGATGCGCCACTTCAAGGCAGTATCCCAGCATCAGTCCTAACCTAATGAGTAAAGTTCAATCCCTGGGGGAACAGAACCATACCTCTTCTCTCTTTATTTAGTATGACCTATACCAAGCATCATGGGAGCTTACAGAGCTTCAAACCTTCTTTTTATCTGGACTGCCTAAAAGGGGGGCGGGGGAATAAATTTACTCAGGGAGCAAAGCATATAAAATCGAGCTTAGCCGTATTGCCCTTTATTATCTACAAATACAAGAATATGCAGCTCAAACCTTTATTTTAAATTACTTTCAGATGCGGTGCAAAGGAGTACCGGCAATAAGTGCAGGTAATCACCCTTAGTTGCTTGCATACTTTTTCGTGATATCTAATTAATTTATGCTTATATGTATAGTTGAGTGCTGGAGACTTTTGTGTAATGTATTAATTGCCGGTACTCCTTTGCACCGCATCTGAAAGTAATTTAAATAAAGGTTTGAGCTGCATATTCTTGAGTAATTTATTTACTCAGTTAAATTTATTCCCCCCCGCCCCTTTAAGGCCAGTCCAGATAAAAGAAGGTTTAGAAGCTCTGTAAGCTCCCATGATTCCTTGGTATAGGTCATACTAAATAAAGAGAGAAGCAGGTATGGTCTTGTTCCCCCAGGGATTGAACTTTACTCATTAGGTTAGGACTGATGCTGGGATACTTGCCTTGGTGGCGCATCACAGCTGACGCAGTTTGTACAAACTATGTAACTAAACGTATAGTATAGTATTGGAGGTTGAATAAAGACATACGTCCATCCAGTCCAACCCATCTAGCATATCCTCATTTCCTGCCTAACTGTTGATCCAGAGGAAGGCAAAAACCCCCACCAAATTTGAAGGGGGAAAAAATTCCTTCCTGACTCCAAGTGGCAATCGGAATTTTTCCCTGGATCAACTCTACTTTAGTATCAATACCATTAACTTGCAACATTCCTTGTTTGCAGAAACTCATCCAGCTTTTTTTTGAAACTGACCAATGAACCTGCCTATTACAACGTCCCTGGAAGACAGTTCCACGCCTTACCGTTTCTCACAGTGAAAAACCCTTTCCGAGCTTGAAGCCTAAACCTTTTTTCTTCAAGTCTTAAGGGATGTCCTCGTGTCCTTTGACATGTTCTCTTGGTGAACAATGCCCAGATAGTTTATTGTATGGCCCGTTAATGTATTTATACACAGTAATCATATCCCCACGCAAGCGCCTTTTCTCCAGCGTACATATTGTAACTTTTCCAGTCTCTCTTCATATTCAAGCTCCCCCATCCACCCTTATTAATTTAGTTGCCCTTCTCTGAACCTTTCCATTTCAAAGATGTCCTTTTTGTACACAGGATTCCAAAAATTGCACTGCATATTCCAAATGAGGCCTTACCAATGCTTTGTAAAGAGGGAGAATTACATTTTCCTCCCTTGAATCCATACATCTGCTTACAGCCGCAACAGCTACTCTGTGGCTAATGTTTTCAGCTCTGGGTCAATCCTGCCTGGCCCGAGAGCAGTACTCCATGTCCAGTGGGGCCATGTCCAGTGGGGCCCCTTCAACAATGGTGGCAAACTGCAGTGTGCCTGCTGTAACTCAATGGTGCTGTTCCTACGAAGCCTTACCCTTTCACCTGCTTTCCCTTGCACGATGCATACTCTGAGGGAGAGTAGGCAATGGGTTGAGGGGTATGTCCAGTGGGGCCAAGCCTGCCTGGCCCCACAACAATGGTGGCAAACTGCAGTGGGCCTGCTGTAACACAATGGTGCTGTTCCTACGAAGCATTACCCTTTCACCTGCTTTCCCTAGCACGATGCATACCTTGAGGGAGAGTAGCCAATGGGTGAGGGGTATGTCCAGTGGGGCCAAGCTTGCCTGGCTCTTCAACAATGGTGGCAAACTGCAGTGTGCCTGCTGTAACTCAATGCTGCTGTTCCTACGAAGCCTTACCCTTTCACCTGCTTTCCCTAGCACGATGCATATCTTGAGGGAGAGTAGCCAATGGGGTGAGGGGTATGTCCAGTGGGGCCAAGCCTGCCTGGCCCCACAATAATGGTGGCAAACTGCAGTGGGCCTGCTGTAACTCAATGGTGCTGTTCCTACGAAGCCTTACCCTTTCACCTGCTTTCCCTACACAACAAGGCAAAGAAGGCGATGGGGGTACTGGTTTACATAATTCCACTGCGGTTTGCCACCATTTTGTGGGGCCAGGCAGGCTTGGCCCACTGGACATACCCCTCACCCCATTGGCTACTCTCCCTCAAGATATGCATCATGCTAGGGAAAGCAGGTGAAAGGGTAATGCTTCGTAGGAACAGCAGCATTGAGTTACAGCAGGCCCACTGCAGTTTGCCACCATTGTTGTGGGGCCAGGCAGGCTTGGCCCCACTGGACATACCCTCACCCATTGGCTACTCTCCCTCAAGATATGCATCGTGCAAGGGAAAGCAGGTGAAAGGGTAAGGCTTCGTAGGAACAGCACCATTGAGTTACAGCAGGCACACTGCAGTTTGCCACCATTGTTGTGGGGCCAGGCAAGCTTGGCCCCACTGGACATACCCCTCACCTCATTGGCTACTCTCCCTCAAGGTATGCATCGTGCAAGGGAAAGCAGGTGAAAGGGTAAGGCTTCGTAGGAACAGCACCATTGAGTTACAGCAGGCACACTGCAGTTTGCCACCATTGTTGAAGAGCCAGGCAAGCTTGGCCCCACTGGACATACCCCTCACCTCATTGGCTACTCTCCCTCAGAGTATGCATCGTGCAAGGGAAAGCAGGTGAAAGGGTAAGGCTTCGTAGGAACAGCACCATTGAGTTACAGCAGGCCCACTGCAGTTTGCCACCATTATTGTGGGGCCAGGCAGGCTTGGCCCCACTGGACATACCCCTCACCCCATTGGCTACTCTCCCTCAAGATATGCATCGTGCTAGGGAAAGCAGGTGAAAGGGTAAGGCTTCGTAGGAACAGCAGCATTGAGTTACAGCAGGCCCACTGCAGTTTGCCACCATTGTTGAAGAGCCAGGCAAGCTTGGCCCCACTGACATACCCCTCACCTCATTGGCTACTCTCCCTCAAGGTATGCATCGTGCTAGGGAAAGCAGGTGAAAGGGTAAGGCTTCGTAGGAACAGCACCATGAGTTACAGCAGGCACACTGCAGTTTGCCACCATTGTTGTGGGGCCAGGCAAGCTTGGCCCCACTGGACATACCCCTCACCCCATTGGCTACTCTCCCTCAGAGTATGCATCGTGCAAGGGAAAGCAGGTGAAAGGGTAAGGCTTCGTAGGAACAGCACCATTGTGTTACAGCAGGCCCACTGCAGTTTGCCACCATTGTTGAAGAGCCAGGCAGGCTTGGCCCCACTGGACATACCCCTCACCCCATTGGCTACTCTCCCTCAGAGTATGCATCGTGCAAGGGAAAGCAGGTGAAAGGGTAAGGCTTCGTAGGAACAGCACCATTGAGTTACAGCAGGCCCACTGCAGTTTGCCACCATTATTGTGGGGCCAGGCAGGCTTGGCCCCACTGGACATACCCCTCACCCCATTGGCTACTCTCCCTCAAGATATGCATCGTGCTAGGGAAAGCAGGTGAAAGGGTAAGGCTTCGTAGGAACAGCAGCATTGAGTTACAGCAGGCACACTGCAGTTTGCCACCATTGTTGAAGAGCCAGGCAAGCTTGGCCCCACTGGACATACCCCTCACCCATTGGCTACTCCCTCAAGGTATGCATCGTGCTAGGGAAAGCAGGTGAAAGGGTAATGCTTCGTAGGAACAGCACATTGTGTTACAGCAGGCCCACTCAGTGTTGCCACCATTGTTGTGGGGCCAGGCAGGCTTGGCCCCACTGGACATACCCCTCAACCCATTGCCTACTCTCCCTCAGAGTATGCATCGTGCAAGGGAAAGCAGGTGAAAGGGTAAGGCTTCGTAGGAACAGCACCATTGAGTTAACAGCAGGCCACTGCAGTTTGCCACCATTGTTGAAGGGGCCCCACTGGACATGGCCCCACTGGACATGGAGTACTGCTCTCGGGCCAGGCAGGATTGACCCAGAGCTGAAAACATTAGCCACAGAGTAGCTGTTGCGGCTGTATGAGATGGTCAGAGTAGGTGACACCACAAAGGTGCCTCATGGAGAGAGAACGAAGATCAAATATGGAGTACGCTCTCCAGCCAGGCAGGATAGACCCAGAGCTGAAAACATTAGCCACGAGTAGCTGTTGGCTGCTGTATGAGATGGTCAGAGTAGGTGACACCAAAGGTGCCTCATGGAGAGAGAACGAAGATCAAATATGGAGTACTGCTCTGGGCCAGGCAGGATTGACCCAGAGCTGAAAACATTAGCCACAGAGTAGCTGTTGCGGCTGTATGATATGGTCAGAGTAGGTGACACCACAAAGGTGCCTCATGGAGGGAGAAGGAAGATCAAATATGAGTACTGCTCTCGGGCCAGGCAGGATAGACCCAGAGCTGAAAACATTAGCCACAGAGTAGCTGTTGCGGCTGTATGAGATGTCAGAGTAGGTGACACCACAAAGGTGCCTCATGGAGAGAGAACGAAGATCAAATTGGAGCACTGCTCTCGGCCAGGCAGGATTGACCCAGAGCTGAAAACATTAGCCACAGAGTAGCTGTTGCGGCTGTATGAGATGGTCAGAGTAGGTGACACCACAAAGGTGCCTCATGGAGAGAGAACGAAGATCAAATATGGAGTACTGCTCTCGGGCCAGGCAGGTAGACCCAGAGCTGAAAACATTAGCCACAGAGTAGCTGTTGCGGCTGTATGAGATGGTCAGAGTAGGTGACACCACAAAGGTGCCTCATGGAGAGAGAACGAAGATCAAATATGGAGTACTGCTCTCGGGCCAGGCAGATTGACCAGAGCTGAAAACATTAGCCACAGAGTAGCTGTTGCGGCTGTATGAGATGGTCAGAGTAGGTGACACCACAAAGGTGCCTCATGGAGAGAGACGAAGTCAAATATGGAGTACTGCTCTCGGGCCAGGCAGGATAGACCCAGAGCTGAAAACATTAGCCACAGAGTAGCTGTTGCGGCTGTATGAGATGGTCAGAGTAGGTGACACCACAAAGGTGCCTCATGGAGAGAGAACGAAGATCAAATATGGAGTACTGCTCTCGGGCCAGGCAGGATTGACCCAGAGCTGAAAACATTAGCCACAGAGTAGCTGTTGCGGCTGTATGAGATGGTCAGAGTAGGTGACACCACAAAGGTGCGTCATGGAGAGAGAACGAAGATCAAATATGGAGTACTGCTCTCGGGCCAAGTAGGATCGACCCAATCTTAGAAAATTAGCCACAGAGTAGCTGTTTCGCTGAGCATTTGTATTTCATACCTGAATGCAGTAGAGCAAGGTAGGACCATATATGGCCCTGCCAATAAGAAAAATTAGCCATTTGCCAGCTAAGCTGGCATCAGCTAAGCCTCTAGGTGGAAATGAGGCGGAAGGAGCAGTATGGGTGGCCAGGGGCAGGAGGCCTTCAGTCACGGGCATCAGCAATAGGGGTGCTGTATTGAGATGTGATCCACGCCTCATTCATCTTGATGAATGTAAGGCGGTCCACATTCTCAGTGGAGAGACGGGTCCTCCTCTCCGTTACAACACACCCCTGCTGCGCTGAAGGTCCTCTCCGAAAGAACACTGGATGACGGGCATGAAAGGACCTCGATGGCATACTGTGCCAACTCGGGCCAGATATCAAGCCTCGCCACCCAGTAGTCCAGTGGATCCTCAGTCTCTGATGTGGCTACACCGGCCCTGGATCCGATGTAGTCGGTGACCTGGCGACTGAGGTGTTGCCTGGTGGAGTTGCCAGTGGATGGGCCTGGCAACTGTGGCTGGAAGAACAGCCTGAAGTTGGCGCGAGGCCGCCTCCAGTACTGCTGCTCCTCCTGTCAGGCACAGGGGGACGTGAGCCCTGTTGATCCCCAACTCAGGTGCTGTAGGCCTGCCAGCACCTGGAAGGCAGAACAGAGGCAACGTAGCAGTGTTGCCTCATAGTGCTGCATTCTACCTTCCCTCTGAGATGCGGGGATAAACTCCGACACTTACCCTTATAGCGGGGATCTATAAGGGTGGCCACCCAGTACTGCTCCTTCTCTTTGATGGCCTTAATCCTGGGGTCCTTCGAAGGCATTGCAGCATGAAAGAGCCCATGCGCCGCAAACGCCTGCCGCAGAGGACCCCATGTCCTCGATGTCACTGAGGACAGTAGTGTCGGGCTCAACCTCTCCCAACAACGAATGACATGTGGTACTTGGGAGGGTGTGAGATGTCCCCCTAGAGGAATGCCCCATTTCCCCTTGTCCAGGTCACCTAAATCCCCCTCCTCATCATCGGACGCTGCTCTGCACCGTGATGTTCGGGCTCGGAAAGCATCACGGTGTCGGCGTCCTCCTCTTCCAGTGCCTGCTGCTCGACAGCGAGTGCCCTGTCGAGTATGCCGCGCAGAGTGTGCTCAAGGAGGAACACCAGTGGGATGGTATCCGCAATGGTGGCTCATTGCGGCTTACCATCCTGGTGGCCTCCTCAAATGGCGCGACGCACACGGCAGGCATCTCTAATCAGCAAGCACTGCCTGGGTAACAGCAAACCCAGGTCCCCAGAGCCTGATCTTGCCTCGTACTCGTACAAGTAGTCTATGATGGCTCGCCTCTGCTGGAGCAGCCTCAGCAGCATCATAAGACTAGAGTTCCAGCGGGTGGGGGTGTCACAAATCAGGCGGTTCTGCGGCAGACCATTCTGCTGCTGAAACTCGGCCAGACGAGCTGTGGCCGTGTATGACCGCCTGAAGTGACTGGACACCCTCCTAGCCATCCTCAGTACCTCCTGGAGACCAGGGTACTTGGTGAGGAACCGCTGGAACGACCAGGTTGAGAACGTGTGCCAGGCAAGGAACTGTGTGACTCTGCCCATGCGAAGGGCAGACAGGATATTGGTGGCATTGTCACACACGACCTTGCCTATTGAGAGGTGTGTGTGGGTCAGCCACCTCTCAACCTGCCCTTGCAGTGCTGCCAGCAACTCGGCCCGGTGTGGCTCCTATCACCGAGGCACACAAGCTGCAACACTGCATGGCACCGTCTCGCCTGGCACGAAGCATAGGCTCTGGGGGGCACGGAGCTGTCGGGAAGAGGGCTCACCGGATGAGGAGGGGGGGGTGAGACTGGCGTATCACCAATGCGTGGTGGTACCACCATCTCCCCACTTGCGCTCCGTGCCGCGTCTCTGCCGGCTAGCAGAGTGACCCATTGGGCGGTAAATGACACATACCGCCCCTGGCCGTGCTTGCTGGACCACGCGTCCATAGTAATGTGGACACACTTGCCCACACTGTGGTCCAGCGAAGCAGATATATTGCCCTGCAGATGGTCGTGCAGGGCTGGTACTGCCTTCTGGGCAAAGTACCTACGGCCAGGGACCTGCCACTGTGGTGTGCCAATGGCCACAAACTCCCTGAACGCTGCACTGTCTACCAGGCTGAAAGGTAGCAGCTGCACCGCCAGGAGTTTGGCTAAGCCGGCAGTGAGACGCTGGGCTTGGGGTGACTGGGGGACAGTTTCTGCCTCCGCTCCAACAACTGGGGAAGAGAGACCTGCCTTTTAGCTGACGCTCCAGCAGCAGTGTCAAGAGCCTCTTAACACCGCGTGCTGGGGCCAAAGGCTGCCTCTCCTCCCTAACTTCCACCGAGGAAGCAGCTGATGGGGCCGGAGGGGGAGGAGGAGGAACGGTGGCTCCTGGGCACGAGGTAGGGAACGTGTGGGTGCCTGCACTTCCCTGTCCGCTGCTCCCACCGGGCAAAGTGGTGCAGAACATATGCCTCCTCATAGAGGAGGTGCCCAATGTGATGTGGTCTTCCCACGGCTAACACGTTGCAGGCACAACTTGCACACTGCAACTGTGCTGTCACCTGGAGCCAGTGAGAAGAACTCCCACACCGCTGAGCCACCGACACGACTCGGAGCAGAGGTCACCTGCTGCTGTGGGGCACTGGCACCAGATCTCATTGGTGCCGTACCTCCACGTGCACCACTAGTGCACTGCCTCGCCCCGGCCCCTGCCCCCAGTCCTGCCTCTGGGTTCAGGATCGTGCTCATGCTCTGAGGGACATCCCTCAGAGACACTATCCTCCTCCTCTCTCACAGAGGGCACCCATGGACGATCGGTGACCTCATCGTCCACTTCCACCTCCTCAATACTGGAGGCTGCATCACTAACAGCAGCAGCATCTGGAACCTCACCCCCTGCATTAGTTCCCTGGCTGCTCACAGACTGCTGCGTGACATCGTCAGCCTCCTGTCCCCCGTGCACTGAGCACTTTCCTCCGCCTCGGGCGACAGGAAAGATTGTGCATCAGTGCACAGCTCCTCCTCAAGCACACTAGCCCCACACATAGTGTGCGAAAACATATCCTGAGACTCCTCCTCCGGATCCCCGAAGGTACGGGCCATGTGGGCAACGAACTCCTGATAGAGCGGATCAGGTTCCATGCCCACAGTAGGAGCCTCAGGTGAGGAAGGAGCAGGCACAATATCTACAGTAGCAGCTCGGCTGCTCTGTGCCTGTGAGGAGGTGGATGAGGAAGGCTGGGTAATCCACTCTACTACCCCCTTCCTTGATCAGAAGGGATAGCCCTAGCCCGGCTACCCCTAAAAATATCGGGCACGGTAACCCGCTCCCTGCGAAGGGCCAGGTAGCTCCTGGCCAGACCTTCAGTAGGCTCTCCTCTGCCTCTCCCTCTCCCTCTCCCTCCACGTGCAGAAGCACCCCTGCTCCTGGGTCTCCTCTTGCCCTGCCAGGCATTTCCCTCTCCCAAATTATCCCCCAAAAATTAATATATATATTATATATACACACACACACACACACACACAACACAAAAGACAAAGCAACAAAACAACACAGAAGCAAACAAATAAACACAAAGCTTTTTTTTTTTTTTTTTTTACACTAAAAGCACAAATAGGACACAGACACAACTGACAGCAAACAGCAGATCAGACAGCAAAAGCTGCTGATTGCTGCTAAAGGCAGCACTGTCAGCTACACAAAACACACAGACACTGACACACAGATACAGAAAGACAAACAAAAAACAGGACACCTAGACCTCTAAAAGGTCTAACACAAAATTTGTCCAAAGGACTTACAGGGGGGTTAGTCCTTAAAAGGACTTTTGGGTCTCACAAAGTTAGTCCTTAAAAGGACTGTTGGGTCTCAAGATGTGTGAATACAGGGGTGGGTAACAACAAGTGCTAAACCACCACACTGAAATCCACACACAGAAAGCTCAAAAAGCTCAAAAAGCGCAAAAATCTCTCTCCAACTCCTACACTGTCAGGTCTCCACTAAACACACTCCAACACACTGACAAAATGTCGCCTGTGAAGCAGCCTTTTATACCCAGGGGGCTGGCAATAATCATGTTAGCTGCCATTGGCTAATTTGGGTCATGTGGCTTGCTCCGTCTTGAAAATAAGCCCCAAAAATTCGAATTTACAAGAATGTCTCGTTTTTACGGAAATTCTCGTAATTACGAGAATCCTCGTAATACGAGGATCTTCGCGTTTCCGGGCCCCGGAAGATCGCGGATTCTCGTAATTACGGAGATACTCGTATTTTCGAAAATTTTCGTAAAAAAAAAAAAATCCGCGGTTCGGAAGTTCGGAAGGCGGAAAATCCGGAATAATCCGCCGTTCGCGGACGTGATAAATCCGCGGCGGATCCAGGTTCGGTCCGCGAACCGGCCATCTCTATTCGTGATATCTAATTAATTTATGCTTATATGTATAGTTGAGTGCTGGAGACTTTTGTGTAATGTATTAATTGCCGGTTACTCTCTTTGCACCGCATCTGAAAGTAATTTAAAATAAAGGTTTGAGCTGCATATTCTTGTATTTGTGTGTGTATATATATATATTATATATATATATCCATGTTTTTAAAATCTGGTTGCGCAATTTACTGAGGCCGATGAGTGTATATTTAAGGGAAGAGAAAAAAGTAAAAAAAAAACTCCAATTAAAACGGTTGGGGGTTATATTCATTAAAAACCGGTTTAATATATATTCCACCCTTAGACACATCTGCAAAGATGAAAGGCATTGGCATAGGCCGGGGGAATGTTCGACCCATCGCAGTTTCACGCACTTGAAGGTAGAACTCATTTTTTAATTCAAAATAGTGTTTCATCAATATAAATTCCAAGGCTTCCATGAAAAACTGTACCTCTAACGGCACTACTGCCCTTTTTCAACAAGTATCTTCCGGACAGCGGTCAAGCCGTCAGCATGTGGTATAGATGTGTACAGACTGGCTACATCCATGGTGGCCAGCTGCACATCATCCCAATTGTCCACATTCAGACTTTTAAGCTTGCCTAAAAAAATCTGCTGTATCCCTCAGATAAGATTTGGTTCCACTAATAAGAGGGCTCAAAATTTTATCCAACATTATCGCCAGTGGAGTAAAGATGGAATCAACCCCTGAGACAATTGGATGTCCCAGGGTTTGACAATATCTTTATGTATTTTCGGAAGTGTATAAAGTTAAGGGATGTGTGGATGAGCTACCACCAAAAAAACATATAATTCATCAGAGATAACACCTTCCCCATAGCCATGAAGAAAGTCAGCCAAAACTTTTCTGAAAGAAATAGTAGGGTCACACTGTAATTTCACATATACATTGAAGTCAGACAATTGTCCTAATATTCAGCCTCATAATAGGACCGGTCCAAAACAACGACCGCTCCCCCCTTGTCAGACGATCTAATAACCAGGTCTGTGTTAGACATCAGCTGTTTCAAAGCTGCAGTCTCTTCTCTACTAAGATTATGAAATTTGACCTGGCTAAATTCCTCATTCTGTACAAGGACTTGTATGTCTGACTGTACCAATCTGATGCAGGTTCGGCAGGGGAATGGGTCGTGGGCGGCACAAATCTACTCCTCTGTCTTACGACCACATCCTTAATTGTTAAACACTTTTTGTTTCTCAGGAATATATGGTACCTCACTTTTTTCTGAAAAATTAACTTTCAGGTGGTTAGGACGGTAAAATCCATACAAATGAATGTCCAACCTAAAGGCACTACAATAGATGTCGGACAAAAGTCCTTTAGATGCACTTTTATGTCAATGTCAGTTAGTTGGTATTAGATAAATTAACACTATTTGTTCCTGCGATTGGTGCCCCTCGCCTGTTTAAGGGCTTTCCTCTGCCTGGCCCTTCGATGATGATGGCCTCCCCGCCTCCTGCGGCATCTGGTGGACTCCCCGCAAAAAAACATTATTAGCAGGAATTATTTGACCTCCATCACCGCCCGATTGAGATCCGGGGGGCCGAGTGTGACTGCCTGGACATATTTTGCCCCATACGTCCTGGACCCTCTCGTCTCAGATCTGTATTCGTCCACCTATAAACATGGTCAAGTTTATAATCCTGTGCAATCTCAATTTACGTCTTTTTAATGTTTCACCATCTTTGCGAATCTTGCGATAAGTATGCAGTTTATCTTTATATTCAGACATAGAAACATTATATTAATCATCTGTCATGATATTCTTAAGCTCTAGCTCGGTATGTGCTATATCACCCCGGACTGCTTCCAATTCCAACTTAATACATTCAACCGTGAGCACCATAAGGTCCATAGAACACTTGTTCAAAATTTGCAGGAAACGCACCCTATAATTCTCATTATTAGGGAATAATGTAGGCCTTAAATTCACTGTAAGTCCCCTAGGGATGCATTTCTCTTTATAGTACTCACTCAGTGTTATGGCGTGCTGTTCCAGGTTCACCGAGCGCTTCCATAGAGCCTCCCTTGCGTTGTAACAGAGATGTTACCAGAGCAGTGAGGAATTAATTTGCTTCAGTGAAACCGCCAATCACTCTTTGCGCATCGGCCTGAAATAGTTGACCTCGCAGTCCATGTTCGCGTCCGAACTTGGGTCACGTGTGTCTCACTTTGATTCCGTCATCCACCAAGGGACATCGGTGCCAATCTGTATGGAAATAAACAACAGGATACCAAAAGCAGCAGCACCACAAATGTCTATAGTGGCGGGTGCATATCTCAAAGTCATGTACCTATAATGCATATATAAAAGATACAAATAGAGCCAGGATACCAACAAGATACACTTTTAGATTTTTTGGTGTCTAAGGAGGATATATTAAGTACAGATCTATATGTTAAATCTACGGATCGCAATCAAATATTGCATTATACTAGCCAGCACATGTTAAAAATCTATCCCCTTAGTCAATTATGCCGGGTAGATAGATTAGTAAGTAACGGGAGCGGAGAAATGAACAATTTTCTACCATGTGCAATAAATTTTCAAACAGGATACCCTAGACATGTGCTAGAGAAAGCTTCAACAGAGGTGTAGTCAAGGTAATGATTCAGTTGACAAAAGGTCCAAAAGTGTCAAGGCAGTAGAGATAGCACTAGTAACTGACTAGAATGTTCTTAAAGCCTCAATATCACCGAATTAAATACGCCACCTCTGCTATCTTACAGATGTGGGAAAAGCATAGGTGCAATGTTTAATAAAGTTACTGCAGGTGAGATAGGGATTGAGGAAAGTACAGATAAAATGTGGCTCAGAAGCACAAGAAGGGGATGGTGCCCTGCTATAATGTGTGCAATGTCGTTCAGTGTAAGTGGTACTACCTTTATACATCCAAAAACGGAAGCTAAATTCAAATTAAGGGGTTTGTATACCTGCATTCCCGCTTTGCGGTTTATGTGCTGTTTGCCCGTGTGGCCTCTCTACATAGGAGAAACCACGCAAAAAGTGAAGGCCAGAGTATCCCAGCACAAATCATCCATCAACCATAAACAGGTCTCCTTACCAGCCCCTCGCCACTTTATCGATTCTGGCCATTTGGCTGATGAACTGAAATTCATGGTATTGGAGTTGATACCTGATATAGGACGTGGGGACAGGGAACTGAGACTTAAGAAAAAAGAGGTGTGGTGGGTGAATAAGCTTCAGACACTTGCCCCTATGGTTCTAAACATGGATTATGCTTATTTTTGTTTTTGCAAAGTACAGTTTTATATTGATAATCATAATCATTGAGTTATAAATGTAGCCTGACTCTGATATTGCATAATAAACCTCATGTGTGCTGGAAGTAAAACATGGTGTGGCTTATTTTGATGGATGTCATTTCCTGTGGGATTGAGTATAAAATGCTAATTTATGATATGTTGTATTACCACTGCCCATATCTTGAGAAAGAAAGCTGCGTCTTTCGAAACGTCGCTGGTGTGTGGGCAGACGTCAATAATATGAATATAAAGCCTTTGTGTCTGCATTCTAAATGGTGTGCGACTCTATTTGTATAGTTTATATATGCATTATAGGTACATGACGGACTACCTTTAAGACGTTTGTGGTGCTGCTGCTTTTGGTATCCTAATATATAAATAATAATCCTGACCACACGTTTCCAATATGGCCGAAACGGTTGATTGTGTTTTACCACTGGAATAAACTACTACAGTTGATTGAAATATATATATATACGTACCTATCCATAATAGGTATAAAGCCAGCTTATGGACTGGACTTTTATACCTATTATATATATAATACGCACATGGATTGTTTAAAATATGAAGATGGGACTTAAAATCCTTTAATTTTTTAATATTGTCCAGGCTTGCACTTTATGATGCTTAAATTTGTTTTCTTCTATATTAAAATATGATACTGTATAATTGCACTTTATTGTATAATATTGAAATGCATTGTATAATTTCATCCCTTTATGTTTGAGAAAAAGCTATTTCAACTTTTATAATAGAAAGAGAACATTCAGAAACATACATAAAGCTGTGTCTCACTTCTTCCATAGCTATTAATTCTGGGTGATTTATCAAATTAAACTGTGGATAATAGGAGTCAGCTCCCATAATTCACCTACGCAGTACACTTCACATTAAACTGCAGCATTGCTTCCTGGAAGCTGACAGCCAATCATTTTACAGCTCACACTCATCCTTCACTCTAACACAGAACACAAGTTTCCATACAGTTTTTGTGTAAACACATTACAAATGCTCTAAACAATGATAAATGTATTTGTTTTTCATACAAAAAAAGCTTTGCAGTTTATTTCTTTGCTAGCGGGGATGTAAGAACAGAAAATTAACATTTCAGTAAAAAAAAATAAAAGTGTGGGAAATCACGGTGGCTCAGTGGTTAGCCTTGCAGCGCTGAGGTGCTGAGTTCGATTCCACCCTGGACACATCCGCAAGGAGTTTTTTATGTTCTCCCCGTGCTTGCGTGGGTTTCTCCGGCACTCGGTTTCCCCCACAATCATAAAGACATACTGATACGTTGTATGTGTACATAAAATTATTAGATTGTAAGCTTTTCGGGCAGGGCCTGATGTGACTTGAGTAAATAATTGTTAAGCGCTGCGGAATATGTAGCGCTATATAAGAAATAAAATACATACAAACAAATCGAACCTGCAATCTTTTATACTGTGTCTTGCTAAAAAGAAATCCTTCTACCTCTACACCACAGGAGCTACTAGTTGGGATATTAGTACATGTAGAATGTTTATCGTTTGCTAGGATTGTACTAGAAACAAAAAAGACAGAATCCGTGAAATTGAACCTGTGCCGAGAACGAAGATCAAATATGGAGTACTGCTCTCGGGCCAGGCAGGATTGACCCAGAGCTGAAAACATTAGCCACAGAGTAGCTGTTGCGGCTGTATGAGATGGTCAGAGTAGGTGACACCACAAAGGTGCGTCATGGAGAGAGAACGAAGATCAAATATGGAGTACTGCTCTCGGGCCAAGTAGGATCGACCCAATCTTAGAAAAATTAGCCACAGAGTAGCTGTTGTCGCTGAGCATTTGTTATTTCATAACCTGAATGCAGTAGAGCAAGGTAGGACCATATATGGCCCTGCCAATAAGAAAAATTAGCCATTTGCCAGCTAAGCTGGCATCAGCTAAGCCTCTAGGTGGAAAATGAGGCGGAAGGAGCAGTATGGGTGGCCAGGGGCAGGAGGCCTTCAGTCACGGGCATCAGCAATAGGGGTGCTGTATTGAGATGTGATCCACGCCTCATTCATCTTGATGAATGTAAGGCGGTCCACATTCTCAGTGGAGAGACGGGTCCTCCTCTCCGTTACAACACCCCCTGCTGCGCTGAAGGTCCTCTCCGAAAGAACACTGGATGACGGGCATGAAAGGACCTCGATGGCATACTGTGCCAACTCGGGCCAGATATCAAGCCTCGCCACCCAGTAGTCCAGTGGATCCTCAGTCTCTGATGTGGCTACACCGGCCCTGGATCCGATGTAGTCGGTGACCTGGCGACTGAGGTGTTGCCTGGTGGAGTTGCCAGTGGATGGGCCTGGCAACTGTGGCTGGAAGAACAGCCTGAAGTTGGCCGCGAGGCCGCCTCCAGTACTGCTGCTCCTCCTGTCAGGCACAGGGGGACGTGAGCCCTGTTGATCCCCAACATCAGGTGCTGTAGGCCTGCCAGCACCTGGGAAGGCAGAACAGAGGCAACGTAGCAGTGTTGCCTCATAGTGCTGCATTCTACCTTCCCTCTGAGATGCGGGGATAAACTCCGACACTTTACCCTTATAGCGGGGATCTATAAGGGTGGCCACCCAGTACTGCTCCTTCTCTTTGATGGCCTTAATCCTGGGGTCCTTGCGAAGGCATTGCAGCATGAAAGAGCCCATGCGCCGCAAACTGCCTGCCGCAGAGGACCCCATGTCCTCGATGTCACTGAGGACAGTAGTGTCGGGCTCAACCTCTCCCCAACCACGAATGACATGTGGTACTTGGGAGGGTTGAGATGTCCCCCTAGAGGAATGCCCCATTTCCCCTTGGTCCAGGTCACCTAAATCCCCCTCCTCATCATCGGACGGCTGCTCTGCACCGTGATGTTCGGGCTCGGAAAGCATCACGGTGTCGGCGTCCTCCTCTTCCAGTGCCTGCTGCTCGACAGCGAGTGCCCTGTCGAGTATGCCGCGCAGAGTGTGCTCAAGGAGGAACACCAGTGGGATGGTATCCGCAATGGTGGCATCATTGCGGCTTACCATCCTGGTGGCCTCCTCAAATGGCGCGAGCACACGGCAGGCATCTCTAATCAGCAGCCACTGCCTGGGTAACAGCAAACCCAGGTCCCCAGAGCCTGATCTTGCCTCGTACTCGTACAAGTAGTCTATGATGGCTCGCCTCTGCTGGAGCAGCCTCAGCAGCATCATAAGACTAGAGTTCCAGCGGGTGGGGGTGTCACAAATCAGGCGGTTCTGCGGCAGACCATTCTGCTGCTGAAACTCGGCCAGACGAGCTGTGGCCGTGTATGACCGCCTGAAGTGACTGGACACCCTCCTAGCCATCCTCAGTACCTCCTGGAGACCAGGGTACTTGGTGAGGAACCGCTGGACGACCAGGTTGAGAACGTGTGCCAGGCAAGGAACATGTGTGACTCTGCCCATGCGAAGGGCAGACAGGATATTGGTGGCATTGTCACACACGACCTTGCCTATTGAGAGGTGGTGTGGGGTCAGCCACCTCTCAACCTGCCCTTGCAGTGCTGCCAGCAACTCGGCCCCGGTGTGGCTCCTATCACCGAGGCACACAAGCTGCAACACTGCATGGCACCGTCTCGCCTGGCACGAAGCATAGGCTCTGGGGGGGCACGGAGCTGTCCGGGAAGAGGGCTCACCGGATGAGGAGGGGGGGGTGGAGACTGGCGTATCACCAATGCGTGGTGGTACCACCATCTCCCCACTTGCGCTCCGTGCCGCGTCTCTGCCGGCTAGCAGAGTGACCCATTGGGCGGTAAATGACACATACCGCCCCTGGCCGTGCTTGCTGGACCACGCGTCCATAGTAATGTGGACACACTTGCCCACACTGTGGTCCAGCGAAGCAGATATATTGCCCTGCAGATGGTCGTGCAGGGCTGGTACTGCCTTCTGGGCAAAGTACCTACGGCCAGGGACCTGCCACTGTGGTGTGCCAATGGCCACAAACTCCCTGAACGCTGCACTGTCTACCAGGCTGAAAGGTAGCAGCTGCACCGCCAGGAGTTTGGCTAAGCCGGCAGTGAGACGCTGGGCTTGGGGGTGACTGGGGGACAGTTTCTGCCTCCGCTCCAACAACTGGGGAAGAGAGACCTGCCTTTTAGCTGACGCTCCAGCAGCAGTGTCAAGAGGCCTCTTAACACCGCGTGCTGGGGCCAAAGGCTGCCTCTCCTCCCTAACTTCCACCGAGGAAGCAGCTGATGGGGCCGGAGGGGGAGGAGGAGGAACGGTGGCTACCTGGGCACGAGGTAGGGAACGTGTGGGTGCCTGCACGTTCCCTGTCCGCTGCTCCCACCGGGCAAAGTGGTGCAGAATCATATGCCTCCTCATAGAGGAGGTGCCCAAATGTGATGTGGTCTTCCCACGGCTAACACGTTGCAGGCACAACTTGCACACTGCAACTGTGCTGTCACCTGGAGCCAGTGAGAAGAACTCCCACACCGCTGAGCCACCGACACGACTCGGAGCAGAGGTCACCTGCTGCTGTGGGGCACTGGCACCAGATCTCATTGGTGCCGTACCTCCACGTGCACCACTAGGTGCACTGCCTCTGCCCCGGCCCCTGCCCCCAGTCCTGCCTCTGGGTTCAGGATCGTGCTCATGCTCTGAGGGACATCCCTCAGAGACACTATCCTCCTCCTCTCTCACAGAGGGCACCCATGGACGATCGGTGACCTCATCGTCCACTTCCACCTCCTCAATACTGGAGGCTGCATCACTAACAGCAGCAGCATCTGGAACCTCACCCCCTGCATTAGTTCCCTGGCTGCTCACAGACTGCTGCGTGACATCGTCAGCCTCCTGTCCCCCTGTGCACTGAGCACTTTCCTCCGCCTCGGGCGACAGGAAAGATTGTGCATCAGTGCACAGCTCCTCCTCAAGCACACTAGCCCCACACATAGTGTGCGAAAACATATCCTGAGACTCCTCCTCCGGATCCCCGAAGGTACGGGCCATGTGGGCAACGAACTCCTGATAGAGCGGATCAGGTTCCATGCCCACAGTAGGAGCCTCAGGTGAGGAAGGAGCAGGCACAATATCTACAGTAGCAGCTCGGCTGCTCTGTGCCTGTGAGGAGGTGGATGAGGAAGGCTGGGTAATCCACTCTACTACCCGCCTTCCTTGATCAGAAGGGATAGCCCTAGCCCGGCTACCCCTAAAAATATCGGGCACGGTAACCCGGCTGCCCTGCGAAGGGCCAGGTAGCTCCTGGCCAGAGCCTTCAGTAGGCTCTCCTCTGCCTCTCCCTCTCCCTCTCCCTCCACGTGCAGAAGCACCCCTGCTCCTGGGTCTCCCTCTTGCCCTGCCAGGCATTTCCCTCTCCCAAATTATCCCCCAAAAAATTAATATATATATATATATATACACACACACACACACACACAAACACAAAAGACAAAGCAACAAAACAACACAGAAGCAAACAAATAAACACAAAGCTTTTTTTTTTTTTTTTTTTACACTAAAAGCACAAATAGGACACAGACACAACTGACAGCAAACAGCAGATCAGACAGCAAAAGCTGCTGATTGCTGCTAAAGGCAGCACTGTCAGCTACACAAAACACACAGACACTGACACACAGATACAGAAAGACAAACAAAAAAACAGGACACCTAGACCTCTAAAAGGTCTAACACAAAATTTGTCCAAAGGACTTACAGGGGGGTTAGTCCTTAAAAGGACTTTTGGGTCTCACAAAGTTAGTCCTTAAAAGGACTGTTGGGTCTCAAGATGTGTGAATACAGGGGTGGGTAACAACAAGTGCTAAACCACCACACTGAAATCCACACACAGAAAGCTCAAAAAGCTCAAAAAGCGCAAAAATCTCTCTCCAACTCCTACACTGTCAGGTCTCCACTAAACACACTCCAACACACTGACAAAATGTCGCCTGTGAAGCAGCCTTTTATACCCAGGGGGCTGGCAATAATCATGTTAGCTGCCATTGGCTAATTTGGGTCATGTGGCTTGCTCCGTCTTGAAAATAAGCCCCAAAAATTCGAATTTACAAGAATGTCTCGTTTTTACGGAAATTCTCGTAATTACGAGAATCCTCGTAATTACGAGGATCTTCGCGGTTTCCGGGCCCCGGAAGATCGCGGATTCTCGTAATTACGGAGATACTCGTATTTTCGAAAATTTTCGTAAAAAAAAAAAATCCGCGGTTCGGAAGTTCGGAAGGCGGAAAATCCGGAATAATCCGCCGTTCGCGGACGTGATAAATCCGCGGCGGATCCAGGTTCGGGTCCGCGAACCGGCCATCTCTATTCGTGATATCTAATTAATTTATGCTTATATGTATAGTTGAGTGCTGGAGACTTTTGTGTAATGTATTAATTGCCGGTACTCCTTTGCACCGCATCTGAAAGTAATTTAAAATAAAGGTTTGAGCTGCATATTCTTGTATTTGTGTGTGTATATATATATATATATATATATATATATCCATGTTTTTAAAATCTGGTTGCGCAATTTACTGAGGCCGATGAGGTGTATATTTAAGGGAAGAGAAAAAAGTAAAAAAAAAACTCCAATTAAAACGGTTGGTGGTTATATTCATTAAAAACCGGTTTAATATATATTCCACCCTTAGACACATCTGCAAAGATGAAAGGCATTGGCATAGGCCGGGGGAATGTTCGACCCCATCGCAGTTTCACGCACTTGAAGGTAGAACTCATTTTTTAATTCAAAATAGTGTTTCATCAATATAAATTCCAAGGCTTCCATGAAAAACTGTACCTCTAACGGCACATACTGCCCTTTTTCAACAAGTATCTTCCGGACAGCGGTCAAGCCGTCAGCATGTGGTATAGATGTGTACAGACTGGCTACATCCATGGTGGCCAGCTGCACATCATCCCAATTGTCCACATTCAGACTTTTAAGCTTGCCTAAAAAATCTGCTGTATCCCTCAGATAAGATTTGGTTCCACTAATAAGAGGGCTCAAAATTTTATCCAACATTATCGCCAGTGGAGTAAAGATGGAATCAACCCCTGAGACAATTGGATGTCCCAGGGTTTGACAATATCTTTATGTATTTTCGGAAGTGTATAAAGTTAAGGGATGTGTGGATGAGCTACCACCAAAAAAACATATAATTCATCAGAGATAACACCTTCCCCATAGCCATGAAGAAAGTCAGCCAAAACTTTTCTGAAAGAAATAGTAGGGTCACACTGTAATTTCACATATACATTGAAGTCAGACAATTGTCCTAATATTTCAGCCTCATAATAGGACCGGTCCAAAACAACGACCGCTCCCCCCTTGTCAGACGATCTAATAACCAGGTCTGTGTTAGACATCAGCTGTTTCAAAGCTGCAGTCTCTTCTCTACTAAGATTATGAAATTTGACCTGGCTAAATTCCTCATTCTGTACAAGGACTTGTATGTCTGACTGTACCAATCTGATGCAGGTTTCGGCAGGGGAATGGGTCGTGGGCGGCACAAATCTACTCCTCTGCTTAAGACCCACATCCTTAATTGTTAAACACTTTTTGTTTCTCAGGAATATATGGTACCTCACTTTTTTCTGAAAAATTAACTTTCAGGTGGTTAGGACGGTAAAATCCATACAAATGAATGTCCAACCTAAAGGCATCACAAGTAGATGTCGGACAAAAAGTCCTTTAGATAGCACTTTTATGTCAATGTCAGTTAGTTGGTATTTAGATAAATTAAACACTATTTGTTCCTGCGATTGGTGCCCCTCCGCCTGTTTAAGGGCTTTCCTCTGCCTGGCCCTTCGATGATGATGGCCTCCCCGCCTCCTGCGGCATCTGGTGGACTCCCCTGCAAAAAAAGCATTATTAGCAGGAATTATTTGACCTCCATCACCGCCCAGATTGAGATCCGGGGGGCCGAGTGTGACTGCCTGGACATATTTTGCCCCATACGTCCTGGACCCTCTCGTCTCAGATCTGTATTCGTCCACCTATAAACATGGTCAAGTTTATAATCCTGTGCAATCTCATATTTACGTCTTTTTAATGTTTCACCATCTTTGCGAATCTTGCGATAAGTATGCAGTTTATCTTTATATTCAGACATAGAAACATTATATTAATCATCTGTCATGATATTCTTAAGCTCTAGCTCGGTATGTGCTATATCACCCCGGACTGCTTCCAATTCCAACTTAATACATTCAACCGTGAGCACCATAAGGTCCATAGAACACTTGTTCAAAATTTGCAGGAAACGCACCCTATAATTCTCATTATTAGGGAATAATGTAGGCCTTAAATTCACTGTAAGTCCCCTAGGGATGCATTTCTCTTTATAGTACTCACTCAGTGTTATGGCGTGCTGTTCCAGGTTCACCGAGCGCTTCCATAGAGCCTCCCAATTGCGTTGTAACAGAGATGTTACCAGAGCAGTGAGGAATTAATTTGCTTCAGTGAAACCGCCAATCACTCTTTGCGCATCGGCCTGAAATAGTTGACCTCGCAGTCCATGTTCGCGTCCGAACTTGGGTCACGTGTGTCTCACTTTGATTCCGTCATCCACCAAGGGACATTCGGTGCCAATCTGTATGGAAATAAACAACAGGATACCAAAAGCAGCAGCACCACAAATGTCTATAGTGGCGGGTGCATATCTCAAAGTCATGTACCTATAATGCATATATAAAAGATACAAATAGAGCCAGGATACCAACAAGATACACTTTTTAGATGTTTTGGTGTCTAAGGAGGATATATTAAGTACAGATCTATATGTTAAATCTACGGATCGCAATCAAATATTGCATTATACTAGCCAGCACATGTTAAAAAATCTATCCCCTTTAGTCAATTATGCCGGGTAGATAGATTAGTAAGTAACCGGGAGCGGAGAAATGAACAATTTTCTACCATGTGCAATAAATTTTCAAATCAGGGATACCCTAGACATGTGCTAGAGAAAGCTTCAACAGAGGTGTAGTCAAGGTAATGATTCAGTTGACAAAAGGTCCAAAAGTTGTCAAGGCAGTAGGATAGCACTAGTAACTGACTAGAATGTTCTTAAAGCCTCAATATCACCGAATTAAATACGCCACCTCTGCTATCTTACAGATGTGGGAAAAGCATAGGTGCAATGTTTAATAAAGTTACTGCAGGTGAGATAGGGATTGAGGAAAGTACAGATAAAATGTGGCTCAGAAGCCACAAGAAGGGGATGGTGCCCTGCTATAATTGTGTGCAATGTCGTTCAGTTGTAAGTGGTACTACCTTTATACATCCAAAAACGGAAGCTAAATTCAAATTAAGGGGTTTGTATACCTGCATTCCCGCTTTGCGGTTTATGTGCTGTTTTGCCCGTGTGGCCTCCTCTACATAGGAGAAACCACGCAAAAAGTGAAGGCCAGAGTATCCCAGCACAAATCATCCATCAACCATAAACAGGTCTCCTTACCAGCCCCTCGCCACTTTATCGATTCTGGCCATTTGGCTGATGAACTGAAATTCATGGTATTGGAGTTGATACCTGATATAGGACGTGGGGACAGGGAACTGAGACTTAAGAAAAAAGAGGTGTGGTGGGTGAATAAGCTTCAGACACTTGCCCCTATGGTTCTAAACATGGATTATGCTTTATTTTTGTTTTTGCAAAGTACAGTTTTATATTGATAATCATAATCATTGAGTTATAAATGTAGCCTGACTCTGATATTGCATAATAAACCTCATGTGTGCTGGAAGTAAACATGGTGTGGCTTATTTTGATGTGATGTCATTTCCTGTGGGATTGAGTATAAAATGCTAATTTATGATATGTTGTATTACCACTGCCCATATCTTGAGAAAGAAAGCTGCGTCTTTCGAAACGTCGCTGGTGTGTGGGCAGACGTCAATAATATGATATAAAGCCTTTGTGTCTGCATTCTAAATGGTGTGCGACTCTATTTGTATAGTTTATATATGCATTATAGGTACATGACGGACTACCTTTAAGACGTTTGTGGTGCTGCTGCTTTTGGTATCCTAATATATAAATAATAATCCTGACCACAGCCGTTTCCAATATGGCCGAAACGGTTGATTGTGTTTTACCACTGGAATAAACTACTACAGTTGATTGAAATATATATATATACGTACCTATCCATAATAGGTATAAAGCCAGCCTTATGGACTGGACTTTTATACCTATTATATATATAATACGCACATGGATTGTTTAAAATATGAAGATGGGACTTAAAATCCTTTAATTTTTTAATATTGTCCAGGCTTGCACTTTATGATGCTTAAATTTGTTTTCTTCTATATTTAAAATATGTATACTGTATAATTGCACTTTATTGTATAATATTGAAATGCATTGTATAATTTCATCCCTTTATGTTTGAGAAAAAGCTATTTCAACTTTTATAATAGAAAGAGAACATTCAGAAACATACATAAAGCTGTGTCTCACTTCTTCCATAGCTATTAATTCTGGGTGATTTATCAAATTAAACTGTGGATAATAGGAGTCAGCTCCCATAATTCACCTACGCAGTACACTTCACATTAAACTGCAGCATTGCTTCCTGGAAGCTGACAGCCAATCATTTTACAGCTCACACATCATCCTTCACTCTAACACAGAACACAAGTTTCCATACAGTTTTTGTGTAAACACATTACAAATGCTCTAAACAATGATAAATGTATTTGTTTTTCATACAAAAAAAGCTTTGCAGTTTATTTCTTTGCTAGCGGGGATGTAAGAAACAGAAAATTAACATTTCAGTAAAAAAAAATAAAAGTGTGGGAAATCACGGTGGCTCAGTGGTTAGCCTTGCAGCGCTGAGGTGCTGAGTTCGATTCCACCCTTGGACACATCCGCAAGGAGTTTTTTATGTTCTCCCCGTGCTTGCGTGGGTTTCTCCGGCACTCCGGTTTCCCCCACAATCATAAAGACATACTGATACGTTGTATGTGTACATAAAATTATTAGATTGTAAGCTTTTCGGGGCAGGGCCTGATGTGACTTGAGTAAAATAATTGTTAAGCGCTGCGGAATATGTAGCGCTATATAAGAAATAAAATACATACAAACAAATCGAACCTGCAATCTTTTATACTGTGTCTTGCTAAAAAGAAATCCTTCTACCTCTACACCACAGGAGCTACTAGTTGGGATATTAGTACATGTAGAATGTTTATCGTTTGCTAGGATTGTACTAGAAACAAAAAAGACAGAATCCTGTGAAATTGAACCTGTGCCCCAATGGTCTGTTTGCTTCCCAACCCAGCACTTAACCAGCATGCCACCAGTAAATTTTAGCAAAATCAGTTCTCTATTTTGTATTGCTCAAGGATGGATGTCAGCAATTCACTCTGGTTGGTAAATAAAAAAACAGAGCTGCTATACAGTATATATAAAGTTTGTACATATGTAGAAACTTTATATTTTTCTAGAAAAATGATGGGAACAAACAGTGGTATAACTAGAAATTACTGGGCCTTCACTTGGTAGTTATGCCCTTGGTAACAAAAAAAAACAAAAAAAGCTATAAACTCAGGCAGTAGACAATGTTATGTTGTTTTATAAGCTAACTAGGGGAATTGAACTTGTAACTGCTTGGTCTGTATGTTCCTAAGAAGATGGCATTTACATGGTGCAAGTGCACCAGAGGAAGGGTCCAGACCCCTGAAATATTGTGCACATGCAGTTTGGTTTAAAATAAATAATGTTTTGATTTACAGTGTGAGCCTTCCCCCTTTTGTTTGTACTACTGGAGTAACTATTGGATCTTGGGGAGATCAGAGGGACTGCTTGCACCTGTTTGCTGTTTAGCCTACCCCATATGTGCACAGGATTTTTCTAGGTTTGTATGCTCCATTTACATGGTGAACCAGAAGATAGACACTCGGTACTTAGAGACGATGAATCCTGGGGTCTGAGGGCGTGACTTGAAGCCTACATGGGATATGAGTTGTACTGGCAACAATCCTTTTTTTGTTACAGAATCTATTACTTACATGTACTAAATGCAATTTACTAGATAATAATCTTATAATGCAGGTGTTCTGTAGAGAAAAGCTTTCACATTAGGATTAAAAGTTTAGTTCTCCTAAGCAATGTAAATGGTCCTTCAAAAGAAGGGCAATAAGATTGTGAAATGCTCTTCCTGAAAATGTTGTGTTGGCGGAATCTCTAAACACATTCAAAGGAGGCTTAGATATCTTATTGGACAGACAGAATAACCTGTACTTTTTTGTTGGGTTGATGCTGCCAAAGAGGCATGGAAGTCCCACATCTTGAATTTTTCTAGCACAATGGGCCTTGAAAAAGCCCTGGTAGGTAAAAAGCCAATAAGCTATAGCACATGTGGGACGGTTGCTGTCCCCAATGGGCTGTACATGGAAGGTCTGGTCCGAAGGTTACAAAATATATAACCTTCTCTCTTCCCCTCCCTCCCCAGTAAGAATTTGCTGGTACAGTATACCTAGCATCTAAAGAGGAACTTTAGTGCAGGACCATTAGGGTGTTGTTACAATTCCATTGCACTTAGAACCCTATCCCACAAGCTTGAAAATCCAAAAACATGGGGGGGGGGGGGCACTGTAGGTCTCCTATCCGCAATCTATAGCTTATTAAACATACTTACAACTGCATTCTGTAATCATTTGTATGAAACTTAAGGAAACAAACAAACATGATTATGGGTCTATTTCAAGCAACCCACTCCTCCCCCCTGAACAATGGAAAATCTCACAGCTTTTGTGAATGGAATGGTTGAAGTAAAACATGGGGGAACTTTCAGACTCATTTTTGCCAACCAGTCTCCCAGGAATTAGAATTTCTCGTTATTCTCGATACTTGAGTTATATTGCTTAGATTATTTGACCAAAACAGGAAGTGACATCATTTTTTATCTTATGTATTGTGATAAAGGGCATGTCTACCCCAAAACTAAAATTTGACCCACTACTGGCCCCACTGTGTGCTATTTAAAAATCCTTACCGTACACCTCTACTCCTTGACTCTCAGTTAATCACAGACGTGGCTGCTGGTCAGGCCCTCTTTTTGCAACTTCCGGCAAGCAGGGAGCCAGGTGCAGAGAGCCGAGGGAACAAGCAGTGGTAAGTCTTTTTCTGTTTGTTTTTTTTTACAAAGCTAACATGGCGGTTAGGGGTGAGCTAGGTTACCCTACACTACAGAAAAACTTAGTTTTGGGGTGGAGATACCCTTTAAACAGAATTTTACAGGTTAATTTTAAACCTAGAGATAAGTACAGTATGATGCGTATGCGTATACAGTTTGATTTACACTTTATTGTTCTCACTTGAGCAGCATCTTTTTTTGTCATGGATAGGTTTGGCCATCTGCAAAATTTGCAATAATATTTTGTTATTTATGTTTTCATTTTTTTTTTCTGTCAATGTTTGAAAAATACACAAAAATGCAGTTTAAAAACAAAATTAAACTTTTTTCCCCCCATTCAGCTTACTAATGCTGGCGAAGATGTAGTGGTTTTTTACAATGACAAAGCATCATTTGCAACCATGCTGGAGATGATGGCAGATGCTCGTGAGGGAGTAGAGGAGAAGAGTGCCTTAATGTACCACATCTCCCTTGTTGACCTCCTAGCTGCTTGTGCTGAGGGAAAGAATGTCTATACTGAGATCAAATGCACATCTTTGTTACCCCTTGAGGATGTGGTACGTGTGGTAACTCATGAAGACTGCATCACTGAGGTAAACATGCTTTGTGGTCAAGTGTTGTGCTAATGTATAATAATATACAAGGTTGTACAAAAATATATTGCATTAATTAAAATATAAAGTTAAATCTGATAAGTGCATCACTTAAATCAATTTATAAGGATATTAGCACAAAGCATGATATTTTTATAATATTGTGTATGTTTTTAGAAATAGACATAGAAGGAAAGGGAGAGTAATATGAGCACATGCTTAAAGATTTTACTTAAAATGTGTAAGTCAATTTCTAATATGACAGGCAATGTTTACCCAAAATTTCTTAAAGAGGTTTACTATTCACAGGTGAAAATATCATATGTGAACTTTGTGAACCATTGCTATGTTGACACTGAAGTTGAAATGAAGGAGATTTATACTAGCAACCATATCTGGACTTTGTTTGAGAACTTTGTCTTGGACATGGCTCATGTAAGTTTCATAATGTTTTTACTGATAATATAATTTTAATAAATACATTTAATATTTTATTAACATTTCTTTCTTAACAAAGGTATGTAATAAGAGAGAAAAAAGAATGACGGATTCCACTTTGGAAAAATATGTTCTGACTGTGGTCCTAGAAACAATAAGGTCATTTTTTAATTCTCCATTCTCAGAAAACAGCACCTCCCTGCAGGTATGGAACGATAACAAATGTAGTAATAGCTAAAGAAGTGAATAAGTGATAAATATGCACTAAAAACATACACTTAACGCTACAAGATGTATTTGGTCTACAAAAATTTTTTTGTGCCAACATAATGCCACTCTTCACCACTTTTTCTATATAAAAAATATTCTGTTTCAATCCACTGTACATTTTGTTCACCAAAATCGATATTTGTAATCAAAATATATATTGGTGCCACAGTTGTCTTTTGTTGACTAAATGTATATTTTTGTTTTGTCACGTTTTGGTTTTATTGATTATATATGTTTTCCTACCACAGAATTTCTTTTAGTCGACTATATATAGTTTTGTCGCCAAATATTGTTTTTGGTTGACTAAATAATCTGGGAACAAACCGCAACCCATATGGAAAGGACTGCTTTGCAGATGTGGGGATATCCTGACCCAGATCAGACAGGGAGTTCAGAACAACTAGAGAGGGGCATGTGGGAGCCTGGGAGGTGTTATAGCGAGCAAAGGATCATGTGACTGGGAAAAGAATGTAATGGGCTAATGTGCTAAGCAACAAATACATTGGCTATCAGCCAGAAGTACCACTTGTGTGCACTTTTTAATGCTCGTTTGAAATCCATTATTACAATCAGCTGTCAGTTCACAAACCGATATTAAGTCAGCCCTTCAGTTCCCAAATCATTGTTAAATCAGAACTTTGAGTTCATCTGCCATGGAGGGCTGCCTTAATATTGGTTTGTTAACTGGAGGGATAAGTCAGTAATGAAAGATTGGTTTGCCGTTTACTGGTTTAGCGTTCTATCTGGGCATTTTAGTGTGGCTTCACCCTTAGTAGGAACTTTTATGATCGGTGACAGAAAATGCTTATGTAGAAATGTATGATACCTTTTGATGTGCTGGCAGTTCCCCTCAGGGGCATAGGAATCACTATAGCAACCATAGCAGTTGCTATGGGGCCCAGAACCAAAGGGGGGACCGTTCATATTACATCATGAAGTTCAGTCCCACAAACCCCCATTTTTGTTTTACTTAAACCTTTCAAAGATGACCCCAGGTTTAAGTACAATTAAAACGGAGTTTGTGGGGCTAAACTATGTGAGGTAAAATTTTTCTTTGTAGGGTGGACATGCCCTTTAAATAACCTTGCTGCAGTTTGGCCGGGTTAGGTTGAAATGCACCAAACTGATTTTTATCTTGCTATGGGGCCCTGTGATATCTAGCTACGCCACTGGTTCCCCTACTCCAAACAATGTTCAAAACTAGGGTTGTGCCCCCAACTAGACTTACCACCTTTCCTTTTAAGACCTGAACACATAGGAAATCTATATGCTGCAGTGCCATTACATTAGCCGCCATGTTCAGTTGTTAAAAAAAAATCACCAAAAATTGACTTACCATGTTTCATTCCCTGGTGATCATATGCGTTACCAAAACAGATCTGCTAATCACAGCGAATCGGAAAGTTTTTTGCAATCCCGCAATTTCCATTTTATTTGAAAACGCATGTGCAATCATATGCGCAAACGTACGGAAATATATATTGCAAAAAGCATGTCTAGATTTGAATGCATAATCTGCCAAGTTATTGTTAATTAAAACATCAATATACAGACTATAGAAGGACTGTGGAAGCGGCATCAGCAGAGTTGGGGTCGCCGACAAGAAGACGCCGAAACCTGGAAAGGTCCTTTTTAGGACCAGGTGGGTCCTGGTTTCGAGCTTCAGGACCACCCACAAAGGCACTTATTAGTGCTGCAAAGTCACTTATAAGTGCCGGGGAAAGGGGGTCCCGGTTCAAGCTGCGGGACCCCTTAAGCCCCAAAGGGCCCTTGTCAGGGCCACAATGGTCCTCGTAAGGAACCAGGAGTGGGTCCCAGTTTCGAGTTGAGGGGAACCCCGAATGTCCGACCGCAGGATTGTCGGCCATTCGGCAAACCCTGAGCGGCTCATTTCGGGAATCCCCGGCCTTTCGGAGATTTTCGGAATCGCCATTCGAGTTTTACAGAACGTTCAAAAATCCTTGAACATTTGAGAATTTTTGGAAAAATCCAGCGAGTCCGGAAAAATCTAACTAGTTCAAGTTCATCCAAACTTATAAATTTCAGCTCAAACTCGGGTTCGAGTTCGGTTTTGTGTCCATCTCTACTACTGATCTGGTCAAACATTTATGCAAACAAAGAAAAGAATGGACATTCCTATGCCCCATACAATATCATATTTTCTGCACACTGGCATACATTATATACTCGAGTATAAGCCAACCCGAGTATAAGCCGAGATACTTATTTTTGCCTGAAAACTTAGGAAAACATGATTGACTCGAGTATAGTGTCGAGGGTAGAAATTACAACCAATACTACCTTCTGATTCTGTATTGATCTGAGACTTTAGTTGCCCTTTTAAATGGACAGTAGAATTCCCATACAGTAGTCCCATACAGTAATAGCCAAATCCAGTATGGCTATTACTGTATGGGAATTCTGCTGTCCATTTAAAGGGCAACTAAAGCTTCAAAACAATACGGTATCAAAACACAATATTTTTAAAAATAGATACCATCCTCCTGATTCTGTATAGTTTCGAGGCATTAGTTGCCCTTTAAATCTACAGTAATCCCATACAGTAACCCCCAATTCCTTGGCAGTCCAGATGTTTGGAAACTACAACTCCCAGCATGCTTTAGTTGCTGGGAGTTGTAGTTTCCAAACATCTGCAGTGGCAAGCAATTGGGGGTTACTGTATGGGATTACTGTCCCCCCCTCCCCCGTGCTCTACTGGTCAGGGTTATCTTTAGGGAAAGGGTCCATCCTGTGTGATTTCCCCCCCTATGCACAAATACTATTACACACAAGAATCCAAACCCACTATGACTCTCTGGGCATTTGAGAGAGAGCACATACCCCCCTGGCTTAAGAGAAGGTGCAATGACATACCATAGAAAACTAGAGCAGAAGAAATGACTGGGCTGAGGAACACTGCTCCGAGGGCAATCTGGCTTCCTGCATGCCGCGCATCTCCTGTCTGACGTCACTACTCAGCGCTGGGAGGTGAAACAGGCGCCAAATAGTGACGTCAGGTGGAGATGCAGAGCGTGCAGGAAGATGGATTCTCTCTGAGGTTAGGGACTCGAGTATAAGCCGAGGTTCGGATTTCAGGCTTTTTTTAAAGCCTGAAAACCTCAGCTTATACGGTACATTATAACAAAGGGGTTTTAGTATAAATTACTGTGATCACATGAATGAAAAGCCTTCCAACCACGTCAAGGACACCCTAGTCCTCTAACCTTTTTTAGCTTAATTATGATTAGCAAACTGTAGTTGTAATTTAGCCTAAGGAGTGCTTCCACAGTCTATATTATTACACAGTCTATGTATTTTATTTTAATACACATTCTATGTATTTATTAGGCAACATAATCAAGCTTCCATGTGGTAATAGCACCCCCAACACGGCCCTTTAATATGAGGTACTAAGCCTTTTATATAAAGCACTGGGTGGATGGCCTCTTCCCCCATTTTAAAAAGCCAAAGTGCTGGGGGGAAGTAAGAGAGCCTGCTCTATTGAGATCCAGTGCTCAAGCATGAGGAATGCAAAAATGTAGGACCTTCCAGACTGGGGTTATACTGTATGCCAGTGTGTAGAAAATATGATATTGTATGATTGTATGGGGCCTAGGAATGTGCATTGATTATCTCCTTTTCTTTGTATATAAACATTACCGTATAACAATGTGGGTGCATGTGTAATTAATATATATATATATATATTATATATATAATATATAATATATATATATATATATATATATTATATTATATATATATATAAAAAAGAATAATAAGAAACGGCGGCACTCACAGGTCTTCTCAAACAAACGTGGGGTTTATTAACACAAGGAGGTTAACATGTTTCCGCCACAAACGCGGGGCCGTCTTCAGAACATCCGAACACAATAACACTATGGTTTAAATACCGTGCTAACACAACACAACACAACATATTATTTTGCTTCACTTAACTGTCCCTCCTGTTAGAGCTACTTATCCAGCTCTTTCCCAGTCCTGTGAAGTAGTTAGCCTTGACTTTATAATCCTTCATAGAGCGATACTATGTAATACCAATATCGTTTACGTTATTTCATTCTCGATACATACTTACTTCTGGCTTCTAAGTCATCACACATTTGTTTCTTCTTCTGACTACAGCTATTTAGGTATCCCTGCTTTTATCTCTTACCATAGTTATTTTAACATTCTTGTGTCTATTTTCTTGACGGCCTTATCTTTATAGTAGGTGACATTTCGCTAATCCGCAATGCAGCATACGCTTTTACTACATCCCATTTAATAGTGGCTTTATATCACACTTTTGCACACTTTTCACCCACTTCTCGCCTCTTGGCCCTGTCTTACTTATACAGTATTTCCCATTTATCGGTATAATTCCAACTTACTAGTATCCGATATGTAGGTAATTGTTTACTAAACGATGTTATGTCAATGATGGGATTTTTATGAAGTATTTAGTAGTTACATATGGAACATATTTTAGTATAGATTGTTAGTTATGCACAATTTGTATGGTTGATAAGCACCCAACACTTTATGCACGCTAGCACTTATGATCCTGGAACAGAGTCTCCACACTGTGTTTCCATTATTGCGATCACAATATTGTCGCCACAGTGATTTGACCATGCTTTTCTACCACTTTCTCCCCAGTTCTTGTGTCACTGGTTTGAGTTCACTCCTCGGCCTGTCAGTACCTATTAATAGGTTATTCAGGACACTCATAGTAATTAAGGTTGAATAAAGACATAAGTCCAACCTTCCATCAAGTCCAACCTAGTCACCCTTCTTTTTTTTTTTTTTACCCTACCTAACAGTTGATCCAGAGGAAGGCAAAAAAAAACAGCTAAAAACGGGGGGAAAAATTCCTTCCTGACTCCAAACGGCAATCGGAAATTATCCTTGGATCAACCAAATCTATATGCATTAATACCAGTAATTCTCAATATTTTTTCGTTTTAGAAACTTATCCAGGCCTTTTTTAAAGCTATTCAATGAACTTGCCTTTACCACTTCTGCTGGAAGACAGTTCCACATTTTCACCGTTCTCACTGTAAAGAAACCCTTCCTAAACCTTAAAGGATGTCCACGAGTCCTCTGATATGACCTATTAGTAAACAATGCACCAGAGAGTTCAGCGTATGGCCCATTAATATATTTGTATACGGTTATCATGTCCCCACGCAAACGTGCGCTTCAAATGTAAACAGCCCTAACTGTCTAATCTGCCTGCATATTCAAGCACCTCCATTCCCCTTATAATTTAGTTGCCTCAATCAAGAGAATGCCTCAATTTCCAGAGTCCCTTTTGTATTGGGATTCCAAAAATGCCAGCATATTCCAAAAAGGCCTTACCAGTGCCTTGTAAAGAGGGAGATAATATTTTTCTCTTTGAATACTATTCCCCTTTATTCAAGACAATAACTTGCTAGCTCTAGCTATTGCTACCTGATTGTTTGCTATAGTAAGTCTGTTATCTACCAGAACCCCACAACTCTTTTCCATTACACGATGCACTTAACACAGAGTTATTTTGGTGTAGATGGCACAGGGATTATTAAATCCCAAATGCATCACCCTTAATTTCAACATTGAATCTCATTGCCATTCTTCTGCCCATTTTGATAATCTATCTAGGTCTGCTTACACAGCACTTGCACATCATTGGAAGTTTCCAAAGCCTGCATAGTTATGTGTCATCCAGCAACACTGAGACCTTGCTCTCAATGCCCCCTTCTAAAACATTTATAAGCAGACTAAACAGAAGCGGCCCCAGTACAGAACCTGAGGCACACTTAGAACTTTAGCCCACATAGATGTAGCTCCATTAACCACCACTCTCTGTTTGCGATCCAATAACCAGTTCTCTATCCATGTTTTCTTCAATGCCAACAGTCCTCAGTTTATACACACCTCATAATATGGATTATTCGCACACACGCCCTCCTCTTCATTGATGAGGTATCGCTGATGTCACTTGTCCAGGCCCCCTCACTCATGTTGATTGGTGTTAGCACGGTATTTAAACCATAGTGTTATTGTGTTCGGATGTTCTGAAGAAGCAGCCCCAGTACAGAACCCTGGGCGGAAACATGTTAACCTCCTTGTGTTAATAAACCCCACGTTTGTTTGAGAAGACCTGTGAGTGCCGCCGTTTCTTTCTTAATATATCTCTGGATAGTGCACCCAGGCTCCGGGTGTCTCTCCATAAAAAATAAATCCTCCACCAGTTGAAAGCACTCCATGGGACTTATTTAATAAAAAGTATCAAAAGTTTATTACATATATTGACGCGTTTAAGCCTCCATACAGGCCGTCATCAGGATACATTACCATTACCCACAACCCCTTATAAAGCCACAATAACACCCTCCCCCAAAACACCAACCCCTCACCTGTGTATATCAACACCCTAGGACTCCTGTTACAGTTACGCGATCCCACCTAGCACCGGCATCACCCCTCCACAAACGGAGCACACAACGGGCAGCATACATTACACTGCTCCGATGATATATATATATATATATATATATATATATATATATATATATATATTAGGACCTTCCAGACTGGGGTTGGAAGGCTTTTCATTCATGTGATCACAGTAATGTATACTATTTGTTTATAAAGTAGGCCAGTGTGTAGATAATATGATATTGTATGGGACCTAGGAATGTGCATTGATTATCTTTTCTATGTTTGTATAAATGTTTGACCAGATCAGTAGCACTTCTGCTAAAAAATCCTGGTATAAAAACAAGTATGTAAGTTCAACGCACTCAGGGTTTGTTCATCAAAAAATTTTTTATTAATACATCACTGTGTTGGCTATGTATTAATAAAAAAATGTTTTGATGAAGAAACCCTGAAAGTGCGTTGAACTTACATACTTGTTTATATGAAAATCTGATCTACACAACAGCACCCAGGTGTGTGAAATCAGAGGGTGGCGGAGAGAGTGCCTGTGATAATACACCATTTTATATATATATATATATATATATATATATATATATATTCTATAATAATTTGTATACTCACAGCACTCCACCACTTCACATGGTCCAGTGCAATGCCTATGGACACATGGCTGTATTGTATCCCATATAACATATCAGTTGTAAAGGCAGCACTCTGGACTCTTATTTCAATTGCCGTAATTTTATTGTTACACAGTCATCATTTAATAAGGCGACGTTTCGGGAGTAGCTTCCTCCCTACTTCAAGCTCTGTAATTGACTGTTACAAACTTACATTTCCCACACCCAAATTTAAATGTCCAAACAGGAAATGACATCATCTCAACATCTAGTTAGATATATATATATACCACATGTATATGGAACTTTTTAGGTGTTTTGTTACGTGTGTTACTCCAGTTTTTATTTCTAGTTTTTTTTTTCTAGTAAAGGATGCTGGGATTCATAGTTCAATATCAATAAAGATCACTTTAACTATGTGTTGCTGTGACATATTCATTGCTACCCTGAAAGATGCAGTTTTTTTAATCTCACTTAGGACTAGATATTGGATCCGGGTCCGACTCACACCCAGAACCCCTTGGTTCTGAAATTCAAACGTTCCATCCGAAACCAGGCGGATCGATCAGATTTCGTGACTTGTGAATGCATTTTCGAGAGTTAACAAAAAACAACCCTCAAAAACAACCTTGAACATGCGATAAGCTTCAAAAATACAACCGGAAACTCAAAATTAGTTTCCAATCTTATTTTTGAGGGTTATCAACCATTCAACGTTATTTTCAAGGTGCTTCAATTAAAGTGATGACGTGCTTGAGACAAATTCCTCATATTGTTGATGTCCAAGGTGACGACAAGTCTCTTTCGGATCTCATCTGTAAGTAAAGTGTCCAGTGTCCATATAAAGTGCCAATATGCATAATATATAAAATACAAAAATATATACATAGTGTATAAAATCTATAGATAAATTAAAACATTAGAACATTACAGCTCCTTCTTCTAGGTCCTTGGTTCTTTAGTTATATATACATATCACATTTTTACAACATTTTTATCTTAAACTAGACATAAATTATCTTGGAACTATTGTTTGCAACATCTACCCACATGAAATTTAACTATTCTCATAGTTAAAATTATTTACAGGAAATTCTTATATATATGCTTAAATAACAGTTATTTACACAGTAGTTAAAAGCACAAATACCTGGTTTCACAGTCGCTTCTATCTTTTTCATATTCAGTACATATCTAAAGGTAGGCATAGAATAAAATAAGTAGAAGGTCATTATAGCTTATAAATAATGTTTTAGACCCAAAAATCATTTAGTCCTGAAGGGCTCATTGTACCAATCTTTTAATCCACTTCCCTTCGGTTTGGAGTAATTTCTCTTTTCGATTGCCCCCTCTATTAAGTAACCTACTACCTCCAGTACCCTCCATTTGAGTTGGGAACTATTATGTTTATTTTCGGGTGTCATACTGTGTACCTTTCTTATTTTTGTGATGCTACTTTATGTTCTTGAATTCGCGTTTTAATCTGCCTAGACGTTTGGCCTACATAAGGCAACCCACAGGGCATTTATCATATATACCGCAAGTAGTAGTGCATGTTGCATATGCGAGGGTTATTTCATAGCCTTTGGTTGGATGTTAAGGGAAGATCCCTTAATAATACTGTTACAGCAGTTACATTGAAGACATGGAAATTGCCATGTCTAGGTGATCTCGAAAGGTGATCTGTTTCTCCTCTTTTTTCTCTGATGGACAGAGGTAGTCTTTAAGTGTCCGCCTCTTTTATAGCAAAATCGGTTTCTCTTGCACCATTTATGTAGATCTTTGTCCGATTGTACTATCGGCCAATATTATTTAACAATCTGTTCTGTTTATAACTTAGATGGCTAAACTTGAACACCATTGCTAGATTTCGTTTCCTCTCACTTTTTTCTCTTTAGGTTGTAACATAGATCCTCTGTCCATTTGTCTAGTTTCCTGTAGCTGTAAATCAATTTTTATTTCACTATACCTCTAGCAGGAATCTTTTTTTAAGTGTATCTGCTGTTTTTTCAAAGGCTGCATCTGAGCTAGAAACCCTTTTTGCCCTAATGAATTGGCCCTTGCGTATAGCCTATTGACATTATTATTGTGGAAGCTAGTTGCCAACAGTACATTGTTTTTTTCAACAGTTTGCGGTATAGTTCTGTATTTATAATACCATTATTAATCTTGATACAACATCTAAGAAGTTTATACTCTCTCTGCACACTTCAGTGAATTTGATCGTTCTGTGTGCCATATTGGCTTCTTTGATCATCTCCTCTAATAAGGATTCTTCTCCTTCCCAAAAAATCAAGACGTCATCTATAAAGCGATAATACCCTTTTAGGTGGTTCTTATACTTAGGATTTCAATAAATAAGACTTTTTCCAGTTCTTACGAAATATTGGCGTAGGAGGGAGCTACTGCCGCACCCATTGAGGTACCTTGCCTCTGCCAATAGTACTCTTTATTGAATCTGAAAATTTTTTTATTTAAATTAAGTTAGACAATCCAGTAAAAAATTATCTGTGCATGGTTTAGGGATGTGCTAATAATGCCTTTTCAATGTAGCTTAAGCCTTCATCATTAGGTATAGACGTGTATAGGCTAGTTATGTCCAATCCGCACATAAGCGTTCCCGCCTTGAGGGTCCCTAGTCTTGCCAATTTATTAAGTAAGTCTGTTGTATCTTTTAAACATACAGGAATCCTTTTTACAATTTCCTGTAGGAAGCTGTCTACAAATAATGAGAGGGGCTGCAGGAGTGATCCCACTCCCCTACAATAGGATGCCCCGTGGTTTTTGGAGGGTCTTATGGACTTTAGGGAGTAGATATAAGACAGGAACTTGGGGGTACTCAACAATTAAGTATTCCTTTACTTCTTTACTGACATTGCCCGCATCATATGCTTCAGTCACTAGGGAATCTATTTCCCCTTTTACGTCCAATTGTTGGATCTCCTGAAATTTTTTCATAGTGACCAGGCACTGTCAGTAATCTAGAGGCTTCAGCCAAGTACTCTTTAGTGTCCATCACGACAATAGCTCCGCCTTTATCTGCCCTCTTTATCGTGATATCACCATTATTCATTAGCACTTTAAGTGCTACCCGTTCCTTCTTATTCAAGTTATTCTGTTTACCTTCACTCTCTTTAAGCCTAGATTTTAACCTCATCAATTACACTTTTTCATAGGCCTCTATAGATTGTATTTGATACCATAGGTATAAATTACTCCCTGTTTTTTAAACTTAACAAACTCATTTACAATCAAACATATTTCTTCAAAACATAGTTTAAGCTTAATCTTACAAATAAATTTCAAAAAGTCAATCTCCCAGTCAATGTATTCCGGTGTATAAGTTGGTACAAATCCCAAACCCTTGTTTAACAATGATTCCTCCGCTTTATCCAATTTGTATGAAGATATGTTAATAATAAGAGAATAAGTTACCTCTTTCGCTGCTTTCTTAGTGGATATCTCTCCCTCCGCTGGTTGGGAACTGTATCTCCTCTTTTGCCTTTTCTTTTTCCGGATTCCACATCCATATCGCTGTTTCCTAAAAAAGAACTGTTTTGCGAGGATGCAATGGATTCCCCCTCACTTTGTGATGAAGATCGCTCCTTCCGCGTTGGATAGGTCTGACGAGGGGGACGGGGTATTCCTTTCTTATAGTTATGCTCACCACTTCTATTTTCCTCCCCTTTCCATCGATATATTCGACCTTGGGTATAATCCCTTTCATCCCTCGCAAACTTAGCTGATTTTCTTTCCAGGATTCTTTGCTTTAATCGCTCCAGGTATTCACGATGCTTGGACTCCATTGCTTCCAGTGAATTTCTATTGAGGTCTTTGGTCAGCGTTCCTCTAGTTGTTTCAATCTGCTCTCGGACCGATTCTAGCTTTACCATAAGCCTCTCGACCATGCAGACCATCAAGTCTAGACTAAATTTGTTGCTAATTTCTTCCCAGCGTTGTATTAGTATTGGGTCGTCCACACAAAATGTCGGTCACACATCTGGTCTTAATCCTCGCGGGACTTTCTTTGCTTTAATGTATTGAACCAGAGTGTTCCGGTGCAGTGTCAAACTCAATTCCCGTTTTTTCAGGTAAAGTAGCTCGTATCCCGATTCCTCTTTTTTAGGAATGTTGAGGGTATCCATTCCTCCTGTCTCAGCTTCTTTTACAATTTGGTCAATCTCTTCCTCCGTGTAGGCAAACACATTTCCTTGTGTCATTTTCAACTCGCTCATGGCGGCTTCGGACATATTATCGGTTCACTGCAACCCACAGGTGTCTACAATGCACACACTATACCTGCGGATAATAGGAATTCACCAAATAATCAAAGGTTGTCTAGTGTGGCCAAATGTTCTGTAGCGTCTATCCCCGCGGTGTGTCCGCTTACACACCTATTTATCCAACAGGAACCACTACTACAGCAGGGAGACACAGGCAAATCTCAGTTTGCAATTCAATTTAAATTTATTGCTGCTTTAACACGACATGTTTCGAGCGTTCATGCGCTCTTTCTCAAGTGTTAATTTACAACACTCCCTGTGAACAATTTATTCCCTTATTAACTCCTCCCATCAATCCCAAAGGTGCTTCAATTAAAGTGATGACGTGCTTCAGAAATCCTAAGTATAAGAACCACCTAAAAGGGTATTATCGCTTTATAGATGACGTCTTGATTTTTTGGGAAGGAGAAGAATCCTTATTAGAGGAGATGATCAAAGAAGCCAATATGGCACACAGAACGATCAAATTCACTCACAAAGGGTGCAGAGAGAGTATAAACTTACTTCTAGATGTTACTATCAAGATTAATAATGGTATTAAATACAGAACTATACCGCAAACCTGTTGAAAAAAACATGTACTGTTGGCAACTAGCTTCCACAATAATAATGTCACTAAGGCTATACGCAAGGGCCAATTCATTAGGGCAAAAAGGGTTTCTAGCTCAGATGCAGCCTTTGAAAAAACAGCAGATACACTTAAAAAAAGATTCCTCGCTAGAGGCTATAGTGAAATAAAATTGATTTACAGCTACAGGAAACTAGACAAATGGACAGAGAATATGTTACACCTAAAGAGAAAAAAGTGAGGAAACGAAATCTAGCATGGTGTCCAGTTTAGCCATCTAAGTTATAAAACAGAACAGATTGTTAATAAATATTGGCCGATAGTACAATCGTCCAAAGATCTACATAAATGGGTCAAAGAGAACCAATATTTTGCTATAAAAGAGGCAGGACACTTAACGACTACCTCTGTCCATCAGAGAAAAAAGAGGAGAAACAAATCACCTTTCTAGGATCACCTAGACATGGCACATTTCCATGTCTTCAATGTAACTGCTCTAAACGTATTATTAAGGGATCTTCCCTTAACCATCCAACCAAGGCTATGAAATAACCCTTCATGCTATGCCACTGCACTACTACATATGCGATATATATGATTAAATGTCCCTGTGGGTTGCCTTATGAGGCCAAACGTCTAGGCAGATTAAAACGCGAATTCAAGAACATAAACGTAGCATCACAAACTATAGAAAGTACACAGTATGACACCCGGTGTCGAGACATTTTTTTGAAAATAAACATAATAGTGCCCAACTCAAATGGAGGGTACTGGAGGTAGTAGGTCCTATTATAGGGGGGGGCAATCGAAAAGAAAATACTCCAAACCGAAGGGAAGTGGATTAAAAGATTGAATACAATGAGCCCTTCAGGACTAAATGATTTTTGGAGTCTAAAACCTTATTTATAAGCTATAATGACCTTCTACTTATTTTTATTCTATGCCTACCTTTAGCTATGTGTACTGAATATGAAAAAGAATGAAGCACTGTGAACCAGGTATTTGTGCTTATAACTACTGTGTAAATAACTTTTATTTAAGCATATATATAAGAATTTCCTGTATATAATTTTCAACTATGAGAATAAGTTAACTATTTCCATGTGGGTAGATTGTGCAAAAATAGTTCCAAGATAATTTTAGTCTAGTTAAGATAAAAATTTTTGTAAAAAATGTGATATGTATATATAACTAAAGAACCAAGGACCTAGAAGAAAGGAGCTGTAATGTTCTAATGTTTTAATTTATCTATAGATTTTATACACCTATGTATATATTTATGTATTTTTATATACTTATGCATATTGGCACTTTATATGGACACTGGACACTTTACTTACAGATGAGATCCGAAAGAGACTTGTCGTCACCTTGGACATCAACAATATGAGGAATTTGTCTCAAGCACGTCATCACTTTAATTGAAGCACCTTTGGGATTGATGGGAGGAGTTAATAAGGGAATAAATTGTTCACAGGGAGTGTTGTAAATTTACACTTGAGAAAGAGCGCATGAACGCTCGAAACATGTCGTGTTAAAGCAGCAATACATTTAAATTGAATTGCAAACTGAGATTTGCCTGTGTCTCCCTGCTGTAGTAGAAATTCTTGGAAGACTGCTGGGACATTGCAGCGACTAAAAGGCATTACTAAATATTCTTAATGCCCATCACGGTTGTTAAAAGTGGTCTTCCATTCGTCTCCTTTTTTTGCTTCTTTAAGGTGGTCGAAAAGTTCTGAAATTAGCAAAAGTTGTTATTGGTTCTTAATCCTGATCTTCTTGGGACCCTGGTAATCAATGCATGGCCATAATACACCAACTTTTTTTTTTTCAACAAAAAAGAAATCTGCACCAGCAGGTGAAGTAGACAGTCAAATAAAACCTTAAGACAAATGTTCTGCTTTCATAGCAGTCGTCTCAGCTGTACGAACTCGGGCAGTAAGGTCCTAGGCAAGAGATTGATGGGGCAGTTATATAGCCAGTGGGAGCAGCAGATATACATTTAGAAAGACAATGGGGACTCCAGGAGACAAGATCATCCTTGGACTAATCTGTTATGGTGTTATGAAGATGGAACCAAGAAAGTTCTAAAATCAAATGATCTGAGAGACTATGTATAAAGAATACCCACTTGGAGAGGAATTTTATGGGTCAATTTGGAGATAAATTAAGATGAGAGGGGGTGAACATTGATGGCAAACATAATAATTGTGGACAAAGAATAATAGCAAGCCTAGTAGTGAAGAAAAAGATGACTTAATGAAATTGCCAGCAGCTCCAGAATCCAAGAAAACTTGAGTATGGAAAGTCCTAGAATCAATCATGAGTGTTACAGGCAGAAAAAGGTTTACAGAGTCATTCTGAGAAGGAGATTTGATATACCCTGACAAGACTCCATTTTTATATCTAGGCTTGGAAGTTTCCCCGCTTTCGAAGGACAAAATATATTAAGATTCCCTTAAAGCAGCACAGTAAAGACAGTCCATTAGTCCATCTGCACTGTTTTTCTTCAGCGGTAAGGTCAGTGCCCTTGATTTGCATAGGCTCTTCTGTGGAAGGGATGGAAAGAGGAAGAAAATTCTATGGCACATTGACATATTGTCTCACTGAACTAGACCCTTTATGTTTTTGCATTAAGTGAAAGTAGGTAGCTGTGGTTCTACCTGGTACATCAAAGACCTTGTCCCGAAAGATTGTAATAATTTTGACTACAGTATATTTATTTTCCCAAAGATGGGACACAAAGCAACTTTCACCTGGTCAGAGACAAATTGTGATGGTTGCAGTTTAAAATGTATGTGACACTGATTTATGAATCCCGGCAAGCTTGGGCATTACCATTGGGGTGGGAAGGCAGTGGTATGCAAAGGTATTTATGAAGAGAAGGATCGTCATGAATTGGTGGCAAATGTGGTGGTATAGGAACTGGGGCAGAAGCAGGGGGTAGTCAGGCTGCAAGAGAGTCCATAAACTTAGCCATCTGTCCTTGATGGTGATCGAAAACATTCTTGCCCAGATCCACCATAGCCTCCTCAGGCACTTTCATTGCCTGTTTGTAACGAATCAGAGACCCAGTCATTGCTCAGCAAGAGAATTCACTTGCACCTGCAGCCAAAATTTAACAGACCTGTCCTAACCTGCAATTTTCTAACCAAACTTGACCCCATTCAAACTCACTGTGGTGCACGGCCACCATCAGACTTTTCTGGGCCTCATATGGGCCTCATACTGGGTATATTTCTGGGCCCACCATAACACATATCAACTCAGACACGCATGCCTCCCAAATTTTTAAAACACAAAAGAGGGACACATGGGGAAAAGAGATGCGGTGCGCATGGAAAGTTTTGGTCACATCTACTTTGCTTAGGTTACACCCATTTTAAAGGACAATATTCCCATTTTACATTGTTGCCTGCAATATTTTCAAGTGTATGATGTGGTTAAAGGATTAGTTCACTCAGAAAGTGAAATATTTTAATTTTTGCATTAATTGAAGAACGGGAGGTATAGGAGCTATGCAGGGATGCCATCAGGGGGGTAAAGGAAACACACACACACATGCTCTTAAACACACTGACTATGACTGCTAAACTTTCTCTTGGGGGTCTACTGGGGCCAAACCTTGGCACTCTAGATGTTAACAGAATACAACCAGGGCATGCTGGGAGTTGAAGTTTCTTAATAGCCATCAAAGCCCCCCAAGAGGAAATTTAGCAGTCATTGTCAGTACCTGTACACAGCAATGAGACAGAGGGTAAAAAATTCCCCCCTATAGACTCTCACAAGCAGAAATGCAGGTATCCCACCTCTCCAGGATTGTCCTGGAGTCTCCCACATTCTGGGGTGGTCTCCCACACCCCAGACTCCCGCAACTGAGAGGAGACTCTAGTCTCCTCCCCAGTCACGCCTCCTTTTGAGGACTGCACAATAGAGGAAGCACATGCCCACTTTATCTTCTCCATCTAGTGGCTGAATGCAGTATTGCAGGAAAGAGATCCCCCTCACTCTCAGGGCCTCTGGCAAGTCCAGGCCCCATACAAGAATACCCCCTTTCCTCCTAGTGGTGACCCTGTTATGGTATACCAGAACCTGAGCTGCAAATCAGGTAAACCTCAGGTGCCCGACCCAATGCAGGATTCTAGGACAGATCTTCCCAACATACCTCCCAACATTAGGAAACGTAAAAGAGGGACAGATTAGGAAGGGAAATCTGGTGTGTGTGGCAGCGTGCAAGCACGTCTACAACATTATTTTTATTTTGTCACAGTCTCCTAGATATTGCTTTAAATCTGCCAGAATCTCCTAAATTTAAATCTGCCACAGTCAAAGATTGTATTATATCTGCATACCCTTTAATTATTATTATTATTATTATTGTGGATTTATATAGCACAAACATCTTCCGTTACATACCCTTTAATATTACCCCTTTAATAGTTATAGAAACACTTATAGAAACAAAATATTACAGAGTTGCAGAGGTAGGATAATGAAGTTAACCTTATCTTCAAGGGGATGAGAGCTACTATGAGATCTCAATAAATTCTTCTTACTATGAGATGAAGTTAGACAGGGAAATTGAATGAAAACTTTGAAGTTAGGAGAAAGACATAAGGTAAGTGAAAAGAGTGTGTACCTGGCGTTTAACACTGGGGCTTCAGTAGTTTGTGGGGAAAAGCAACACAAGTTGTAAAGTAAAATTAACCCCTTACAGTGCAGTTGCACTGTGGGCAGTGCAATCCCATTCACAACTCATATTAGCTTTCCTCAAGAAAATTTAATTTTCCTTAAATACTCGAGTATAAGACAAGGTTTTTATTTTTTAAAATGAGCCTGAAAAGCTAACCCTGGCTTATACTTGAGTCACAGCAGTTACCAGGCACTTTTGCAGCATGCTGCCCCTTTTATGCAGCTAAGGACAATCGGAGGGCAGTATTCACATGCCCCCTTAGCCCCCTCAATCCCCTATTGATCTAGTCCAAACCCAATGTGGGGATCAGGAGCTAGTAGCCCTGGGCACTTTTACAGCTAGGGGCAATCAGGGGTGTGCCCCTCTAACCCCTCAATCCCCTATCAGTTTCAGCAAAATCTGATGGGGGGTTCGGGAGCTAGCAGCCTGTAAAGCCGTGACCAGGTAGCAATTGCCGGTCAGGGCTAAGCTGAAAAGGGATCGCCGGTAAGGGAGACCCCGATGATGTCACAGAACTTTATCCTTCACCGAGGTCTTCCCTTACTACTTCTATTATGCTTCCCCTGGTGGTCTAGTTGAGATTATTATTAGGTGATCATTTGCCAATGAATTAAAAATCTGTTTCTGTAAAATTTGTTCCAGGAAGTGATTTTTCCGATCGGCAGGGCCACATCTACCATTAGGCAGAGTGAGACATTGGTCTCAGGTGGCACCCCTGCACTGAAGAAGAAGGTCGTCAGACAGGCAGTGGTGGGAAAAAAAATGTTTTTCCTTGACCGGTCAAGAAAAAAAAGAATTTCCCCTAGTAACAGATATGATGTTCTTAAAATCATTTGATAAGGTTAAGTTAGCTTTAGATTGTTGGGCAAGGTTAGACTAGTTGGGTTAGTTAGGGCCCTGATCAAAGAGTCTACCTTGACGTGGCGGCGGGCTTACAAATCTTTTGGCTAAAATCTTTTATAGTACAGAAAGTATGGCATTTCTAATGTATTGTAAAAGTTGTACCAACATATATAGCACAAGCTATAAAATAAGTTATTTTGAGCAATAAAAACCTGAAAGGCGCAATATGGTAGTGGCACCACAAGCTGTTTGAGAAAGGGATGTAATATCTGTGTCTAGTAATTTACATTATTTCTAACTGACTGAGGAACTGTTTAAATACCTATGTTATAGGAATTTCAAAATTGTAACACATTAGCCATGCTAAAACCAAGCCCACCGTCAAAGCCGCACCCACTTTAACACAGTGGCTTTGCGCCACGCCTGGAAATAATCAAGGGCATTCAACAGTTTGGCTCAGGCAGAAGTGCCCCTGACGATCAAATTTTGACATCATATATGCCCTTATTCCAAGTTTATCATTCCCTAAGATGATCTGATATGATATTTGGGAATGATAAAAAAAATGAATTGAAATGCATATACAAAAAAATCTTAACAGCAGCTACTTGGTTAAAAGGAAGAAAGGAAGAACTGTTTTAGACTGTTTATAGCTTTTAGTATTTAATGTTACCATTGAAATTGTAATAATAGCCCTAAATACAAATAACAACATGCTTTAAAGCACAACTCACCTAAGCCCTGATCCCCATGTTTGGCCCTTTAAAGATCACAGGTTGAGGATCTTGAAATTTTGGGAGGTACAGGACCAAAAAAAAAAAACCCAGGGGTGATGACCAGGTGGTTTAGGTCATCACCCTGGGTTCTTTGAAAAGTGAGGAAGGTTGCCAAGGTCACTATAGTTTAAGAATTTATTTTCCAAATTACAGCTTTAAAAAAAGATCAAGGAATAAATTATACTGCTGTGCTATTAATACATGCATATTCTTCTTTTTGTATACTGTCTATTGCAGCTGCAGTGAAGTGTTAATATTCTAATTACCAGGACGCATGTTTATCTCTTGCTTCCTTGCACATCAATTAATCTAAATATATCATTTGTACAATTATAACCGATAAATAAACTCATCTATATTTAAACAAATTCATCAGTGTGGATCTGGATTTCTTAGCGACTTTCACTCCATTTTCAGATTTTCAAAAATTTGAAAAAGCAAAAACAGCTTACCATTGAATGTTTTTACCATTGAAATTGTAATAATAGCCCTAAATACAAATAATAACATGCTTTAAAGCACAAATCACCTAAGCCCTTCTCCTAAATCAATGGAAAAATAATCTGAAAAATCCAAGTAAAATAAATGTAAGAAAACCACGGGAACTTATATTGGCTCAGGCACCTGGTAAATGGTCATGGGGACATGTGCAAATCATCCAAACTTAAGAAAGCCAGAACTTACAGTATATCCAAGCTATTTACAAGTTATGAATATTCATTAACCCTTAAAAGTATGATTGAAAACTACTCGAAAATAGTTTCTGATTGTACTTTCAAAAAGGATGTGGCTTTCCTACATGGAAATAGCATTCATTTTATATATCTATGATATTCTTTTTTCCCATGTTAAAGATTGTTGTTCTTGCAGACTCACCAGACTATTGTGGTACAACTTCTCCAGTCTACAGCACGGCTTCTTGAGTGTCCATGGCTTCTACAACAGTACAAAGGATCTGTGGAGGCTTGTATTCGTGCTCTTGCCATGGTTGGTAAGTGATTTTACTTAAATTAAGCTTAATAGATGCAAATCATTAGCTGGACTTGCAATGCCAAATTTCCATTTATATTACCTGGCAAGCCAAATCAAATACTGGCTCCTCCCCCTTCCAGACATCCCCTCAGATACACCATTTACACTATACGACACAGAAAGCATACTTACCAACACATCCCATCACATTTCTAGAACAATGCAATTTTGACATACCAGGAAGAGGCACATCCCTTCACATACAACAATTCAAAATCTGGAAATGGGTAAATAAACTTTTAGCTTGTACAGAGATCCCAGAAGAAACACCCCTCTGGCACAACCCCAAATTTCCCAACCTAGCCTCCTTTCCAGATATTAGAACAAAAATTACTACCTTCTCTCACATTATACATGATCAACAACTAATACCATTTACAGACTTCAAACAAACTTTCAGTGTATTGGATACATATTTATTTCAATATCTCCAGATTAGATACTGTCTTATATCAGAGTTCCAGTCGTCAAATATACCAGTAAAACACCACCGATTAATCAGACTTGTGAACACCTGCGGCGAACAACACCTTGTGTCCAATGCATACACCTCTCTACAACATACACAACTCACTGAAGACACCACCACTCTAATCAACATATGGTCCAGTTTTATCCCTACTCTCACAGAGACAGACTGGGAAGACCTAGCCAAGACACACAACAAGGCTTCAGTATTGCTCCTAAAAGATTGATGTAATTTTACTTGCACCAAGCATATATCACACCGGTATGAAAGTCACATATGTCCCCATCCTGTAGCCCCAAGTGCCATAACACAAATTTTGATTTCTGGCATCTGATATGGGCATGCAGCAAAACACAACGCTTTTGGAACAAATTTACTACGCAACTATCCCAGACCCTAGGCACAGCAGTCAATATGGAACCTAAACTGTGCTTACTAGGCAGTCCAAGACAATTGGACTAACCACCAACTCATATTTCTCAGAGAAACCCTATTTTATGCCAGATGCACTATGTTGTCCTATCCTGGATGTCTCCAGGCCCCCCCAAAATTAGAACATGGAAAAATATGATAGACAAAATGTTACCAATGCTCAGGCTTATATATATTAAAAGAGGAAGTCTAGACAGGTTTTACTCTATTTGGCCTGTGTGGTAGACACCATAGGAAATTGACAGCACAAGTAATTAAAAGATGGTTGCATTCAACGTCAGGAGCACCAGGGGAAACTCGGTTTCTGGGGTTCACCAGAGGAAAACAAAACTGATTTTGATGTGTGGTAAACAATAAAAGTTTGGAATGATTTCTTGGTGTGCGACCCTCAACCTGCTGTTTATTTGCTACTTTTGTCCTAGTGAGGGTTGGGTATCTAGAGGAGTCTGCACCCAGCATTGGATAGTGCATATGACACTGTGTTTTTTGTTCCTTATTTGCATATACTTTATCTTTGCAGACATAAAAGAATAAAAAAGCACTTTTGTGTAGCTAAATGTGTGTAAGTTCCAGAAATATAACGTTAAAGGGCATGTCCACCCCCAAAACTATAATCCCCCCAACTACGGGCCCCACCATGTAGTGTAGTTTAATCCTTACTAACATCCCAGCTCCATAGGGTTCTCCTGTAGTCCCCCCCCAAGTCCCAAAAACTGCCCACCAGGAGGCTAGCAGAGTCCTATAGGACTCTGCCTCCTACCTGGCCTCAGGTAGGTTTTTGCCATGCGTACTGCAGCCCTTCTCCCCTCCTCCCCTCCCTCTCCCTCCCTCTCCCCTCTCCCGATTCTCCCCCTAGCATTTAATCCTTGTAGTAGGCTTCCCACTGGTCCCCCAGCCCCAACCGCATCATTTTTATTTTAAGAAAGCTCCCCAAACTCTTACTTACCTCTCCTCTTTCCTCCGCTGAAGTGAGCTGCCGGTAGCCGCGTCCGTGATTGGCTGCACTCAGCCAATCACAGACGCGGCTGCGGTCCCGCCCCTCTGCTTGCATTTCTCGCAAGCAGAGGGCCGGGAGCGCGGCGGAGGAAAGAGGGGAGGTAAGTAAGAGTTTGGGAGCTTTCTTAAAATAAAAATAATGCGGTTGGGGCTGGGGGACCAGGGGGAAGCCTAATTAAAATAGATTAAGGGTGGACATACCCTTTAATAAGGGTAGTTCTAGCAGTTCTAGGCAACTAAAAACTGTTGTTGTTTGTTTTTGTTTTTCTGTAATTGCCATCATGCATTGGTCCCTTTTGGGGCTAGCTTCTGAATTTCTTGTTTGTGTTGGTTTTGAATCTTCCACTATAGTTTTTTTTTGGTGAAATTATTTTTTGCATTTGATTTGAAAAAATCTAGTAAACATCTGTGTCTGTTCAAATGCATTTTGCTTAAAACTTTCTAAAACATTACTTTAACCTGGATATGTGTATTTTTTTAAAAATATCTCACTTGTCTTCTGGTAAGGAAAATAGGGCACCCAGATTTTTGTGTGTAAACTTAATTTTACTTACAATAAAAATGCAAAATTAATGAAATTTTACTACACATTGTTTAGATTTCTTTGTGGTATGTGGATTCATTTTGTTTTTTATTATTATTATTATTATTATTATTGTGCCTTTATATAGTGCCAACATCTTCCATAGTGCTTTGCAATGGCATGTTTACATTCATGTTGATTTCTTTGTGGTATGTGTATTAATTTTGTTTTTTTAATTATTATTATTGTGGCTTTATATAGCGCCGCCATCTTCCGTAGTGTTTTACAATGACATATTTACATTCACATCAGGGCCTGCCCCTAAAAGCTTACAATCTAAGCACATTTTTTTGACACATACAAGCTATCAGTCTTTATGATTGTGGGGGAAACCATAGTGCCCAGAGCGGGGAGAACAACTCCTTGCAGATGTGTCCTTGCAAGGCATCAGTGCTATTCACTAAGCCATCGTGCTGCTACTTTTATCCCATTTTTCCTTACCAGGAGACACTAAACTAAACAGTAAATTGAAATGTACGCGGCCTTCTGACAGTACCCCCATAAGAGATATTTTTATCTTAGAATCTTAAACAACCCTGCAGTCTGTCATTTTAATATCTTGTGAGGCTTTATTAGCTTTTATGTTGTCTTACTCTAACTAGGGCTGTTAGTATATGGTTCCTTGGGACGGTGACCCTAGAAACCCTACAGGTGCTTGTTACAGACATTGTTAATTTTTTAATCCATATCTGTCTACTAAAGCTCTTATGCTGGCCATATACTGGGTCAAAATTTGATTGATTTGAAGTTCCAGCTAATCCCAAAAAGATTGAGCCAGGAGGTTTTCAGAACTTTGTATTTAATTAATGTACAGTGTGAGCATATTTAGAGTATGTTATTTATCTTCTAGTTTATCTACAAACCAGTGTTTGATGGCTATTACAGTTCTGATGCACAGTTGAAGAGCTAAACAAAATTTTTTTTAATAATTTAAAATATTTTTTCTGTGCTTATTTTTATCCTTATCTTCGTAGCTTTTTACATATAAGAAACCAGACTGAAAGACATTGAATGAAGCATTATAAACAATAAGCATTTGAAATTGGCTGGTAGAGCTGATCTGTCACATTTCAGTGGTGTTTTAAAATTCTAATTACTATTTTAATCTTTCTTTTTCTCCAAGCAAAAAGTCGAAGCATAACACTCCCAATGGATTTGGACACACATGTCGGCTCTTTGCTAAACAACTCCTCTAGTACTTTGCAGAGAAATCAATCAACTTTTAAAACTACATCTTCTAGACCATTTCCCCGTGTGAGTGCCACACAAAACCAATGGGACTACAAAAACATTGCAGAGAAACTACAGGTTTGTTCTTAACAATAATCATGCTCTTTGTCACTAAATAATTATCAGCTTAATGCTTTTGAAACCTAAAACACAGGAAATCCACATGCTACATGAAAAGTAAAAAATCATAAATTATTTTAAATAATTAAGGTTATATTTAAGAACATATAATGTAATTGAATGCCCAGTTTGACTCCTGGTTCTTTCAGTCCTTATTATTCTATGAACTACATGTACCAATATTTGTGGGGAGACAAATATTATTAAAGGCACTGAGCACCATGAAACCATCCTATTGGGTGCAAGGAGGCAGTATTATTGGACACAACAAATGTATATTGAAGACAGCGTTGGACTGGGGTGTGGGGCCCACCAGGAAATTTGAGACCAGGGGCCCCCAGGAGGTGTTTATGGGACAACCTAACCTTTCATATCTCTATTATCACTCGCATACATATCTATCTTATGCCTACTGACTCCTATTGTTTATTAAAATGCATTTTTTACTGTCCCTTTGGCTCTGAATTTAAATGTTAGCAGTTTTCTCTGTTTTCTTGTGTGAATGGGCAGTGGGCCCACCGGGGGGATTCCCCTGTGACCTTGTCCAACACTTATTAGCTTATTGGCTTATTGAAGATATAATACACTCCTTTCTTAATTGGTGACATCAATATTTTGGTTGCACCTTCATAAGCATAATATCTGTAAATCTGAACACTTGGTTACTTTTCTGTGACAGTTAAATGCCATGAGAATAAAATCCACCTAATTTATGAAGTGAAAAGTGTGTCTTGTCTGCTAAAAAAAAAAAAAGGGTTATTTAAAACAGTCAAGTCTTTGTTTTAGCTACAAAGGGTTCTGTCTGGATCTGTAAAAGTTATGCTAACTTTTTGGAGCTTTGATCCTACTTTAACTTCATCGCCTGCATAGTTAAATTAATCACGTCATTATTTTACATCTAAATATTTTATGTTTACCTTTTATTTAAATAGGAGCTACATTGTAAAAAGTAATTTTTGTCTGTGTATTGAAAATATGTAGCTTAATCAAACAGTGTAGAGAGATATAGCCGATCTATGTTAGAAAAATCTTCTAATTAGAAGAAGCAGCAGACACTAATGCAATTCCTTTCTAAATTCTAAACGGTTCAATTTTTGTTGGCAATAAACTGATTTATTTTGAATACTTTTGCTGGAGATATTGCTCTTAACCTGCTTTTCCTACTTTGTTATTTCATGTACACTGTGGCGAAAGTGTATATAATTTTTCCTAAGTAAAATAAGCAATGTATATAGGTGGAAGAATTTATCCATTATCCAATTTTAGAAGAAACCTAGCAAATTATTAATAACATTTGGACTTGGTTGGGCATCGCCTGTCTTCTAGTAGATGTGGTAATGGCAGGTTCATTAGATAACTATATGGTAACTAAAACCTCAGCCTCAATACAAATCAGAAGTCAAAGCACCCTGATGTAAATGCAGTAATTTGTGCCTCACCTCTTATTTTGATGCTGGTAAATTAACCTTATAAACATTTGGGTTTGTGTTTAAAAAGTAACAAACAGTGTGGTCACTGACAAAAGAATTATTTTAAATGCCCATTGCTAAGCTACTGCAGGAGCTTGTTACAGCAATGCATGCCTACTAGTACGGTAGTTTTAAAGGGCAACTGTGGTCTCAAAACAAGTTAGGGGTAAATGAAAGGCTGTAGTATTTCCTTTAAAATGAGCTGACAATCACATCTCTGGATGGAGCCTGTGAGACATTACATGTCTGTGAATGTTCAAACATCTTGATTTCAGTAGGTTGAGTGACATCACCTGACCTCTGCCCCACCCACCGTTCACCCCGGGGGAGATTCATGCACTGTTAAGACTTAATGCTGGGGAAATCAGGAAGTACCTAGGGGGGGAAATGACAGTTGAGAAGGGGAGCCTATTAATGCAGGCTGAGGTTGGTCCCATGGCTGAAAACAGGAAGTGTTCAAGCAGTAATATTGCTGAACCTTTCTAGCAATAATTCATAAATTTTATCTAGAGATGTGATTTAGGTTTTATTTTGAAGGTGTCATGGAAGGCTTTTTATATAATTTTTACTAGTTTGGAAGAATTGGAGACCACAGTTACCCTTTAAGTAAATATGCTTAGACTGGATATACATGGGATGACATTTGTCATTGCCATTAGCGAGTGGTCAGCCAGAACATATCAATGTCGGTTGCGGCAAAAGTAGCCACGGCCCTAGCTATGACCGATCGTGCAGCACCATATGGACAAACAGACGACTGAGTTTGGTCACCGCCACTGGCACCAATACCATGTGATATTTTCAGCCCAAACGAAAGGAACATGGTAATATCTCTCAGTTGCCTGAAAATATTGTATGGTGTGTACCCAACCTTACAGCCCATATTAGGCAGGGGACCATGTGATTGAAGTAAGGAGGTATGTCCAGACAGTTCATGTACACTCATTTATCTTATCCAGTCCTTCAGGGGATTACATTTTTTTAATGCCATTTACTAGAGTGGTAATTTACAGTTTGTTGGTGTTTTGTAGGGGAATGATTTTAGATTATGGAGTGTAAATATTTTGGTTTAGTTCTCCTTTAAAATCAAAGAATTTTAAAAGTTACTCATATTCATACATTAGTTTGTATATATCTCTTTCTATTGTTAACAAGATTAGTATTATATTCATTTTTATATAGGATTTTATAAACATATTAGAGGAACGCCTGAAGCCTCTCGTAGAAGCAGAACTGTCTGTTCTTGTAGATGTCCTTCAACATCCTGAATTACTTTTTGCAGAGGGTACTGATGTACGTCTACGCTGTGAAAGTGGTGGTTTCATTTCCAAGTAAGAAAGCTTTGAATAATTGCAATGTCTGCGGCTAAAATAATATTTTCCAGAAATCTGCAGGAAAAAAATGTTTTTGAATTCTTCTGCTACTAAATTCACATCTATCAGGGCGATGCACCAATGGGTGCACCGCTCCTGTTTTGGAGTTTAAGTCACGCTAACCGAAGTCACGCTAACTGATGTTATATCAGTTAGTGTGACTTAGACTCCTTCCTTGCGGCGGCTGCGTGGCTAACGTGAAAGTTAACAGTGCAGTCGCCGCAAGTGATGTTATAATAGCTAATAGCTGCCGTTAAAAGTGCTGGAATAGAACAGCACCAGGTAGCGATGTTCCGAGCGCATATAACATCGCCGGGCTGTTTGCACCGGGATGCCGATAGCGGCGCTCGGTGCATCGCCCTGTATTTTTTTTTCAATTGGCGTAGTGTTTTACGCAGCTCTTCACACTTAAAAAAAAAACGATTAAACATATTTTGTGTTTTTAAATAAAACAGAATTGTGTCAGCCTTTTGGCTAACCATTACTAGTTCTTTTCAATTACATATTGTATGTATGTATGTATGTATGTACTCACCTCACAGGCACACCCGAATGCACCCACATAACGGTGCGGCCCTCTAAATGCTGTACCCCCACCCACCACAAAATCGCAGACATGCCTTCATCCATCTACTCAAACCCGGGACAGTTGGGTGTATGGACTACATGGGAATTACCTGCATTACCTGGACTCAAGCACCAGACACACACTGCCTGCATGTCACACTTCACAGACAGTTACAATTAAAAGAACAAAGACATCATGGCACTTTCAATTCGGACCAGAAATTATGTTTATTGAATTGGATCTAATAGTCAATATAAAGGGGTCCTTGAGTAAGGATAAAGTGTTTAAGTGCAAACAAAGTGACATACTGCTATCTAATGTTCAAAAAACAGAGCATGCTTAATAAAAACACACAAAGCTCACAGACAGTGCATTAACAACACAGACAAAGTGCCCACATGTCACATGTTTCAGAGATACAAGAACAGTATGACGCCAGTCACTCAAGTGCTGCGATATTCAGTTGCAATCAACATGTTTTCCCTAAGGCCAATAAGATGTAGCATGTTCACGAGTAGGTTCACCACAAAATTTGTATATTTACTCTCTAATTGGAAAAACATATAATGTATATAAAGTTTTGCTATAAACATATGTGCTAAATGTCCCTCAAGCAATGCCAACTCATAACTATTAAATACATGCATTTCCTTTTCCCCCTTTCTCTTCCATCTAAGCCAAACACACACCTGCATGTAACAAATACTATACCCACATATGCTTGTGAAGGTTCTCATTCATCCAGGTCATGGTATATCTGTTGTATTCAATTAGATCAACTGGACTTGAAATGTAGTTCTTGAAGACGTTTCGCTAGTCATCCGACTGGCTTTCTCAATTCAGAATGAATTGAGAAGCCAGTCGGTGACTAGCGAAACGTCTTCAAGAACTACATTTCAAGTCCAGTTGATCTAATTGAATACAACAGAATACCATGACTCTGAATTGAGAAAGCCAGTCGGATGACTAGGAACGTCTTCAAGAACTACATTTCAAGTCCAGTTGATCTAATTGAATACAACAGATACTATACCCACATGTGTACATGGGCAACACCAGGTAAAACTGCTAGTTTTTTAAAACTTTTGATGCTATATCCACATCTATAATTTTACTTAGCTTCTCTGTAAATGTTGATAATTTTTTTTGTATGTGTTTACTAATATTATGCTTTTATAGAATGATCCTTCTGCATATTATTTATAATGAAATGGATGTCATATGCTTGCACAGTTGACAATAAAATCATACACACAAAGCTTTGGGGAGTCTAATCCCCCTTACTCAGACTTAGACTCCCCAATTGTGTGTATGGTTTTCAGCACTTAAATAAAACTATTGATCTAAAGCATTCATGAGTGTGTCTGCCTCTAACCCTATTTATTGATACTTCAGAAGCCTGCTTCATTGATTTGCACAGTTGACACCAGCAACAAAACTACTTTCCTTTTATTATAGCTTGTGTTATGTCACAGCAGTATACAGAATACTTTTCCTTTTGATTTTAGATGTGCTAGTGGTGGAAAGAAAGAGGGAGGGGGATAGCATAGAGTATAGGATCATAAGGATTATAAACCCGGCTGAAAAAATGGTAGAATTGGAGATAATGACTAACTGAAAAGTATAATGTCCCAACAAATCTACAACTAAGTAAATTTAAGGCGCACCATGATCCAAACCCAAATGAACCATGATAACTTAAGACAACATATCATATCGATAATCTACCCCCTAGATGACCTATCAATAAATAGTCCCACATACGATACTCCCATCCCTATCAAATCACAATTCAAGTACTTGGGAATCAATATAACTAAATCCACACAACAATCCTACACTCTTAATATTCTCCCCCTGCTTAAACTTGTACGCACAAAAACAACAGCCTGGAAATACTCAACATATAGGGCAGAATTTGCCTAGTTAAAATCTACTACCAAAAATCCTCTATACTATCCACAACTTCCTCACATACATCCCCAAGAAATTCTTTATTAAACTAAACAGCCTTATCTCCTCCTTCATCTGGAACTCCAAAAAGCCAAAGTTAAACTCACCACACTGCAAGCCCCTAAGCACATGGGAGGACTATCCCTCCCCAACTTCCAGCTCTACTACTGGGCAACACAGCTCACACACCTTCAATGTTGGGTAAACCCTTCAAACCCCCCAACACCAAAAGGACCTAATGACAACTGAATACCTGACAGGCCCATACATGGCATGCCTAGAAAATCCCAAAACCCATATAATTGGAAAAGGAACACCCATTCATAACCAATCACATAGAGTGTGGCAGCTAACTAATAAACTTCTTAATATAAAAGGACACTACACACATACCCCCATGTGGCACAACAAAGAACTACCAATTATGAACAGCCTACCCTGCACCCAACAGTGGATCCTATACGGTATCTGCAATTTGGGAGACATTATATGTGACAGACAATTCATAACATTCAAAGATCTACAACAGGAGCACGATATCCCCAACAAATTTCATTACCGTTACCTTCAACTCACCCGCGCACTGAGGGCTAGCCTACCTCGCACCCTTGACTCTATATCTAAGCATCCAATAATAGGAGTTATCCGCACGCAAGCTATGAAAGGAACCATCTCCAAACTCTACACATATCTGCTCAATATAAATTCACAACCCACACCTGCTAACATCAAAGCAAAATGGTCCCTGCACATAGGAAGAGTCACAGAAGAACAATGGCAAGAAATATCCAATTCACATTGTCAAGCCACCCCTTCAATAAACAACAAATGAATTCAATTTAAAATACTGCACCAAACATACTTCACTCAGCTCAAACACATGGTTCCATCAGCCCTCCAGCACTGCCCTAAATGTAGATACTTCAACTCAGATTTTATACATATCATCTGGAGCTGCCCATCAATCCAAAACTTCTGGTTAGAAATTATAAACTTTTTAACCCACACCCAATTCCATACACCCCGCTCACCTGCATCTTTGGGATATTCAATACCGATATATAATCTAATTATCAACAAAGCTTTCCTGCAGGCAGCTCTATTTTACGTGCGAAAAACTATAATCTTGAGATTGCTATCTCAAAAAATACAAACTTAAGAGATGGAAAAAACTAATCAATGAGGACCCCCCTTTACTCAAACTACTATATGGACACAGGAACTGTCCTGATAAATTCAACAGAATATGGAGTGTGTGGTTGGACACACCAGTAACCAACACAACTTAAAGCCTACTACCACAATAAGTGAACCCTACTGTCCATTTGGACTATACACATCTGGGCCTGCTGATGGACCTGGGAGGACATGACCCAAACGACACGAACAAGAACAATTGTTCTTATTGTTTTCTCCTTCCTTCCTTTTAAATTGTTAAATGTTCAAGTTCACTAACTAATAATAATTTGCACAACAAATTACCAATGTCATATTACGAACCAACTCAAATGGTTATAATGTTTTTGCTACAAAGTTTATTCATTGGTATACAATAAAAACATTTTTTAAAAAGGAAAGGAAACATGGTTAAATAATTATCATGACTGGGCTGTAAATTTAGAAGGGTACTTATTGTTTATGCATGATAGAGAAAATAGGAAAGGGGAGGGGTATATATTTATGTTCAACAATAGTTGAAGCCAAATTAAAAAGAAGAGATAACTGTTGATATTGATGTTAAAGCAGAGGCAATATGGGTGTGTGGCTTGTACGCACACCGGACTATATGCATGGGGTAAGAGCTCCGCCCACGGATTAACCAAAACTGCCACTATTCAGCTCAAACAATCAAAAACCTAGCTAATATGGGGAAAAGAAACTCCTCAAAACCAGTTAACATACAACCTCTAGCCAGCCAGCAGATCTCAACCAATATTTTAAAAAGACTGGGCCTGGTGTGCAGAAAATGCGACACAAGACCCCGACACAAACACTCCACCAACTGAAACCCATCCACTGCCAGAGTCTGCAGACGAATCAGAAGGAGAGGATAATGTAATGAACATAAAAACTTACCTGAAATCCTTACCGACCAAAACAGATTTTGAAGCTTTGGTGAACCGAGTTGAATATACCTGTAAAACAGAAATAGCCACATTGCACCAATACCTACAGGAAATAACGGGCTGCATTAACGTACATAGAAGCAAGACAGGATACACTAGGAACAGCACTGCACACTAGAGGGCATATTTATAAAAGAGCGAAAAGTAGCGAAATGTTTTCGCATTCGCTTTTCGCATGGGTTTTCGCCAAAAAGACAGTTAACGCTATTTATAAAGGTAGCGTTAACGAATGGCGAAACCGTTTCCGCGAGCTATCGCTAAACCCTTTTCGCCTCACTTCGCAATGGTAATTTTAGCGAAAAAGGAGCAAAAAGGCATAACACGGTTTATAAAAGAGCGAAAGATTAGCGCGACCCTGAAGGTGGTGAAAAGTCATTGTTTGAGCGAAAAGGCATTCTAATGGGTAATATGCCTTGAAAAAGCGAATGCGCATTAGAAGGCGATCGCGCATTAGAGTGTAATATGACTTGAAAAGGACATTAGAAAGGCGATCGCGCATTAGAATTAATATGCCTTGGAAAAGCGAACGCGCATTAGAAAGGCGAACACGCATTAGAAAGGCGAACGCACATTAGAAAGGCGAACGCACATTATAATGGAATATGCCTTGGAAAAGCGAACGCGCATTAGAAAGGCGAACGCACATTAGAAAGGCAAACGCACATTAGAAAGGCGAACGCACATTATAATGGAATATGCCTTGGAAAAGCGAACGCGCATTAGAAAGGCGAACGCACATTAGAAAGGCGAACGTGCATTAGAAAGGCGAACGCACATTATAATGGAATATGCCTTGGAAAAGCGAACGCGCATTAGAAAGGCGAATGTGCAGTGCAAAAGAAAATTGTATTCCAATTGAGAAATTCTAAGAAGATTGACTAAATAAGACATGGCTGACTTCTTGGTAAATGTGAGGTGGCCATTTTGAACTTGACATCATTTTCTAGTGGGCTTTTCTGGTTTCGAATGGTTTTCACAATGCAGTCTTCTTAGATGCGTTAAGTTTTCGCTGCGATACTTTTCGCTCGCCTTTTTCAGCCGCGAAGTGTGTTTTTTTCGCTTTTTTATAAATAAGGCGAAACGAAGCCCTAAATGGCGCTATTTTCGCTGCGATGTGCTGCGCTAATTATTTGGCGAAAAAGACAATTTTTTATAAATATGCCCCTATGTCCCAGTCTCCTACCTCACAATCCCATACCATCTGGGCAACTTTAAACCAACTGGATGACCTAGAGAATAGGTCCAGGTATAACAACCTGAGAATCAGTGGCCTACCTAAAACCATAGAAGGCACTGACCTTCCAAACACATTATGTAAGATATTTTACCTAATCTTACAACGTGCTGAAGACACTCCCATCTTGATTGAAAGAGCACACAGAGTACTACAACCAAGAAATATGGAGGAACTCTCCCCAAGAGACATAATCTGAACAAATTTTAATGAAAGTAAGAGACCATGCAGATCTCACTTTCGATGAAGCTCCAATCTCCATATATCCTGATCTTTCCAGGAGAACCCTCCAACAACGTAGAGCATTTAGCATTTAGAGCATTTAGACCTCTACTACAAAGAGATTCCAACAGCCAATATAATTGGCTTTTCCGGTTCGGCATACATACTAAACACAACCGCAATCCTAAGGGAACCCGAGTTCCTCTCAAAATTGAATCTTCCACATATAGAATTACCAGACTGGGATCTTCCGATTGCTCCAGCAATTTTCATCTCCCAAACTCCTTGACAAACAGTGCAAGGAATCCGAGATCACCCTAAAAAACAACACTCCAAACAATGAACACCTATTCCAAGATAAAAGGAGGCTGAGTATATTCCTACTAAGTTTTTCTACTTTTCTTACTATAGATACAAAAAATTGTTACGCAGGAAAAAAGGTAGCTGAGGGTCGCACTCCAAATTTTTTTTGAAAATTTTATTGTGAACCACACATATCCACGTCACAACGTTTCGGGGGAATACCCCCTTCTTCAGGGGGTATCCCCCCGAAACGTTGTGACGTGGATATGTGTGGTTCACAATAAAATTTTCTAAAAAAATTTGGAGTGCGACCCTCAGCTACCTTTTTTCCTGTGAAACCATTGGTTCCTAAGGGAAGAACCTACGAGGTGTCTGCACCCACAGTTGGGTAGAGTGCACCTCCACCATTGTTTATCCCACAAAAAATTGTTACTTTCCCAGATATATTATGGGCTGAACTTACTATTTCTAAACTTACTGAAATTAAAGCATGGCGGGATGGTTATCCGAAAGTCTTTTCTGTGTAGACAAAAAGACAGAAACCCCCCAGGGACAACACTTCTACCTAGGGTTTGGTAGAATTTTCTAAGGCTAATTATAATGTGTTGTTTGCTGTACATAAGTTGCATTGATAAGTTCAACTATGCTAATGATATGAAAACAAACAACAGTATAATGATAATGAATTTATATGTTTACCCCCCTCATTCCCACCCCTACTTCCCTTTACCCCTCTACCCTTCCTGCTTCTCCTCCTCCCTCCCACCTAGACCAGATCTGAGCTGTAAAGTTCATCACTCAAAACGCAATCAATTTAAATGGAGATGCGACTAAGGATCTGCACACTTAATGTAAAAGGATTTAATAATCCACGACATAGGTCTCAAATTTTACACTAGACATCATCTTAATTCAAGAAAATCGCTTCCGTACCAACTCTGCTCCACTTATCAGACATAAATGCTACTCAACCTGGTACTATAGTAATAATCCTAAATCACATCAAAAGGAGTAGCCATCACGATAGCCCAATATGTAGATTATATAACCGATAGGAAGATATATCATACCTTAAAATATCTGTGCATTGACAAACCTTTACAATAGCAAACATATACCTACCAAACTCAAACCAAATACAAACATGTCAAACATTGCAGGAAGGTAAAATTATTTTCAGTGGAGACTTTAACTTTTCCTTCAATTTTCACCTAGACACATCAGGACACTCACACATTTCACATAAACAACTCAACAGACTAAAACACGAACTACATACACTGCAATTAATGGATATTTTTCACACTATGCACCCCACCAAGAAAGATTTCTCCTTCTTCTCTCCAGTACATAACTCATACAGCAGAATCGATTTACTATTTACTTCACATCAATTACTTTCTTAGAGATGTTGAAATATATGCAACAGCATTTAAGCTTAAAGAGAATGTATTACACAGGTTGACCATAGGAGGCAGTGTGTTTAATATGTTATTGTTGTATATGCTATACTCTATAGTGAATGTTACTCTCTATCTCTCATCCTTATATATCTCTATGATCCTGTAAGCACATTGTAACATCATATGTGCTCATCATATGTGCTCATCAAAAAAACCATAAAATAATTCACGGAAATACTTGGTAATAATGACATGGCTAATGCCACCAAATGGGAATCTCTGAATTATGCTTGTGAAGGTTCTCATTCATCCAGGTCATGGTATATCTGTTGTATTCAATTAGATCAACTGGACTTGAAGTTTAGTTCTTGAAGACGTTTCACTAGTCATCCGACTGGCTTTCTCAATTCAGAATGACTTGTACAAGAATCTGTGGCAATTATGTACCCTGGAAAATCCCAATAGCATATCACAGCCAGGTGTTAAGGGCGTGATAAGATAGTGGCTAAGAGGTGTTATAGGAACGCCCAGAGTAAGGTGTCAAAACAGCATTGTACATGGCAGACAGTGTATGTGGGGGAGACCAAACAACAACTGCATCAATGTATGGCCCAGCACAGAAGAGCCAATTCCTCGGGTCAGGACACAGCCATGTACCTGCATCTTAAGGATAAAGGACATACCTTTGAAGATTGTAATGTTAACATATTGGCAAAGGAACGTGACTGGTTCAAGAGTGGTGTCAAGGAGGCCATTTATGTGTAAAGAAACCAAGCCTAAATAGAGGTGGGGGGGTTCGACACCATCTGTCTGCCATGTACAATGCTGTTTTGACACCTTACTCTGGGCGTTCCTATAACACCTCTTAGCCACTATCTAATCACGCCCTTAACACCTGGCTGTGATATGCTTATTGGGATTTTCCAGGGTACATAATTGCCACAGATTCTTGTACAAGTCATTCTGAATTGAGAAAGCCAGTCGGATGACTAGCGAAACGTCTTCAGAACTAAACTTCAAGTCCAGTTGATCTAATTGAATACAACAGATATATGAATCTCTGAATTGTGCCTTCTGTGGTTCAATTAGGTTCAAAACCAAATGATCCCGGCAAAAACACATAACCACACTCCAAAACACCAATACACTGGTGGTCTAGAAACCTCCACAAACATACACAAGATCAGATGGTATACAAGGAACTACTTAAAACTAGACAAGATCTTCATATATTAGATCAAAGCTCTAAATTACATCAAGATAACAGAAATCGAACAATATATAAATTCGGAGACAAATGTGGCAGATCCTTGGCCCGCTCCCTAAAATATAATTATGCAGCGTCTTATATCTGTAAAATACTAACAGCCCAAGGCGAGCTGGTGCACAGGGACTGAGGACATAGCTGAAGCATTCCACAAGGCAAAAAAAATCCACCAAATTTATGAAGGGGGAAAAAATTCCTTCCTGACTCCAACTGGCAATCGGAAATTTCCCTGGATCAACTCTACTTTATGTATTAATACCAGTAACTTGCAACACTCCTTGTTTGCAGAAAATCATCCAGTTTTTTTTTGAACTGACCAATGAACCTGCCATCACAACGTCCACTGGAAGACAGTTCCATAGCTTTACCGTTCTCACAGTGAAAAACCCTTTCCGAACTTGAAACCTAAACCTTTTTTCTTCAAGTCTAAAGGGATGTCCTTGTGTCCTCTGACATGTTCTATTGGTGAACAATGCCCCAGATAGTTTATTGTATGGCCCGTTAATGTATTTATCCACAGTAATCATATCCCCACGCAAGTGCCTTTTCTCCAGCATACATAATTGTAACTTTTCCATTCTCTCTTCATATTCAAGCTCCCCCAATCCCCTTATTAATTTAGCTGACCTTCTCTAAACCCTTTCCATTTCAAAGAGGTCCTTTTTGTACATAGCATTCCAAAATTGGACTGCATATTCCAAATGAGGCCTTACCAATGCTTTGTAAAGTGGGAGAATTACATTTTCCTCCCTTGAATCCATACCTCTCTTTATACAAGACAATACCATGCTGGCTCTGGCTGATGCCGCCTGGCACTGGTTGCTACCTTTAGTTTGTTATCCACCAAAACTCCAAGATCCTTTCCAACAGGGATTCACTTAACACAGGGCCATTTATAGTATAAGTAGCACAAGGATTTTTAAGTCCAAAATGCATCACCTTACATTTATTAACATTGAATCTCATCTGCCACTTAGCAGCCCAATGTGACAATTTATCTAGATCCCCCTGCAATAATTGAACATCCTCTGAAGTTTTTAATGGTTGACAAAGTTTTGTGTCATCAGCAAACACAGAATCCTTGCTGACAATACCCACTTCCAAATCATTAATAAATAGATAAATAGAAGCGCGCCCAACACAGAACCCTGTGGCACCCCACTTAGCACTTTAGTCCATAATGATGAAGCCCCATATACAACTACTCTCTGCATCCTATTCTTTAACCAATTTTCTATCCATGTACAAATGTGACTCCCCAGAACAACAGACCTAGCTATACATTAGTCGCCTATGGGGGACTGTATCAAAAGTCTTTGCAAAATCTAAGTAAACTACATCTACTGCTATGCCAGAGTCTAAATTTCTACTATACTTCCTCATAAAACCAAGCAAGTTAGTTTGACAAGATCTATTCCTCCTAATCCATGCTGGTTACTACTTATAATGTCAGTCCTTGAAACATACTGTAGAAAATGTTCCCTTATTAAACTTTTCAGGATCTTCCCCACCACTGAAGTTAAACTTACAGGCCTGTAATTATTTGGCTGTGAACGACTACCCTTTTTGAATATTGGAATAACATCAGCCTTTTTCCAATCCAGAGGCACACCACCGGACATGAGGGAATCTGCAAAAATAAGAAACAATGGCCTAGATAAAACCGAACTTAGCTCCCTAAGTACCTAAGAATGTATTTTATCCAGTCTAGGAGATTTATTAATATTAACCTTATTTAGTTCTTTCTGTAATTTCCAGACAACATAAGAGAATATATACAAAGTACAAGTATCACCCCCATACAAAATACAACTGCAGTCTATTTAGATACACCCTTCACAGACAAAGAATTACAATCAGTCGTAAAATCCCTGAAATCAGGGAAAAGCCCAGGGCCACTTTTAACTCAGTATCACCAAATTCACCCTTTCCCCCACAAGCATTAGAAACATTTATAACCATCATCCCTAAAACAGGAAAGGACCCTACCCAGTGAACTAGCTACCACCCAATATGTCTGGGAGGCTCAGGACTCCCAGACATTCAACTACTGTATATTTTATGTCGACCCTACTCACCCACATTCTGGAAATTGGAAACATAATCTACATACAAAAATATGGGTTGAGATGGAATATACCAATACCTATTCATACCTCCATATTCTTTCATGGATAAAGGACAATGAAAGACCACATATCATCTCATCAATCTTTTTTATACCCTCGATCCTGAAATTATGGGATAAATCTTACAAAAAATACCAGCCGGCCTGGACCACAATCCCCTTTATGCCACAACTCCATGTTCCTTCCTGGAACAGACTATATCAAATGTTTCACTTGGACCAAATAAGACTCCCCTACTATTCAAGACAATTGAATCCTTATCCCAAATTATGGACTCGACACTAAGCCTCTCTCAATATCTCAAATATGCACAGCTCATTCACTTTATACATTATCTGCAAAAAGACCCATCTTGGTAATATGACCTGACTTCTTTTGACAAACTATGCAGATCAAACACCCTCCCCTCAAAAATTTCAAAGATCTACACCATCCTTCCAAAACAACAAACCAAAAAATTACCCTCTTTTACAAAAAAAATAAATGGGAAACAGAATTACAAACAAAATTTACAAAGGAACAATGGGACTCCTGCTTCATATTACCACAAACTCTCAATGGCCTGTAAAGCACAGGAGAAAAAGTATAAAATCCTAACTCGCTGGTACAGATGTCCAGACACTCTTCACAAACTATTCCCCAATGTTTCAGATGCTGGAGATGTGGACAAGAAAAGGGAACTATGACGCATATGGTACAGATGTTCTGTTAATTAACACTTTTCGAACTCCTTAATACAAATCTATAATCAAATCACGACTCAATTATTGACACTGACTGCTCAAGCCATTTTTTTAAAAACATGTTTTATTTAGAACAAAACAGGTCAAGAGTATACATCAGTTCAGCATATATAAATGACAGTGATTATACAATCGGTTAAACAGTTGATTTACATTTGTGTACGTGAGCATTTATATGAATTTGATAGAGATAAAGACAAAAATTTCAAATGGGGTGGGGGGGGGTTAGGGAAGGCTTTTCCCTGTCCAATTAGCATTTCGGTTTCAACACTGGTTGTCAGGTTAATGTATACTTCGGGTCCCAGTTATATTATATGGTAGATACTCATGGATAGTTTAGTACATTTACAGTACAGTTGCTATTGGTGCCAGGGTTATAGGAAGGCTTCTCATATGTGTGTTAATATGTATGTATTGGATTATTTGGTGTGTAAAGAGATATGTTGTGTTAGGATAAGCTTTGAGGAATTACTTCTCGTTCAGTCTCTGTCAGATATTCTGGGGGGTGTTAGGGTGTATGGAAGGTTATCCTGTTTGTTGTGGGGAGTCCGAGATTTGTATGCCCATGTTTTCATACCAGGGGGACCATATTTTGTTGAATTTGCTCAGTGTGCCCCTGCTTAGATATATCAGTCTGATTAATGGTAGGTCTGATTTAATCATAGCTTTCCATGTTCTGCATCTGGATGCCTGCCGGGACATCCAAGTGAGTACTATGGTACGTCTGGCATAAAAGAGGGAATTGCATAGTAATTTAAGGTGCATATTTGTCCATCCTCCAGTTTCGTCAATCTCCAATATACATAGTCCTGGGTCCTGTGGCACCGGTATGTGAAGTATCTGTGTGAGAGTTTTTGTTACCCATTTGTCCATCCTCCAGTTTCGTCAATCTCCAATATACATAGTCCTGGGTCCGGTGGCACCGGTATGTGAAGTATCTGTGTGAGAGTTTTTGTTACCCTGTTCCAAAAAACTGAGAGCTTTGGACAAGTCCAGATCATGTGCCAAAAATCTGCTAATAGAGCATGGCACTTGGAGCATTCGGAGGTATTATTGGGGGATATGTGTGCTAGTCTACACGGGGTTAGATATTCCTGGTGTAGGATATAAAATTGTGTAACTTTGATTAACTGATGGGGATACTTGTATGTGTTATTTGGCGATTTCTTTCCAATGTGAGTCGCTGAATGCAGGTATGTATTTGTTCCATTTTTACATCAGTGTGATTTGCATATCAGTGCCTTTTGCGGCAATTAAACACAAATATATTTGTGAGACCAGATGCCTTTCCACCCGGTCCTTCAGAATCCTTATTATAGGGTGAGGGGTGATGGGGATATTGAGGGTTTGAAATTCAGAGATGAGGCAGTATCGCAATTGGATGTAGCGGAATAGAGCTGAGTTTGTTAAGGCAAGCTTTTGTTGCAGTTCGGAGAGTGGTATCAGTGTGTTGTTATGTATAATTTGTTGAAAATATAAGATTCCTTTGTTCTCCCAAAATTCAGAAGCTCCGAATTTTGCTAATACCTGGTACTTACTATTATGCCACAATACAGACTCCCCTAGTACACCCCAAATATCTAGATGTTTTGCTGTATCTTGCCAAATTTTGTTCATTTGTTTATGCAGGGCAGTGCCACCGCCTGGAATTATATTCTTTGGAGCTTCTAAAAATGTAATGGGCACTGTTGGAATGTATACTTGGAGCATTCGCTCTGTGTCATACACTGATGGTGGGGGAGTGTCTTGTGGGTGGGGGGGGGCACTACCCAGTCTGCAAAATATTTGAACTGTCCAGCTAAGTAGTATAAATAAAAATCTGGTAACGCAAGACCCGCTGAAACTTTGGGCATTTGAAAAATATGGAGTTTGGTTTTTGCATGACCTGAGCCCCATATCAGAGATAGTAGCGTGCCATGCAAAGTTGTGAAGAAGGTTTTGGGATGATAGTCGCTGAATGTTGGAAAGTATAGAGAACTTTAGGGAGAACTATAATTTTGATTAAGTTGACTCGGCCTAGTAGATTGATAGGTAACTGCCTCCATATTCCAACTTTATTTCATACCCAGTCTAATAGAGGATATATATTGTGTTCTAGGAATTGTTCCGGTGTCTGGGTGATGGTAATGCCTAGGTATTTAAAACTTTGAACAACAGGAACTGTTGAACGTACTCTTGGTGGTAGCATGATATTGGGGTCTAATGGAAAGTGGGCTGATTTATTCCAATAAAATATAAACCAGAAATGGCTAAGTTGGGAAATTATATTGAACATTGTAATTAGGGATTGATTCGGGTCTGCCAAATAGAGAATCAAATCATCAGCGTATAGACTGAGTAATGAGGTTTGAGCCCCTAGGGTGAGGCCTTTAATAAGGTGGTTTGCTCTAAGCTGTATTGCAAGGGGTTCTATCGTGAGGGCAAATACATATGGGGAAAGTGGGCATCCCTGTCTTGTGCGTCTGTGAAGGGTGAATGGTGTGGAGTGTGTTCCATTGATTAGAATTGTAGCTTTAGGTTGGGCATAAAGGAGCCCGAGTCCATTTGATATATTTGGTGCCAAATCCAAATTTGTCCATGCAGTGCCACAGGTATGACCACTCAATGGAATCAAATGCCTTTTGGGCATCTAGGGAGAGCATTATGCGTGTACCAGCGTTATCGTGGTCGGCTTGGCAATGGATTAGTGTTTTCCGGATATTAATTGATGTGGGTTTAGATGGCATAAATCCAGTTTGATCTGAATGTATGATTTGTGTTATTACTTTTTTCAATCTGTTCGCAAGTATTTTGGGGAGTATTTTATAATCTGTGTTGAGCAGTGATAAGGGTCGATATAATCCGCAGTCTGATGTATCTTTTCTAGGTTTGGGGATTAGTGTAATGTGTGCCTCATACATTGAAGGTGTGAGGGATTGTTGTTCAGTTATATGTTGTATGAGTTGGAACAGTTGGGGTAAAATCTGTTTGTTGTATTTTTTGTATATTTCAATTGGTATGCCATCCAGTCCAGGAGATTTACCATTAGATATTCCACCTATTGCCTCCATTACTTCTTTTATTGTGATATCTGCATCTAGTTGGGCTCTTTCATTGTGGGTAAGCTTAGGGAAGTCTATATTATTGAGGTGCCTTCTTAATTGTGTTGGTGTTATATTAAGTTGTGACTGGTATAGGTTTTGATAAAATTGCGTGAATATTTTTAAGATGTCGGATGTATTTGTGGCTATATTACCGCTGGGGTCTTTGATTGCTAGGATATTGTTAGCGTCACTTGAGCCATGTGCTAGTTGGGCTAGCAACTTGGCCGACTGGTTCCCTTGTTCAAAGTACTTCATCTTGTTCAAAAACATTTTCCTTTGCATTTTTTCTGTAATAGCAGTGTTGTATAAAGTTTGGGCTATGTTCCAGTTTGTCTTTGTTTGTTCTGTGGGGTTTTCTGCGTATTTACTTTCAGCTTCTATGAGGTGGCTAGACAGTTCATTTTCAGACTGGGAAGTTTTGTGTTTTTATATATTTGATGGTGCTGTTAAGGTGTCCCCTCAAGAAGGCTTTGAAGGCGTCCCATTGTATTAGTGGGGATACAGGTGAGTGATTAAGTGAAAAGGGGAAGAGGGTCAGCCAGAAGGGATGGATTCTTCCAAACCTGGCTGGAGAGGCATCTGTACCACATTGCACTGTAAAACATATTGGGAAGTGGTCCGAGGTTCCCCTAGGAAGGTATCTGTGTTATCTGTGGACTAGTTCTTTTATTAGTGAATATGTAGTCTATTCGTGATAGTGTGTTGATCGTGGATGAGTAGCATGTATATGCTTTTTGGGCGGGGTGGCGGTTTTTTCCACACATCTACCCACTGTATTTCTGTTATCAGATAAAATGGGGACCTTTTATTAGAGGAAGAGGGAAGGAACCTGTCTAGGGATGGGTTTAAGGTAGCAGTGAAATCTCCCATGCAGATTAACCATGCCTGGGGGTATTTAAAGGCTATGTCCACCCCTAAAATAAAAATTTTATATCATGCTCCCCCATGTCCCCCAGCCCCAACCGCATGTTTTGTTTGTTTAAAAAGTCCCCCAAACTCTTACTTACCTCCCCTCGATCCTCCGCCGCACTGCCGGCCCTCTGCTTGCGAGAATGCAAGCAGAGGGGCGGGACCGGCAGTCGCGTCTGTGATGGCGGAGCGCCAGCCAATCACGGACGCGGTGCCGGTACATCAGTGCAGCGGAGGAAAGCGGAGAGGTAAGTAAGAGTGGGGAGCTTTTTAAAAAAACAAACATGCGGTTGGGGCTGGGGGACATGGGGGAGCATAATATTTAGGGGTTTAATGCTAGGGGGAGGGATAGTAGAACGGGAGGGAGAGGGAGGGGGGAGGGAGGGGGGGAAGGGCTGCAGCACGCATGGCAGGAATCTCCGGGAGGCCAGCAGGCAGTGTCCTATATGGACCTGCTAGCCTCCTGGTGGGCAGTTTTTGGAACTTTGGGGGGGGACTACAGGAGAACCAGATGGAGTTGGGATGTGAGGTAGGATTAAACTACACTACATGGTGGGGCATAGGGGGGGTGATTTATAGTTTTGGGGGTGGACATGCCCTTTAAATAAGAAAGGGAGTATTGATTGGAGAGGTTGTTGAGTAGCTGGAGGGGAGTTATATATGCCAACTAGGACATGAAGAATGGATCCAATATCTAGTGCTACACATACGAATCTACCCTTTGAGTCTGTTTTAAGTTTGTGTATTTTGAAGCGTATCTTGTTGTTAATCAATAGTGAGACGCCCCTTGAGTATGCTGAATATGCAGACCATTTCACCCATGGCTTTTGTAAATAATGTGTGGTGGATGGTAATAGATGTGTTTCCTGTAAGCAAACTATCTGCCTGTGTGGTGCGGATTTGGGTGGTGACAGCTATTCGTTTTTGCGGGTCATTAAGGCCCTGTACATTCCATGATAAAATCTTCATTTGCTTAATCATTTTGTTGTTTGTAGAAGTATAGTGAGTGTTGTTGCTGGTCGTTTAGCTGGCTTAAGCACTGTAGGATATAATCCATATTCGTGAGTCGAGAAGCCTGAAGGGAAGGGGATATGGGAGTGGGGTGGGGGTAGGGGCAGGTTAACGTCAAACAAACAAAACCGTAACAAAATTTACAAACACCCAGGTCTAGCCTTGGTGTTTGCTTAACTTTAACACCAGGGAATCCTGGTAACTTGTGGGGATGCACAAAGTGCAGTTTCTGCAGAGATGGAGGAGGGGCATTCCATACTCTCCTCCGGCACCATCTTAGGTAGATATTAAGAGAAATTGTTACAGTATATGTTCCTGTAATGGGGATCAGTGGTTTCCTAATGGGTTACTATTTTCTCTGGATTCTTGGCTTGGGAGAGGATTGCAGGTGTTGGTCTATAGGGGCACCTATATACTCTCAGTTAATTATATATTTAGATATAATTTTGACTAGTGGGTTCAGTATACTAGAAGGGATAGCGAGAAAAGTTAACGCAGAAGATTTAGAGGAAAGATCAATAAGAAAGGGGAGGGTATCATATGTTCATCTTACTTCAATCAAGATCCGGTGAGACCCTTCTTCCCCCAAAATCCAACCCTCACCTCAATCTATTAATAGGGATAGCAGAGAGAGAGAGAGAGACAGGTATAGTTAGAGAGTAGAGAATGAAAACTCATGAAGTTTACTATACGGTTCATTCTACCTATACAACCTGGGTGCCCATTGAGAGAGAGGTATTACTTCTATCTGGATGGGGGGGGGGGGGTCAGGGTCTCGATGAGGGTAAATCTGTGGGAAATATTTGAGCAATTAGGAAGTGGGTACCTTTTGGAATAACAAAAAAACAGTTTAGTCGACTATAACTTTACTTTTCACTAATGTTTATATTGTTGGTTATTTAACATAGCAGTATAATAGAGTTACCCTGAGTTTTTAAGGCTTTTCGTTGGTATTTAATTTTTAAAGGGATAGCATGTAGAGAGAGAGGGGGGGGTAGGAGAGGAGGGAGGAAGAAGAGGGGGTCAAGGGTCTAGTAAAGATCAAGTGTCTAGTAAATGGTATTCACCCTATTAGTAATTACTCTAGGCGTTTGGACCTGTGAGCATCTAAACAGTTTCTCCCACCAACAGGTATATATATCTCTACCTTTCACAGGACTTACCCCTTATACTTCACCCGCCTAGTGATCCCGTCTGATTCTCAGCGTTAGCAGTCACCGCTCGTGGTCAAACTTTTGCTGCGTCCCACTCACTGTGTCCATCCATTATGATATCACAAGGTATGTCGGGTGTAGAGGCTACAGTCCTATGGACCCGATCCCTCTCCAAAAGGTTTCAAAGAAAGTAAAAAGCTAATTGCAAAAGATAATAAGATAAGCAAAACAACAAGAGGGTAGAGAGAAAAAAACAATTGTAAAAAGCAAAAGGAAAGTGTAAAGGGCAACAAAAAAGAAAGAAGAGATAACAGAATAGTGAAGTGGTCAAGAAATGAAGGGGTGTGGGGGAAGAGAAGACAGGGAGGACCAAAAAAAACCAGCAATCTGAGACAAGGAAAATGTAGAGGTAATAAAATGAGGAGAGATAACAGAATAGTGGAATAGTGTGATGGTCATGAGAATTGCAAAATACCCTTATGCAATTACCTAAACAACCCACAAATCACCCTCATACAATGTCCCAATAAACAGTAGGATAGTAGAAAAAAGGCAGCATGCAGGGGAGCTATAGTCACAAATGGTCCATATAACAAAATCATGCAAAAATCACTGCAATATCTCACAATGTCTCAAGCTCGACATAAGATGCAACTATCCTCCAAATGGTCCAAATTGGTTCTTGGCACTGTGGTATCAAAACGCAAGCTGGTGAAATAGGAGGGAAATTCATGACTTAAAACTCAGCATAGTTATAGGTTACCACATAGCGCCCCTATTATCCCTAAGCAGGGTACTTATCTTGAAGAGTCCAAGTGGTAAAGTATCCAGCTACTTCATCTGGCTGGCTGGTTGGCGGAATTGGGTAAAACACTCCAGGCCTTGTCCAAACGCATGTACGCATGCATATGTTCTAACATCCCCAAGGGCAGTTGGCCCAATTTATGGACTCTCTTGCTGCTGACTTCCCCTGGCTCCTGCTCCCATTCTAACACCACAAGTTATGCCGCCTGGTTCAGGTGACACCCCCGCATTCCACCGCCTTCCCATTTTGATGGAAATGCCCAAGCCTGCCAGGAATTCATCAGTCAATGCGAGATTCAATTTGAACTGCAGCCATCTCATTTTGCCTCTGACAAGGGCCAAGGTTGGTAACATCAATACCTTGCTTGAAGGCAACAGAGCATTGCCTGGGCATCCCCCTATGGAAAATCCATTATCCAGCTACTTTCCTCACATGTATCCAATATCCAGCTACTCACCTTGCCTGCATACAGTTTACCAACCTGCTTCCACCACTACCTTTGTTGGGACCTCCTCCTGAAAGCGTACCTTGTAAGTACAGGCCAAGTCGTTACAAAGCTATTGCTTTGAAAACGGATAAACTAGAGTTCGCGTACAACAAGTGCGCTGTAGCACAAAACATGTCAGGCAAATATTTTATTTGGGTTGTGCTTAATAAACCATATTCTTTTATTGACTTTATGACATCCTGTAAATTTTTCTTGTTTCATTGTTTCTCCATACACTATTCGTGAGGCAAGTGAGGTGCCTGGGGCAAGCTGCACCTGGACCAGCAACTACGGGCATTGAGTTGTATCTATGTCTATTATTAAGGACATGTGTGTCCGAAACGCGTAAGGCGTCAAGGAAATAAAGGCTTTTTATCTAGCTTTACGGTGTTTGTCTCTTACGTTTCCGGTTTTGTGCAGACTCCACTCTGTGAAATTTGGATAGCGTTTGCCTTTGCGACGGGCTTGGGGTGTCTTGTACCCGGGTCACAGTGATTGCTGGGTAAGAGATGGATCCACATTATAATTGATGTATAAGATGTTCGAACTCCCATAACGAGACACAATTTTTAAGCAACGGGCTCAGGTTTGCACACCCGGGTCATTAAGCTCAATAAGTATGAAGTTTTTCAACTGCTTTTATTAATTGCTAAATTGTGCCCAGTAATGGTTTTGTTAATGGAGTTTGAGCCCTTGTAATTGTGTAAAACTGTATGACAACCTTAGACAACTTCATCAGTATGTTTACAGAACTGTTATTTGCTTCCTGTTGCAAATGTGTATTGATATTTTTTTCTGTAGTGTTGCAAAACAAATGTTCTGATGGAAAACAGTGCTTTTAATAAAGTGCTGCTTATTATTTCTTTCTAGGCTCATTCAGCACACCAAAAATCTCATGTCAAGTGAGGAGAAGTTGTGTATTAAAGTATTGCGAACTCTTCAACAGATGCTAATGAAGAAAAAAAATTACGGAGAGCGGGTAAGAATAAAGTGGATAAAAATTTCAAGATGTCACATGTGACATCTTGAAACTTAAAAAAAAAAATCATACTGTATATATGTATCAACAAATATGCATTGCTTTGGGCACTTCTCTATGAATTAATTGAATTAAACTCAAACAATATTAAAATTAATGATGCATAGAGACAGACTAATTTGCTTGGTTGCACATTTCTGAGATTGTGCTAGAGATGTGTTAAATAGACACTTGGGGCCAATGTATGTTTTTTGGGCACCACACCCTGTGGAACAAAAAGCCTAACAGATTCAGTATTCATTTTTTGCTGTCTAATTTATTGGGCATATGTTAAAGGTTGTTTTCTTTTAGCTATTTTAGTGATCCTTTATTTTTCTACCAATCCTTTCCCCTCCTCCCTGCACAGACACAAATACGTTGATCAGGTTGTCTCTACATTAAAGGGCATGTCCACCCCAAAAATGATATTCTAATATGTTTTTCGCTGCTTTATTACCTGTTCAATGCCTCCTTCCTTGCTGCAATCTGAGCCTGCATTCCAGAGTACTGATGGATGAAGTTGGCTGGAAAACTTTAAGCAGGGATAACATTCCATGTACAATGTGGCTGCCTCCAACCCCTTCTGAATGTGCCCTTCACATGTCCATTTATGTGTACAGCTGCTCTTTCACAGAAGGACCCTGCTTTCTCCGCCTACTCTAAGTAACATCCACCAATTGGAACAGCCAAGCAGTTTTCACTGTGTGGGAATAACAGACTTTCTCAAGCAAGGTTAATCTGAGCTCCTGTGATTAGGAAAGTTTCCTCCTTCATATATGATCTTGTGTGCTGATCATTGTGATTTAGCAAGGGCTTCAGGATAGGGGTGATAAGATGAAATGTTTGGTGTGCAGGCCCCTGTGGTGGGAAAAGCTTCTCTCTCCTTGCTTTCTTCCAATCCATCTGATTATGGAGTTATGGGGGAGGAGAGGGGGTTTCACCTCCTTGCAGTGCGCTGAAAAATGTGATTAGTTGGGGGAAGAGGGGTTCTCATATTGATTAGCACACAGCAAAGGTGGGAGAACCCCCCCCCCCAAAATCACATGGATTGGCAGACAGCAAGGAGAGAGAAACCTTCCATTATACATTCCACCTCCTCACCCCTAACCTTAAATCACTGTGACCAGCGCATACAGCATGGAGGGAATATCCTGGCAGCAGTGATTTACTTCTTTTTCTCCAGAAGAAAAGGCAGCTAGAAAGCTAAGGCCTTTTCTACTGTACGCCAAAGTCTTACCCCATAGAGCCATGAATCTGTATCTTGCACTGACAAGATCTAACAAGATCGAAACATGTCGTGTCTCCAGGTCAGATGATTGGCTCTATATATTAAGCTTTATTGCATGTTATTAGCCAGCGGTTCTGGACACATGCATTAGCTAAGGGACATAGAGGAGTGTTTTGCATATCTCCGCCCCTTACTCTGGGAAACATGGGAGTAAGAAATGACTTCTTGTTTCTTAGGTTTTGTGGGCAATGCTATTCATATAGCATGAGACTGCAAAATGCCTTCTGTTATAAGAAGGTGTTTCTCTTCTTTTCTCCACTAAGTGTCCAGGTCACCACATAGGTTTGTTCCCCCCCAAGGATGCAGGGCCAGTGCCTACATGTGTCCATGATTGACAGCTCAGGAGTATGTAGGCCTCAGATGTAACAGGATGAACCATAGGATACTGGGGTTTTAATACTGCAGTTCAGGTATGTGGAGGCTTCTCTGCATTATATTAAATATTAATAAATATTAGTTTTTTTGGTGGACATGCCCTTTAAGATTATGATGCATGGCACTATTGCATTTATTCATTTTAATTTAAATCAAAACAAAATGCTGCCTATTGCTTACCACCAATTCTTCTTAATATTATTATTATTGTGGATTTATATAGTGCCGTAGAGCATCAAACATTTGTGTAGTTTCCATGGTAGCACTTTTGTTCACTTGGGTATGGTATCACGAAAGCACGTTACACGGGGTTTAAAAAGAACAAAATCTGTTCTTATCAGTGGAGAGGGGGTGTGTGCCCATAGATGCAGGAATGAGTCTGCACACTGCAACTGGTTGAGGTCATACCCAGGCTTTCTCTAATGCACTACTGCAGCTTTATGCATTGCATTTTCTTTCTTACACTTATTAATTAACATATAGACACTAGCACTTTTTGTTTGAAAAACATAGTATTGTTTATTTGCAGGATTACCTGGGACTTTAGTGCACTGGGTAAAGGGTTTGTGAAAGCACATCACCTAGGCTTTCTATTAAAAAAAATGTTCTTATGGTTAAAGGTTGAGAGGAAGAGAAATGTCCAGTTGCCAGGGTATCTTCATTCCCATGCTTCTAACTATTTGAACAGGTCTGCACACTGTACTTAGACAACGTCATAGCCGGGTATTGTGTGAAAACCTGTGCTTTCCCAATATGCACTACTGAGCATGGGTATAGCATGCATTTTTTTGCACTCGCTTTCCTGCTATAGCATTGTTTTTTTTATCAAAAATTTTAATGATATGATTCCGTACTGAGATATCCTTCCCAGTCAACTGTGGTGGGAATGATATCTCGGTGTGCAATCAAGTAGGAGAAATGAGAGTGTTGTGGTTTTAGCTTTTTGGAGGTCCTCATCCTACATGACAACTTTCATTTTGCTGTTTAAAATCTAAAAATATATATTTTATTTAATTCTGTTTGTAATTCTGTTGTCCTTTATTTACCACAAAAAGGGAAACATACTTAGGAAAACCCTTTTAAGTATATACCTGCAAAGCAAGAAGGTGAATGCTAAAGGAGAGACCATTGAAAGCTCTACAATTGGTAATATGCTTTTCCTCTCTGTTGTACATGAATGTTGTGTGTTTAGAGCAAAATATGTGATATGTGTATGTCTGCTGTGGCTCATATTATTCATATATAGTATCAAGGAAGATTTTGTCAGATCATTCCATTGCTTTGGCATTGCACAAAACCCACTGCTAAATCTTCTACAACCAACATGACAAGATACAGATATTTAAAGGGTATGTCCACCCATAAATCTAAATTTTACATACAGGTGCAGAATAAATTCTACATACATATATATTTTTTTTTCACGTGGGTAACATACCAGTAGGTATAGGCTAGTTTGTAGGAGATATGAAGCATAGTATGTTTAATTTACAAATATTTATATTAAACGTACATTAGCAAACATCAGGGGGATGTGATCAATAGTAACTACAGTGATTTCTGAATGTAGTACTTATGGCTGATCTGTGTCCATCAATTCTGATGTGCAGTGTCAAGTCTGTCTTTCCCATAAGTGATAAGCCACAAGGATAAATAATCTTGTAGATAACATGTAAAAGGACATAGGATGTGTTTTTACATGGCTTATTTGCTTGTTGGGACGGGAGGTGCAATTGACATTAAACATACATAAGGTGCAATGTGTACAAACATAACAGCCCACCTGCCTCTTAGGTAACCACAATGGCTTTGTTGTATGGCATAATATTGCATTCTTTTTACCACAGGTTGTATATACTCCCTCTGTGAAATCAAACAGTAGATTTGTGATATTTATGTCATAATACGACAATATTCCTAATAGATTTAGTGGATTACAAATCTCAGGTGCGAACATAGTAAATTATTTATTGCATACAAAAGGTAGTTCTATTACTTGAGATCCTTGCCCTATTCGAGAAATTAAATGTTTAGCACATTTCATTGTTCTGTCAAGAAATGCTTGTGAAGGTTCTCATTCATCCAGGTCATGGTATATCTGTTGTATTCAATTAGATCAACTGGACTTGAAATGTAGTTCTTGAAGACGTTTCGCTAGTCATCCGACTGGCTTTCTAATTCAGAATGACTTGTACAAAATCTGTGGCAATTATGTACCCTGGAAAATCCCAATTAGCATATCACAGCCAGGTGTTAGGGTGTGATTAGATAGTGGCTAACACTCTTAGCCACTTATCTAATCACACCCTTAACACCTGGCTGTGATATGCTAATTGGGATTTTCCAGGGTACATAATTGCCACAGATTCTTGTACAAGTCATTCTGAATTGAGAAAGCCAGTCGGATGACTAGCGAAACGTCTTCAAGAACTACATTTCAAGTCCAGTTGACCTAATTGAATACAACAGATATACCATGACCTGGATAATGAGAACCTTCACAAGCATTTCTTGACAGAACATGAAATGTGCTAAACATTTAATTTCTCGAATAGGACAAGGATCTCAAGTAATAGAACTACCTTTTGTATGCAATAAATAATTTACTATGTTCGCACCTGGATTTTGTAATCCACTAAATCTATTAGGAATATTGTCGTATTATGACATAAATATCACAATCTACTGTTTGATTTCACAGAGGGAGTATATACAACCTGTGGTAAAAAGAATGCAATATTATGCCATACAACAAAGCCATTGTGGTTACCTAAGAGGCAGGTGGGCTGTTATGTTTGTACACATTGCACCTTATGTAGGTTTATGGCAAGTGGCACATCCATCCACATAGATGTAAAAACACATCCTATGTCCTTTTACGTGTTATCTACAAGATTATTTATCCTTGTGGCTTATCACTTATGGGAAAGACAGACTTGACACTGCACATCAGAATTGATGGACACAGATCAGCCATAAGTACTAAGAGGTGTTAGCCACTATCTAATCACACCCTTAACACCTCGCTGTGATATGCTAATTGGGATTTTCCAGGGTACATAATTGCCACAGATTCTTGTACAAGTCATTCTGAATTGAGAAAGCCAGTTGGATGACTAGCGAAACGTCTTCAAGAACTACATTTCAAGTCCAGTTGACCTAATTGAATACAACAGATATCTGTCAAGAAATGTTTATAATACATACATCATTATTTTTATAATGGAAGTAAAAGTGGAGAATATCCTTATAACCCACTCCTCCCATTGATCCCTATAAGGACAAACTGTAAATAATATCCTTATAATCGGCTCATTTCTACGTAGTACTACATAGATTATAACTAGTGATGGACCCAAACTTTATGAGTTTGGACGAACTTGAATTATTTGAACTAGTTCAGTTTCAGTTTTCCAAACTCGCGGCTGTATTTTAGATAATCATCGAATTTACGGGCCGTTCACGTTCACTAACCCTAGAATATATCGTTTGGTAACTCTCGAATGTAATGTTCGTTTTCGCTAACCTTCGAATGTATCATTCATTTTCGGTAACCCTCTAATGTAATTTTTGTTTTCGCTAACCCTCAAATGTATTATTCGTTTTTGATAACCTTTGAATTTAATGTTCTTTCTTGCTAACCCACAAATATATTGTTCATTAACCCTCGAATGTAGCGTTCGTTTTCAGTAACCCTCGAATGTATAGTGCTATTTTCGGGTAACCCTCAAATGCAACATTCGATAACCCTTGCATTGTCCCTAACCCTCAAATGTAGATTGCGCAAACCCGACAATTGCCCAATCGTGGGGAAAGAAGTGTTTAAACAGGTTTTGGTGACAGGTGCATGTTCCCAAGACCATTTTCCAGGTGACACAGCCATTTACAATAAGAATTAACTGATTTAAATAATTTCATTGATCTGTTAATCAAGAACAGATTAACTAACATTGTTAGTTAATCTGTTATTGATCAAAACTTTTCGAACTATTACCTCCCCATTGACTTTAATGGCTTCATTTCTGAACTTTTACTGAAGTTCGGAAATGAACTAAACTTCAGTAAGTTCGGCCATCTATAATTATAACAAGGAAGTGCCCCTGTACTTACATCTTTTGATGTAAGTACAAAGAGCCACAGTCAGGAAGCACGTTTGAGAAGCCAGGTTGTATGTGAGGGAATCCAAGAGGGAGCAGAGGGGTGCGGTCTCGAAGCTGCTAGAGACCGGAACAATGGATCACTGGTGGGTGGCTGGTCGGCTGTTACAAACCAGGAGGTGAAGGGGTCAGCTGATCTTGTAATGCTGCTGGGCGAGACACTGCACAGTAACATGGAGGAAAGGAAACAGAGCAAAGGGGAGAGACATTGGAGGATGGGTGATGTCAGTGTGATATATTTTTTATGTGAGAAAACGAGGGAGGGTGTTGTTGATGTGACTAGGGGTCTGATAAGCGGCATGAAAAGTGGAAAATAAGGTTCAAACTTCAAAATCTTGACCAAACCCCTAGTAGAAGTAAAAAAAGTCTCTAACCATATGTGCTCAATAAATCAGTACCCCACTTGCATGAATTCACCGACACACTGTCAGCAAACAAACTCAAGAGGAGACAATGTGTAATTTCGGGGCTGCACTATAAGGGCACCCTTCGAACTCGAACAATCTATTTTACTTACTTGGTTGGGAAATATCAAAGTATTATAGTATTATATAATTTATAATACTACAAAGCATTGTAGTATTATAAATTATATAATACTATATAATTATAATACTGGCCCGGGTGTTGCCGTATATCTTTATATTACATAAGTATTCAAACCGGAGCACTCCAATGGACTTCAAATAAAATGTTTTACCTACGCGTTTCGGGACCATGGCGGCCGTTCAGTGTTTGATTTTCCCGTAAATGGGGCTAACAGGATTTTCTCTGGAAAATAGTACATGTTGTCTAAAAATGTAATACATTACTTGTGGCTCTTAGACCAGACCTGGGCAAAGTAAGGCCCGGGGGCCACATGCGACCCTTTGGCTGACCCTGACTTGCCCCTCAATTCTAGACCTGTACCAAAAAATTCATAAAGGGGAACTGTTACAAGTTACGTTTAAATGAAATGCCAGTTTCCTACCTTTAAAACAAACCATCAACCACCTCTCTACGTGCTCCACAGCCCAAGATATACAGAAATGACTGGCCAGAAAGTTAATGGGTGGGAGGCTGACTTGTGACATTCCTGAGGCTTCTCCTGTGTGTGAGGAAGTCCCTCCTCCTCTCTGCTGTGTGAAGTCCTGACAGAGAAGGTAGAGGGGGGGTCAGAGTAACCCACGGCACCCGCAAGTGGACGGGCTTAGGCACCCGTGAGTGGGCGGGGCTTAGGCATCCGTGAGTGGGCGGGGCCACATGGGGCTGTGAGATAATGGACCATGGGGGGCCTGCAACTGGAGGGACCATGGGGTCCATGAGTGGGAGGAACCAGGAGGGCTGCAAAGGGGAGGAGGAGACACAGAACAGATTGACTGACAGTTTCAGAGCAGGAAGCAGGAAGTGCAGGGGACCTGGTGATGCTTTGGAAACTTCCAATGATGTGCAAGTGCTGCAAGCAGACCTAGATAGATTATCAAAATGGGCAGCAGAATGGCAGATAGATCAATGTTGATAAATGTAAGGTGATGCATTTGGGTTTTAATAATCCCTGTGCCACCTACACCATAAATAACTCTGTTTAAGTGCATCTGAAATGAAAAAGATTTGGGGGTTCTGGTAGATAACAGACTTAGCTGTAGCAAACAATGCCAGGTAGCACACTAGAGCTAGCAAGATATTGTCTTGTATAAAGAGGGAATGGAATCAGAGAGAAAATATTATTCTCCCTCTTTACAAGGCACTGGTAAGGCCACATTTGGAATATGCGGTGCAGTTTTGGAATCCCATATACAAAAGGGACATCTTGGAAATTGAGGCAGTTCAGAGAAGGGCAACTAATTAATAAGGGGAATGGAGGGGCTTGAATATGCAGGCAGATTAGACAAGTTAGGGCTGTTTACATTGGAGAAGCGCGGTTGCGTGGGGACATGATAACCTTATACAAATATATTAAGGCCCATACAGTGAACTCTCTGGTGCATTGTTCACTAATAGGTCATATCAAGGACTCGTGGACATCCTTTAAGTTGGAGAAAGAAGTTTCATCTTCAAGTTAGGAAGGTTTTCTTTACAGTGAGAACGGTGAAACTGTGGAACTGTCTCCCAGCAGAGGTGGTAATGGCAATTCATTGATACTTTAAAAAAGGCCTGGATAGTTTCTAAAACTAAAAAATATTGAGAATTACTGGTATTAATGCATATAGATCTGGTTGATCCAGGGATACTTTCCGATTGCCGTTTGGAGTCAGGAAGGAATTTTTTCCCCCCTTTTTAAGCTGGGGTTTTTTGCCTTCCTTGGATCAACGTTAGGTAGGGTTAAAAAAATAATTAAAAAAAAAAAAAAGTGAATAGGTTGGACTTGATGGACGAATGTCTTTATTCAACCTTAATTACTATGTTACTATGTTACTATATCACACCACAAAATGTAAATATCTTCAAAACTATGCAAATAAAAAATGGGGAAAAAATGGAAAAAAATTCTCGGGAGCAATTCCTATCAATTTACCTCAAGTCATTTTTGGACGACAGTTCCCCTTTAATATTATTTGATTGTCTCAGGCTGGATATTTCATTTATTTTATATTAAAAATTGACCTGATCAGTTGATTAATTGAATTAGAAGATATTATATACCTTTTATTATAAATTAACATAGTAACATAGGGCGATATTTATAAAACCTCGCTATCGTTATCGCAAAAATAACGATCGTTATCGTAATAACCAATCGTTATCGTAAAATAACGATCGGCATTTTCCGATAACGCTCGGTATTTACCGATAACGTCGTTATTTTTGCGATAACGATAGCGAGGTTTTATAAATATCGCCCATGTAACATAGTATTAAGGTTGAATAAAGACATTCGTCCATCAAGTCCAACCTATTCAACGGCAATCGAAACTATCCCTGGATCAACCAGATCTATATGCATTAATACCAGTAATTCTCAATATTTTAGTTTTAGATCGGTATTTTACGATAGCGATCGGTATTTTATGATATCGCAAAATACCGATCACTATCGTAAAATACCGATCGTTATCGGTAAATACAGAGCGTTATCGGAAAATGCCGATCGTTATTTTACGATAACGATCGGTATTTACCGATAACGATCGTTTATTTTTGCGATAACGATAGCGAGGTTTTATAAATATCGCCCATAGTAACAATAGTAATTAAGGTTGAATAAAGACATTCGTCCATCAAGTCCAACCTATTCAACGCAATCGGAAACTATCCCTGGATCAACCAGATCTATATGCATTATACCAGTAATTCTCAATATTTTTTAATTTTAGAAACTTATCCAGGCCTTTCTTAAAGCTATTCAATGAACTTGCCATTACCACCTCTGCTGGAAGACAGTTCCACAGTTTCACCGTTCTCACTGTAAAGAAACCTCTCCTAACTTGAAGATGAAACTTCTTTTCTTCCAACCTTAAAGGATGTCCACAGTCCTCTCTGATATGACCTATTAGTGACCAATGCACCAGAGAGTTCACTGTATGGGCCATTAATATATTTGTATAAGGTTATCATGTCCCCACGCAACCGCCGCTTCTCCAAGTAAACAGCCCAACTTGTCTAATCTGCCTGCATATTCAAGCCCCTCCATTCCCCTTATAATTTAGTTGCCCTTCTCTGAACTGCCTCAATTTCCAGATGTCCCTTTTGTATATGGGATTCCAAAACTGCACCGCATACTCCAAATGACCTTACCAGTGCCTTGTAAAGAGGGAGAATAATATTTTTCTCTCTTGATTCCATTCCCTCTTTATACAAGACATATCTTGCTAGCTCTAGCTGTTTGAAACTAATAATAAAAACCAATGAACCAGGGATATTAATTTATCTTTTTATAAATTCCAGATTTGCAATATCTATAATGAAATTAACCTATTGGTCCAGCCCTTCACCACAATCCAAGTTTTCATGGGTCCCCTGTGAAATTTAAATGACCACCCCTGTTTTAGACAGCCAAAAAATGCAAATTACATGAGTTTGCAGGATAGATTCCCAGGCTTACTTGACTTTTAATTTTTATAAAATGTAGGATATACAATAGATTATTCATTCCACCAAATACAATGTGATGAGGTCTATCAACATTCTGGGGAAAAAGAAAAATTTGTAGACCAATGCATTTGTAGTCAAAGTATAATATTTCTAGTACACAAAAATGCACTGTTGGAAAATCAGCATACTTAACATAAACAAAATTATTTCTGTCAGAAAAAAAATCATTCCATAGACAAAATTATTTTTGTGCCTTCACAATATAATTTCATACACTAAAATATATATTTTACTAATAAATGTATTTTTTTGTCACCAAAGGTGTTCTTTTTGTTACAATTTAAAACTTGGGACAAACGCACTCCATTTTAGTAATCTTACAGATGTCAGAGTTCATATTCTTAAAACCTCTTAATTGACACATAACTTGTTACTAGATCATATGAGTTATAAGCCTACATTTCTGTTCTATGTACCAAATTATTCCTTAGAGAACTAAGCAGCCCAAGATCAACTTCCTATTGGAATACATACAAATATTGTGGGTATAAATTGTGCACTTTCATATAGTCTATTACACTTTTTAAATTTCTCCTTTTTAACAGCAAAGGAGATCAATTTAGATTGATTGATCTTTCTTAATCTTCAAACATGCTAGTTTGTGCATTAATTGTTCGACATGGTTGTAAAATGCATTGGCAAAAAAAAATTGACAAAGGCAAAATACGATTTCACATGGTGTTGTGTGCTGCACTTAATTAGTCTTGTACTGTGTTGCATTTCATTGCCTAAAAATACCAGAGTGGTGCAAAAAGGTTTTCTAATTGTTATTAGATACTGTTGATTTATTAAGTGGTTCCGGTGCTGAGATAGCAGGTGTATCAGTCAATTTGACATTTTGAGTAACATTAATCTGTTGTATTCATATACCTTGTACATTGACACCTTACCCTGGGCAGTTTCGATAACACCCCTTAGCCTCAATTCATACACACCTTGCATTCAGAAGGTCCCTAACACCTCGCTGTTATTTGCTAATTGGGACTTTCCAGGGTACTTATATTGCCAACAGATTATTGTACAAGTCATTCTGAATTGAGGAAACCAGTCAGATAACTAGCGAAACGTCTTCAAGAACTAAACTTTAAGTCCAGTTGATCTAACTGAATACAACAGATATACCATGACCTGGATGAATGAGAACCTTCACAAGCATTGAGTAACCTTGTTATATAATTATATCAGTAAAAAATAATAGCTGAAAATGTTAGATGCCAGGGTAAATTTGTAGTCCTACTTTATGAGAGTGCAGGGTAGAGCGCACATGCAGTATTTATACACATTTGTGTTTCTGCATGCAAGTAGTTATTTTGTTGTGTTTTCACTAATGATTTTCTGATTGACAGGTCAGGATCATGATTGGTCAATGATAGCTTTGATCCAGTGTAAACTAGACCGAGAAGGAGCACTAACTTGTGTCAGACCTCATCATGAGCTCAAAGAATGAAAAAATCTTTCAGGAAAGCATCCTACTGGCCAACAGGCTATTGGATGAGGCAATACAGAAATACAGTGTCTATATTTCTATAGTATTTATATATATATAATATATACAAATATTTCTAAAAAGTGTTTGAGTGTATATCCCTGGAAAAAAATAATAAAAAATTGTACAAAAGAAGCAGAGTTAGCTAGATAGATAGATAGATAGATAGTCGATAGATAGCAGAGTTAGATGATGATAGAAGATAGATGATAGATCGATAGATAGAGAGTTTAGATAGATATAGATAGATGTGATAATAGATGATAGCTAGATAGAAGATAGATATTAGCAGAGAGAGATAGCGAATAGATAGATAGCAGAAATAGATATATAGCAAGAGATATAGATAATAGCGATGTAGTAGAGTAGATAGATAGCTAGATAGATATACGATAGAGATGATAGAAGAAGAGATAGATAGATGATAGCTAGAGCAGAGATAGATAGATAGCAAGTTAGTAGATATAGATAGATAGATAGAGAGTAGATAATGATCAGAGATGATAGATAGATAGATAGATAGATAGAAGATAGATAGATTGATAGATGATATCAGAGATAGATAGCAGAAATAGATAGATAGCATACATATAGATAGCAAGATAGATAGATAGCAGAGATAGATAGCAGAGTTAGATAGTAGATAGATAGATAGAAGATAGATAGATAGATAGATAGATAGATAGATAGATAGCAGAGATAGATAGATAGATGATAGATAGATAGCTGAGTTAGATAGATACCTAGATAGATAGCAGATAGATAGATAGTAGATAATATATAGATGATAGATACAGAGATAGATAGATAGCAGAAATAGATAGATAGATAGATAGATAATAGCAGAGTTAGATGATAGATAGATAGATAGATAAGATAGATAGATAGATGATAGATAGATAAGATATAGCAGAGTTAGATAGATAGATAGATAGATAGAGAGACACAGAGAGATAGACAAGCAGCAGATAAACATAGTTAAATAGATAAACAAGAGGAATATATAATAGAGATAGATAGGGGCAGAGGTCCATAGAAGGTACAAGAAGTTCTCCCTGGCCCAAGGTGTGGCAAGCGTCTGACTACAACTGAACACAGCAGTAAGTTTAAAATGACCAAATGCTAGCAGTATATAATGAAATTGCAGTTTACTGTGCCTTTGTGTTTAATTTGTGTCTCTCTGTTCAACTCTCTGATCTCTATCTCTGTTTATCACATCGGGCTGTGTGTTTGTGGTTGTCTATCTGTCTGGTCTTTTTGGCCATCTCATTAATACATATGGGTGTGGTCTAATCGGGGCGGAGAAAGGGCGTGGCCTAAAATTTTCGCCGCACAGTGCATGGAGTGCCCAAAAGTGCCCCTGATCTTCTTAGACCCTAGATACGCCCCTGCTTTTTGGTATTGGTATCAATGTTAGCATCTAAAGCGAAGGGTCATATTTGTAAAGAGGGCTATTTTTGCCTGGCTCGATACAAAATTTTATTTTTTTTTGCCACATTAATAACAATAGCAAAATTTATTTTAAGATGAACAATCTTGCAAAAATAGCCTTACCCATAGAGCTATTTTTCACCATATCGCGTGATGCGTCTGACATGTCCTTTTACCTTTTCTAAAAAATAAAACAATATAAAAAAGTTATGTTGTGTTATGATACCACTATGACTTTCACAGGGTATAACACCAAGAAAAGTATTTGTGATATGTGATGAGAATTTATGAACTGTAGGGAAAGTGTTAAAATTGAAAGACGATTTGGTGTTAATTTATAGTGGTAAAAATCAACATTGCTGCTTTATAAACATGCCCTTAAGTTACATCACCTCCCAGAATAAGGTGGTTTTTGTGTCAAGTCTTTGCAAGATAAATTTGAACAGATAGATTTAAATTAAAGGTATGCAGAAACTGGTCCTGATTAGGTATTTACCTGTTAGCAAAGGTAAATACAGTAAAAAGACATTGGCTCACAATTTTTAACATTTAACACACCATTTGTGCACACCCGGTTACATCTCAAGCGGCCACCACGAGCCTGCAGGAAAAAACGGGCACATGTGCAGTGGCCCAAGCGGACACAAAGCCCAGTGGGTGCTGCGATGGACAATACACGCCCAGTGGGTGCTGTTGATGGACATAACTGGTCAGTGGATGCTATACATAACAGTCAGTGGGGGATTGGGGATGTACTTTGGGTTCTAATAGAACCCAGTTTCGAATTCAATCCGGCGGTTTCGACTTTTTCACCTTGGCTCCGGTATGCCACGGTTGCAGTGTGCAGTCTTTGCCTGCAACGTGTTAGCCGTGGGAACACCACCTCTAACTTGGGCATGTCATCTATGAGAAAGCATATGGTGCTGCACCAGTAGACTCGGTGGGGAGCAACATTCAAAGAATGTACGGCACCTGCACGTTCCCTTCCTCATGCCCAAGGAGCCACCACTCCTCCCCCTCCAGCTTCATCAGATGCGTCACCAGTGGAAGTTAGGGAGGAGAGGCAGCCTTTGGCCCCAGCAGGCAGTGTTAAGAGGCGCCTTGACACAGCTGCTGGTTCGTCCACTAAAAGGCAGGTCCTCCTCTTCCCCAGTTATTGAGCGGAGACAGAAGCTATCCCCCTCACCCCCAACACAGCGTCTCACTGCCGGCTTAGCAAAATTCTGGCGGTGCAGCTGCTACCTTTCAGCCTGGTAGACATGCAGCATTCAGGGAGTTTGTGGCTATTGGCATACACCAGTGGCAAGTCCCTGGCCATAATTACTTTGCCAGAAGGCAGTACCAGCCCTGCATGACCACCTGCAGGGCAATATAGCTGCTTCCGCTGACCACAGTGTGGGCAAGCGTGTCCACCTTACTATGGACTTGTGGTCCAGCAAGTATGGGCCAGGGGCGGTATCTGTCTTTTACAGCCCAGTGGGTCACGCTGCTACCGGCAGAGAGGCAGCACGGGGCACAAGTGGGAGATGGTGGTACCACCACGTATTGGTGATATGCCAGTCTCCACCATCTCCTCCTCATCTGGTGAGTCCTCCTCTCGGACAGCCCTGTGCCCCCCTAGAGCCTATTCTTCCTGCCAATGAGAAGGTGCCATGCAGTTTTGCAGCTTCTGTGCCTTGGTGATAGGACCACATTGGGCCAGAGTTGCTGGCAGCACTGCAAGGGCAAGCTGAAGGTGGCTGACCCCCCGCCACCTTCAATAGCAAGGTCGTGTGTGACAATGCCACTAATCATCTCTGCCCTTCGCTTGGGCAAATCCCACACGTTCCTTGCCTGGCCCATGTTCTTAACCCGTTGTCCAGCGGTTCCTTAGCAAGTACCCTGGCCTGCAGGATGTACTAGGCATGCTAGATGGTGTGAGCCACTTCAAGACGGTCATACACTGCCACAGCTCGTCTGTCGAGTTCCCAGCAGCAGCACAGCTGCCCGAGAACCGCTTGATATTCGACAGATTCGTGATGATCCACCATCACACAGATACCATCCCTCTGGTATTCCTCTCGAGCACACGCTACATGGCATTCTTGACAGGGCCTAGCTGCAGAGCAGCAGCTAAGTGAAGAGGAGGATGTACGATACTGTGCCTCTTTCTGAGCCCAGAGATCACGGTACAGAGCAGCCGTCTGTTGATGAGGAGGAGGAGGATTTTGTTAACCTGGAACCTTCCACCCTCCCAAGTACCACATGTCATCCGTGGTTGGGGAAGGTTGAATCCGACACTGTAGTCCTCGGCGACACAGAGGACATGGGGTTCTCTGAGCAGGCAATTTGCGTCATGTGCTCCTTTATGTTGCAGTGCCAGTGCGCAAGGACCCCCGGATATGGCCATAAAGGAGAAGGAGCAGTACTGGGTGGCCATCCTTGTAGATCCCCGCTACAAGGGTAAAATGTCTGAGTTCACTCCCCGCATCTCAGAGGAAAGGTAGAGATGCAGAACTATGAAGCGTTTGCTGTTGCTCACCTCTTCTGCCTTCCCTAGTGCTAGCAGGCCAACAGCACCTGATGTGGGGAAGACAGGCTCACCTCCCCCTGTGCCTGAGAGGAGGAGCAGTACTGGAGGCGTCTCGGGCCAACTTCGACCTATTCTTCCAGCCGCAGTTGCCAGAACCATCTACTGCCGCTCAACAGGCAATACCTCAGTCGCCAGTCACTGACTACATCGGATCCAGGCCAGTGTAGATCATCATAGCTGAGACCACTGGCTATTGGGTCGCGAGGCTTGACATCTGGCCTGAGTTGGCACGCATGCCATTAAGGTCCTGTCCTGCCCGGCATCAGTCCTTTCGGAGAGGACTTTCAGTGGCAGCAGGGGGTGTTGTTTGGAGAGGAGGACTCGTCTTTCTACTGAGAATGTGGACCGTCTGACATTTTATTAAGATGAATGAGGCGTGATCACATCTCAGTACAGCATCCCTGTTGCTGATTCTGTGACTGAAGGCCTGTTGCCCCTGTGCTACCCCCCTACTGCTCCTTCCCACTGCCTCAATGTTCACCTTGGGCCTACTAATGCCAGCTCAGCTGGCAAGTGGTTAATTTCTATTTGGTAGGGTCATGTATGGTCTACCTCGCTCTACCTATTAAGCTGTGTAATGGCTAATTTTCCAGTGTAGGGTCAGTTATGTGTGGCTCTATTATCATGGCTGACTAAGCTATACTAAAGCTAATCTTTCATGGTAACTAGTTAAGAATAGCTGCTCTGTGGCTAATGTTTCTTCCTGTGTGTCAACCCTACCTGGCCCTTGCCAAATGTTTACACCCCTGTGGTGTCACCTGGAAATGGAAGGCACAAATTCTTGTGATTTCAGAAGCACTTGCGATTCCACATGCGTGTCCATTTTGGTAACACTGCGATCACCATTTTTTTTCTGCACAATTGGTTGCGTTTCCATAAGGGAAAATATTGAAATTGCGTGTGCAAATGCGAGACAATGCACTGGAATTACTGCACGCTTCAATGCGTTGCAGTGTGCCCAGCCTCAAGGTCGAAAAAAGGGCTAAAACTGTGATACTTGCCTTGTGGTGGTGCTGGAGGCTGAGGAGGCGAAGGAGGAGGAGGAGGAAGGATGGCATGGACCCTTCAGTCCCTGTATCTTCCTCTTCTGTAAGATTATATAAAAAATAAAATCAATTAATATGACGGTGGCGACAGCTTTTCTGGCTTTTTAACGCCCTTCCAGTTTATTCATTAACACCAATTAACATAACTAACAATTTATAGCTAATGGCTGCATGCAATAACTTTTAAAAAAACAAAAGTTTCTCTGACAATTATTTATGTGATGTACAAAAAGTACAAATAATGAGATAATATTTTTATATCCAATTTTATATACAATCAAAGCGAAAAAAATGGCTAAAACAGTGATACTTGCTTCCGCTCTCCTTGGCTATGTCAGCAACATAGCTGTCCCTCTGCCTCTTCATGTCAGACCATCTTCTCGCAGCTGGAAGATGGCTGGGAAACTTCAAATTTTTTGCAGCTTCCGCTCAACTGCGCATAATGCTGCAATTTGCGCAACTTAATATGTGGGGCGCCAGCCGGCTCCCGTCATACTTTTCTTGCCAGGTAGGCACCATATAACGCTGTCATTCCATGCTAGGCATTATGGCTGAAAGTGAGGCTGTGATGCGATTTCTTATAGGGGGGCAACAGGAACAAAGGAACCCTAGTGCATGGCAATCCTTGATTATATTAACATTACTAACTTTAAAATAATTTGTTTTGGCTATGTAGCTTCCAATGATCAGATAAAGTTGGCTAATGTATTTAATAAATTGGATTGTTTGACTTCAGGGAGATTAATTTATCAGGTGATGTTTAGACCTAGAAGAAAAAGCTGCCAAGCTAATATGAAAAATGTTTCTGGCCTTTGTCTTTGTTCTGTATAGAACGTATGAATAACATCTTTGATCAGTTATTATTTAATATCTCCTTTCAAATTCATTTTATAATAATATGAAGGGGAACATAAGTCAGAGCAGTTTTTTAAAGTTCTGAATGAACCGGATAAAAATGCTCAACAAGAAATAAAATCTGCAATGTCGGTGAATATGAATGATCTGGGGCAAATGAGCCAAATGACACCAATACCGATCCATCCTCAAAAGGTAAACTATGAACTACTTATTCAAGAAAGATTATTTTTCTATTAGCATTGGATATTTAGTAGTACCGTTATATGTATTGTATCTTAGTTAGTTAAAGGTTTATAAACTATAATATGGATTGGAAATTAACAATCCCTCAAGCCCTCTGATAACCTCAAGGCTGGAGAGTAGTTCTGAAGGTAACAAAAAACTCATTATATTGTGGTGTGGTTCAGGTACCTTAGCCCAGAACCCTTTGCATATGTGTTAACCTCTGTAGCAGTCTAGTAGGCAATATATCCATGTAGAAGGTAATTCACAGCCTTTCTGATGTGACCCAGGTACAGGACGCCCCAGGCCGCTCTCTAGACCCACAGCACTAGATCATCAATCAGATCATATACCGGGTGGATGCACTAATTCCGGAGACAAACAAGTTTTTTTATTAACATAAGCACTTAATGCATTTCGGACTTCCTCCCCATTCATGATTAAGGGCCAGAGGCGATCCAAAACTGGGCTGATTCTTTTAAAGTGTATAGGGTATATAACACTGGAAAAAATGTAATTGCCCACTACTGGAAATAATTTTCCATGTTTATACTCCTATAGTATACAGTTATTACAGGGGCGTAGCTAGATATCACAGGGCTCCATAGCAAGATTTTAGATGGGGTCCCCCCACATAAAAAATACTTTTCGGTGCAGTACCTTACCTGAACCAAACTGCCGCAAAGTTTTTTCATTCCTTAAACCTGGGAGCATTTTTGAAAGGTTTAGTAAAAGAAAATGGGGTTTGTGGAGCTAAACTATGTGAGGTAAACATTTTCTAGGAGGGGTGGAATGCCCGCAGGGACCTGGATGGGGCCCCTTGTGTCTGGGCCCCATAGCAACTGCTTGGTTACTATAGCGTCCCATGCCCTGAATTACTACGCAATCAGATACTGTATTTACTCTTTAACATATAGCAAGGACAACCTTATACCCACATTTTTTTATATATATTTTTATTGGTCCATTAAGTTATATTGGGTAATACCTTCTTCATGGAAGGCAATCACATTTGTTTTTCAGGTATGCTGCTGAGACCTACTTATCATTTTTTGCTCTAAAAGTATTCAGTCATGTCCTTTTACAAGTTTTATAATTAAATAGCACATATATAAATTAATATCAAGAATGACTAGGTATTTGAACTGATTTTTTATCACAGTACATTTAACCAATCACAAATAAGATGTTGTAAACTCCACCCCGAGAGGGGAGGAGTCACTAGTATTTAGTTTTGCACAATGTGTGTTGTTTTTATGCACCTAAGGAAGGGGGAGAACCCCAGAACATAGTGTACACCAGCGTGTCACAATAAAAATCAAACAATTTAAAAGAGTGCGTTTCTCTACTATTTTATACACACTTAGTGATGTCACAAGTGACTTCCTGTAATCCACTGTCCCTCCCCCTGTCTCTCCCTCCCCTCCCTGTATTTATAGTAAGATCATTTATATAGCAAGACCTGTTTATTTTGACAGACGATGTTCGGTCCTTCTTTCTCTTTTCAATAGAACGTAATTAACTATCTATACACTAAACGGATTCCTATATAAATGACAATACAGGAGGGCGAGTGTGAAATAGGGGAGAGTGTGTCTGTGCAGCTTTTTTGGGCTTATACGCTACCTACAGTGTAATATATAAGGGATAATAGCTACCTACAGTGTAATATAAGGAGATTATGCCACCGAGGAGTTCCCTGACCATATAAAAACACAGGCCGTAGGCCGAGTGTTTTTATAGAGGTCAGGAACTCCGAGGTGAAGTAATATCCATATATTATTCTGTAGGTAGCATATTATTCCATTAATACCGGGTTAAAAAAGGAAAAATCTAGCACAGTAACTCTGTCTCTCCCCCTCCCTGTATTAGTAATGTAGAGTCCATTTTTGTAAATACAATAGTTAACTTGCCATTTCTATCTCAACCTAAAATACAATAAACATTGTCAATAAATCACCTGGTGCAGTTATGGTTCCTTACACTGACTAACTGAATTACTGTGCTATAAGGAGGAGCGAGCACATTCCTGTGAGTCATATTGACTCGGCTGCTCGCTCCTCCTTATCAGCACATTAATTCAGTCAGTCAATCAGTGTACAAACAAGCTTGTTATCTACATTAAATATAGGCGGAGAGAGAAATGGGGAGGGGCAGTGAAATACAGGAAGTCACTCAGTGACATCACTGAGTGACTGTAATCTATTTTAGATTCTCAGCCACTGCACCTCCCAATTGAAATGCCAGAGCCATATGTTTATATGGATTTACTTTACCTTGAATTCCATCCACTTGGCCTGGGACCTGCAATAAACTTCTATATGGTAATCGACTCCCTGGTGGCATAATATCCTTATATTACACTGTAGGTAGCGGTTATCCTTTTCATAAAGTTTCCACTTGGGTAAGCAGCGTGGTCCATTATAAAATATAGAGTATTTAACAAGGGATAGGTGCAAGCAATTATACAGATAAATAAAATGAAAGTACCAAATGTACAAATCATACATTGTTAAGAATGCATATAATAATACTAGCAAAAGTGTCCCTTTGGTGCACAGTGGAAAATATGTGCGTGTATGTTTTGCTATGTGTGATATAGTGGATATAGATCCTTACACAGGTTATTTTAAACTGCATCAGCATCCAGGGGAAACCAAATAGGATATCCTGCAGGTCTGAGAGTAGACCCAAGCAATCCTGCCACACTAAAAGGAATTGCTCAGTGTGGCCATAAACTTCAGGTGTGTCAATCCCTGCAGTGCGTCCGCACCACGCTATCAACCATCCAACTATCACCATCCATGTTTTGATTGTGCCTCCTACATGCTACTTTTGTTCCGTTGGATGGGAAATCCTTGCCACACTGTGTGGTTCAAACTAAACAAAATAAAACAGAAGGTACCACACAGCCTCATGTTATTATGATAGCATTGCCCAATAATCTAACATTAAACAAATATTTCTCATTCCCATTCCTAGAGAAATGGTTTTATCATTTATATCCTCTTTTTAACAGATCAGTTTAAAACTTGCTTCAGAGAGAACTTTTTAATAACTGTAACTGCTTTTTATACTCAGTATTAAAGGGCATCTATAGTGAGAAAATGAACTTCCTCCATGTGTTCTATAATTCTCCCCAACCCCCAGAGTGTCTTCACTTTTTTAAGACTCAGACTCAGATTCCCCTCTGTCCTGAGATACACAATTAGAAGAATACGTGATTGCTTTGTCTACACCTACTTGTACTGTCAATCAAATCTGTGACGTGATCCTCTTCCCTGCTTAAGTCCCTCCTCCGCCTACTCTGTTTGCACAAACATGAAGATAAGAACATTAGCAGGGGGTGAGATGTGCTTTGCCATTTGGGGGACATTTGGGATTTAATATCCCTGTCCACCTACACAAAAAAAGATTTGGGGGTTCTGGTAGATAACAGACTTAGCTGTAGCAAACAATGCCTGGTAGCAACGGGCTAGAGCTAGCAAGATATTGTCTTCTATAAAGAGGGGAATGATTCAAGGAGAAAGATATTATTCTCCCTCTTTACAAGCACTGGTGAGGCCTCATTTTGAATATGCAGTGCAGTTTGGAATCCATATACAAAGACATCTTGGAAATGGAAGCAGTTCAGAGAAGGGCAACTAAATTAATAGGGGAATGGAGGGGCTTGAATATGCATGCAGATTAGTCAAGTTAGGGCTGTTTACATTGGAGAATAACGTTTGTGTGGGGGGATATGATAACTATACAAATATATTAATGGGCATACAATGACCTCTCTGGTTCATTGTTCACAATAGGTCTATAAGAGGACTCGTGGACATCCTTTAAGTTTGGAAGAAAAAAGTTTCATCTTCAGGTTAGAAAAGGTTTCTTTACAGTGAGAATGGTTAAACTGTGGAACTGTCTTCCAGCAGATTGTGGTGATGGCAAGTTCAAATAGCTTTAAAAAAGGCTCTGATAATTTCTAAAACTAAAAAATATTGTGAATTACTGGTATCATACTAGATCTGGTTCATCCAGGATACTTCCGATTGCCGTTTGGAATCCAGGAAGGAATCCCCCCCCCCTTTTTTTTTATTCTGGGTTTTTTTTGCCTTCCTCTGGATCAACTGTTAGGTAAGTAAAAAAAAACAAAACGGTGAATAGGTTGGACTTGATGGACTATGTCTTTATTCAACCTCAATACTATGTTACCATAATTGCTATAAGTGCAGGATAAGGCTGTACTTGACCCCCCTTTCTTCATAGCTTTCACTAATTGATGATGGGTCACCAAAGAGAGATGCGTATTGCAGTAGTAACTGTACTTTCTTCCCTTCTCTTCCCTGTCTCCAAGGCAACTGCTTCTATTGGCCACTGTGCCTGGGTGGTTTTTTCAGGATGTTGAACTTTAACTCCTCCTGCATGTGATAAGCTTGTCAGTTAGCCAGAGTTGAGACATGGAGGAGGTAACAGAGGGGAGGGGATGGGGGGAGTGCTGCAGAGAGATCTACACCATGCAAAAACAAAGTCACTGACAGAGATAGGAAAAGGCAGCACAGAGTACATGATTTAACTTTGCAATGGGCCAATGTGTTTTTCTTCTAACTGGATGCCCTTTAAATCTTGGTATCTGCCTGCTTTACCACTAAGCAAAAGGCTTAGGACTTCAAGCAAGCACCTTATCCCAAACAATTAATAGTGGCTGCCAATTCAATTTGTTTTAGCCATCAGTCCATCCCTAGTTACCCCATCAAATGGATCGTTTAAAAAAGTTTTTGCAATTGGGCCTGGTAGAGCTACTGAGTGTAATGGGGCATTTCATCTGCACAGGTACACAGACAAAGATTTAAATCAACACTATTAGTAGCAGTCACCATATCTTAATACAGAGAACAATATACGGAGAATAAATGGTATTACCAGCTCTGCTGCCACCATTTGTACCAGATCCTACTTTATGGAATGATTATGGTGAGCATGGCACACAGTTACTCTGGTGGTCTGGCACAAGCAGACAGTTCAACTTTGCATGATTTAAAGGGCAACTGTGGTCTCCAAACAGTTAGGGTTAAAAAGCCTGCAGTATTTCCTTTAAAATGAACTGACAATCACATCTTTGGCTGGAGCCTGTGAGAAATTACATTGGGGTGAATGTTCAAACTTCTGCTTCCAGTAGGTTAAGGGACATCACTTGACCTCTGCCTCGCCTGTTTCGCCCCGGGGAGAAGCATGCTGGGGAAATCAGGAAGTTCCTGGGGAAAAAATGAGAATGGGAGCCTATTAATGCGCAGACAGATTCTGTCACCTGACTGAAAAAAAGGAAGTGTTCAAGCAGGAAGTAATATGGCGTGACTTTTCAGCAGTATAACTTCTCACAAATGGTATCTAGAGATGTGATTCGGTTTTATTTTGAAGGTAAAATGGAAGGCTTTTTATATAATTCTTAGTAGTTTGGAAGAATGCAAGACCGACAGGTCACCTTTAATAACAAAACATAAACAGTTTTCCCCACATAAAATAAGCAGTAATGAAGTAGCCCATGCCTATAGTGCACACTTTAAATATCTGACCATGCTCTCTATATTGTGTGTCCGTGAAGTTGGTGTACCTTATCTATTGCCTCAAGTTGTGTATCCATAAGGTAAATTGGTCTGTCCAATAATCTGTCCTTCCACAGGTTCTTATACACGTTGCATTCTACTTTCACTTTCTCTCACCCTAGCCATAGAGAGCAGGGATGTCTGTCTTTTTATTACTCACTGATACCAACTGCAGGTGGAGGTGGTATATAGAAACTTGGTGACATATGTCCTTACAATACACATCATGTTCCTATTAGCAGACGAAACTTTTTTTTGGATTCACTTCCTTTTAGTATTCATATGGAGCAGACACAGGGGTGTGGTTAGTTAACTGCACTTTTAACTATACCATATTGACATAGAATCTCAGCTATGTAAGTAAGTTTATGTATTTTTGAGATTTTGTCTTGTACCTAATATATGTCAGTGCTATACTTATATACATTTATTGATGGCCATTTAGATGGTACTAGTGAATGAGTAACACAATCATTATACACCACAATTATATATATTACATATATGTACATAATATAATATTACATATATGTATTCGTATACCCCAACCTCAATTGGTAGCTAGATAGATAGATAGATAGATAGATAGATAGATAGATAGATAGATAGATAGATAGATAGCAGAGTTAGATAGATAAATAGATAGCAGAGTTAGATAGATAGATAGATAGCAGAGTTAGATAGATAGATAGATAGATAGCAGAGTTAGATAGATAGATAGATAGATAGATAGATAGATAGATAGATAGCAGAGTTAGATAGATAGATAGATAGATAGAGAGACACAGAGAGATAGACAAGCAGCAGATAAACATAGTTAAATAGATAAACAAGAGGCAGATATATAGATAGAGATAGATAGGGGCAGAGGTCCATGTAGAAGGTACAAGAAGTTCTCCCTGGCCCAAGGTGTGGGCAAGCGTCTGACTACAACTGAACACAGCAGTAAGTTTAAAATGACCAAATTGCTAGCAGTATATAATGAAATTGCCAGTTTACTGTGCCTTTGTGTCATTAATTTGTGTCTCTCTGTTCAACTCTCTGATCTCTATCTCTGTTTATCACTATCGGGCTGTGTGTTTGTGGTTGTCTATCTGTCTGTGTCTTTTTGGCCATCTCTATTAAGTACATAGTGGGTGTGGTCTAATCGGGGCGGAGAAAGGGGCGTGGCCTAAAATTTTCGCCGCACAGTGCATGGAGTGCCCAAAAGTGCCCCTGATCTTCTTAGACCCTAGATACGCCCCTGCTTTTTGGTATTGGTATCAATGTTAGCATCTAAAGCGAAGGGTCATATTTGTAAAGAGGGCTATTTTTGCCTGGCTTCGATACAAAAATGTTTATTTTTTTGCCACATTAATAACAATAGCAAAAATGTAGTTTTAAGATGAACAATCTTGCAAAAATAGCCTTACATCATAGAGCTATTTTTCACCATATCGCGTGATGCGTCTGACATGTTCTTTTACCTTTTCTAAAAAATATAAACAATATAAAAAAGTTATGTTGTGTTATGATACCACTATGACTTTCACAGGGTATAACACCAAGAAAAGTATTTGTGATATGTGATGAGAATTTTATGAACCTGTAGGGAAAGTGTTAAAATTGAAAGACGATTTGTGTTAATTTATAGCTGGTAAAAATCAACATTGCTGCTTTATAAACATGCCCTTAAGTTAACATCACCTCCCAGAATAAGGTGGTTTTTGTGTCAAAGTCTTTGCAAGATAAATTTGAACAAGATAGATTTAAATTAAAGGTATGCAGAAAACTGGTCCTGATTAGGTATTTACCTGTTAGCAAAGGTAAATACAGTAAAAAGACATTGGCTCACAATTTTAAACATTTAACACACCATTTGTGCACACCCGGTTACATCTCAAGCGGCCACCACGAGCCTGCAGGGAAAAAACGGGCACATGTGCAGTGGCGCCAAGCAGGACACAATAGCCCAGTGGGTGCTGCGATGGACATAACAGCCCAGTGGGTGCTGTGATGGACATAACTGGTCAGTGGATGCTATACATAACAGGTCAGTGGGGGATTGGGGATGTACTTTGGGTTCTAATAGAACCCAGTTTCGAATTCAATCCGGCGGTTTCGACTTTTTCACCTTGGCTCCAGGTGATGCCACGGTTGCAGTGTGCAGTCTTTGCCTGCAACGTGTTAGCCGTGGGAACACCACCTCTAACTTGGGCATGTCATCTATGAGAAAGCATATGGTGCTGCACCATAGAGCTCGGTGGGAGCAACATTCAAAGAATGTACAGGCACCTGCACGTTCCCTTCCTCATGCCCAAGGAGCCACCACTCCTCCCCCTCCAGCTTCATCAGATGCGTCACCAGTGGAAGTTAGGGAGGAGAGGCAGCCTTTGGCCCCAGCAGGCAGTGTTAAGAGGCGCCTTGACACAGCTGCTGGTTCGTCCACTAAAAGGCAGGTCTCTCTTCCCCAGTTATTGGAGCGGAGACAGAAGCTATCCCCCAGTCACCCCCAAGCACAGCGTCTCACTGCCGGCTTAGCAAAATTTCTGGCGGTGCAGCTGCTACCTTTCAGCCTGGTAGACAGTGCAGCATTCAGGGAGTTTGTGGCTATTGGCATAGCACAGTGGCAAGTCCCTGGCCATAATTACTTTGCCAAGAAGGCAGTACCAGCCCTGCATGACCACCTGCAGGGCAATATAGCTGCTTCGCTGGACCACAGTGTGGGCAAGCGTGTCCACCTTACTATGGACTTGTGGTCCAGCAAGTATGGCCAGGGGCGGTATCTGTCTTTTACAGCCCAGTGGGTCACGCTGCTAGCCGGCAGAGAGGCAGCACGGGGCACAAGTGGGGAGATGGTGGTACCACCACGTATTGGTGATATGCCAGTCTCCACCATCTCCTCCTCATCTGGTGAGTCCTCCTCTCGGACAGCCCTGTGCCCCCCTAGAGCCTATTCTTCCTGCCAGATGAGAAGGTGCCATGCAGTTTTGCAGCTTCTGTGCCTTGGTGATAGGAGCCACATTGGGCCAGAGTTGCTGGCAGCACTGCAAGGGCAAGCTGAGAGGTGGCTGACCCCCCGCCACCTCTCAATAGGCAAGGTCGTGTGTGACAATGCCACTAATATCATCTCTGCCCTTCGCTTGGGCAAAGTCACACACGTTCCTTGCCTGGCCCATGTTCTTAACCTCGTTGTCCAGCGGTTCCTTAGCAAGTACCCTGGCCTGCAGGATGTACTGAGGCATGCTAGGAGGGTGTCGAGCCACTTCAGACGGTCATACACTGCCACAGCTCGTCTGTCAGAGTTCCAGCAGCAGCACCAGCTGCCGCAGAACCGCTTGATATTCGACAGATTCGTGATGATACCACCATCACAGATACCATCCCTCTGGTATTCCTCCTCGAGCACACGCTACATGGCATTCTTGACAGGGCACTAGCTGCAGAGCAGCAGCTAAGTGAAGAGGAGGATGACGATACTGTGCCTCTTTCTGAGCCCAGAGATCACGGTACAGAGCAGCCGTCTGATGATGAGGAGGAGGAGGATTTTGTTAACCTGGAACCTTCCACCCTCCCAAGTACCACATGTCATCCGTGGTTGGGGAGAGGTTGAATCCGACACTGTAGTCCTCGGCGACACAGAGGACATGGGGTTCTCTGAGGCAGGCAATTTGCGTCAGATGTGCTCCTTTATGTTGCAGTGCCTGCGCAAGGACCCCCGGATATAGGCCATCAAGGAGAAGGAGCAGTACTGGGTGGCCATCCTTGTAGATCCCCGCTACAAGGGTAAAATGTCTGAGTTCATCCCCGCATCTCAGAGGAAAGGTAGAGTGCAGAACTATGAAGCGTTGCTGTTGCGTCACCTCTGTTCTGCCTTCCCTAGTGCTAGCAGGCCAACAGCACCTGATGTTGGGGAAGCACAGGGCTCACCTCCCCCTGTGCCTGAGAGGAGGAGCAGTACTGGAGGCGGTCTCGGGCCAACTTCCGACTATTCTTCCAGCCGCAGTTGCCAGAACCATCTACTGGCAGCTCCAACAGGCAATACCTCAGTCGCCAGGTCACTGACTACATCGGATCCAGGGCCAGTGTAGACTCATCAGAGACTGAGGATCCACTGGACTATTGGGTCGCGAGGCTTGACATCTGGCCTGAGTTGGCACAGCATGCCATTAAGGTCCTGTCCTGCCCGGCATCAAGTGTCCTTTCGGAGAGGACTTTCAGTGCAGCAGGGGGTGTTGTTATGGAGAGGAGGACTCGTCTTTCTACTGAGAATGTGGACCGTCTGACATTTATTAAGATGAATGAGGCGTGGATCACATCTCAGTACAGCATCCCTGTTGCTGATGTCTGTGACTGAAGGCCTGTTGCCCCTTGCTACCCATACTGCTCCTTCCCACTGCCTCAATGTTCACCTTGAGGCCTAGCTAATGCCAGCTCAGCTGGCAAGTGGTTAATTTTTCTATTTGGTAGGGTCATGTATGGTCCTACCTCGCTCTACCTAATTTAAGCTGTGTAATGGCTAATTTTTCCAGTGTAGGGTCAGTTATGTGTGGCTCTATTATCATGGCTGACTAAGCTATACTAAAGCTAATCTTTCATGGTAACTAAGTTAAGAATAGCTGCTCTGTGGCTAATGTTTCTTCCTGTGGGTCAACCCTACCTGGCCCTTGCCAAATGTTTACACCCCTGTGGTGTCACCTGGAAATGGAATGCACAAATTCTTGTGATTTCAGAAGCACGTGCGATTCCACATGCGTGTCCATTTTGGTAACACATGCGATCACCATTTTTTTTCTTGCACAATTGGTTGCGTTTCCATAATGGAAAATATTGAAATTGCGTGTGCAAATGCGAGACAATGCACTGGAATTACGTGCACGCTTCAATGCGTTGCAGTGTGGCCTCAGCCTCAAGGTCGAAAAAAAGGGCTAAAACTGTGATACTTGCCTTGTGGTGGTGCTGGAGGCTGAGGAGGCGAAGGAGGAGGAGGAGGAGAGGATGGCATGGACCCTTCAGTCCCTGTATCTTCCTCTTCTGTAAGATTATATAAAAAATAAAATCAATTAATATGACGGTGGCGACAGCTTTTCTGGGCTTTTTAACGCCCTTCCAGTTTATTCATTAACACCAATTAACATTAACTAACATTTATAGCTAATGGCTGGCATGCAATAAACTTTTAAAAAAACAAAAGTTTCTCTGACAATTATTTATGTGATGTACAAAAAAGTACAAATAAATGAGATAATATTTTATATAAACATTTTATATAACAATCAAAGCAGAAAAAAATGGCTAAAACAGTGATACTTGTCTTCCGCTCTCATTGCTATGTCAGCAACATAGCTGTCCCTCTGCCTCTTCATGTCAGACCATCTTCTCTGCAGCTGGAAGATGGTCTGGGAAACTTCAAATTTTGTTTGCAGCTTCCGCTGCAAACTGCGCATAATGCGCAATTTGCGCAACTTAATATGTGGGGCGCCAGCCGGCATCCCGTCATACTTTTTCTTGGCCAGGTAGGCCACCATATAACGCTGCCATTCCATGCTAGGCATTATGGCTGAAAGTGAGGCTGTGATGCAGATTCTTATATAGGGGGGCAAACAGGAACAAAGGAACCCTAGTGCATGGCCAATCCTTGGATTATATTAACATTACTACACATTTAAAATAATTTGTTTGGCTATGTAGCTTCCAATGATCAGATAAAGTTGGCTAATGTAATTTAATAAATTGGATTGTTTAGACTTCAGGGAGATTAATTTATCAGGTGATGTTTAGACCTGAGAAGAAAAAGCTGCCAAGCTAATATGAAAAATGTTTCTGGCCTTTGTCTTTGTTCTGTATAGAACGTATGAATAACATCTTTGTAATCAGTTATTATTTTAATATCTCCTTTCAGAATTCATTTTATAATTTAATGAAGGGGGACAATAAGTCAGAGAAGTTTTTTAAAGTTCTGAATGAACGGATAAAAATTGCTCAACAAGAAATAAAATCTGCAATGTCGGTGAATATGAATGATCTTGGGGCAAATGAGCCAAATGACAACAATACCGATCCATCCTCAAAAGGTAAACTATGAACTACTTATTCAAGAAAGATTATTTTTCTATTAGCATTGGATATTTAGTAGTACCGTATATATGTATTGTATCTTAGATTAGTTAAAGGTTATATAAACTATAATATGGATATGGAAATTAACAATCCCTCAAGCCCTCTGATACCTCAAGGCTGGAGAGTAGTTCTGAAGGTACAAAAAACTCAATTATATTGTGGTGTGGTTCAGGTACCTTAGCCCAGAACCCTTTGCATATGTGTTAACCTCTGTAGCAGTCTAGTAGGCAATATATCCATGTAGAAGGTAATTCACAGCCTTTCTGATGTGACCCAGGTACAGGAGCGCCCCAGGCCCGTCTCTAGACCCACAGCACTAGATCATCAATCAGAATCATATACCGGGTGGATGCACTAAATTCCGGGAGACAAAAAAGTGTTTTATTAACATAAGCACTTAATGCATTTCGGACTTCCTCCCCATTCATGATTAAGGGCCAGAGGCGATCCAAAACTGGGCTGATTCTTTTTAAAGTGTATAAGGGTATATAACACTGGGGGAAAAAATGTAAATTGCCCACTACTGGAAATAATTTTCCATGTTATACTCCTATAGTATACAGTTATTACAGGGGCGTAGCTAGATATCACAGGGCTCCATAGCAAGATTTTAGATGGGGTCCCCCCACATAAAAAATACTTTTCGGTGCAGTACCTTACCTGACCAAACTGCCGCAAAGTTTTTTCATTTTACTTAAACCTGGGAGCATTTTTGAAAGGTTTAAGTAAAAGAAAATGGGGTTTGTGGAGCTAAACTATGTGAGGTAAACATTTTCTTAGGAGGGTGGACATGCCCGCAGGGGACCTGGATGGGGCCCCTTTGTGTCTGGGCCCCATAGCAACTGCTATGGTTACTATAGCGATCCCTATGCCCCTGAATTACTAGCAATCAGATACTGTATTTACTCTTTAACATATAGCAAGGACAACCTTATACCCACATTTTTTTATATATATATTTTATTGGTCCATTAAGTATATTGGGTAATTACCTCTTCATGGAAGGCAATCACATTGTTTTTTCAGGTATGCTGCTGAGACCTACTTATCATTTTTTGCTCTAAAAGTATTTCAGTCATGTCCTTTTACAAAGTTTTATAATTAATAGCACATATATAAATTAATATCAAGAATGACTAGGTATTTGAACTGAATTTTATCACAGTACATTTAACCAATCACAAATAAGAATGTTGTAAACTCCACCCCGAGAGGGGAGGAGTCACTAGTATTTAGTTTTGCACAATGTGTGTTGTTTTTATGCACCTAAGGAAGGGGGAGAACCCCAGAACATAGTGTACACCAGCATGTCACAATAAAAATCAAACAATTTAAAAGAGTGCGTTTCTCTACTATTTTATACTACACTTAGTGATGTCACTAAGTGACTTCCTGTAATCCACTGTCCCTCCCCCTGTCTCTCCCCTCCCTGTATTTTATAGGATCATTTATATAGCAAGACCTGTTTATTGTTGACAGACGATGTTCGGTCCTTCTTTCTCTTTTCAATAGGAACCGTAATTAACTATCTATACACTAAACAGGGATTCCTATATAAATGACTAATACAGGGAGGGGCGAGTGTGAAATAGGGGGAGAGTGTGTCTGTGCAGCTTTTTTGGGCTTATACGCTACCTACAGTGTAATATATAAGGGATAATATGCTACCTACAGTGTAATATAAGGAGATTATGCCACCGAGGAGTTCCCTGACCATATAAAAACACGAGGCCGTAGGCCGAGTGTTTTTATAGAGGTCAGGGAACTCCGAGGTGAAGTAATATCCATATATTATTCTGTAGGTAGCATATTATTCCATATAATACATAGGGTTAAAAAAGGAAAAATCTAGCACAGTAACTCTGTCTCTCCCCCTCCCTGTATTAGTAATGTAGAGTCCATTTTTGTAAATACAAATAGTTAACTGCCATTTCTATCTCAAACTAAAATACAATAAACATTGTCAATAAATCACCTGGTGCAGTTATGGTTCCTTACACTGACTAACTGAATTACTGTGCTGATAAGGAGGAGCGAGCACATTCCTGTGAGTCATAATTGACTCGGCTGCTCGCTCCTCCTTATCAGCACATTAATTCAGTCAGTCAATCAGTGTACAAAAACAAGCTTGTTATCTACATTACTAATATAGGCAGGGAGAGAGAAATGGGGAGGGGCAGTGAAATACAGGAAGTCACTCAGTGACATCACTGAGTGACTGTAATATATTGTAGATTCTCGCCACTGCACCTCCCAATTGAAATGCCAGAGCCATATGTATTATATGGATTTACTTTACCTCTGAATTCCATGCCACTTGGCCTGGGACCTCAAACTTCTATATGGTGATCGAACTCCCTGGTGGCATAATATCCTTATATTACACTGTAGGTAGCGTGTTATCCTTTCTATAAAGTTCCACTTGGGTAAGCAGCGTTGTACATTATAAAATATAGAGTATTTAAACAAGGGGATAAGTGCAAGCAATTATACAGATAAATAAAAATGAAAGTACAAATGTACAAATCATACATTGGTTAAGAATGCATATATATAAATTACTAGCAAAAGTGTGCCCTTTGGTGCACAGTGGAAAATATGTGCGTGTATGTTTTGCTATGTGTGGATATAGTGGATATAGAATCCTTACACAGGTATATTTTAAACTGCATCAGCATCCAGGGGAACCAAATAGGATAATCCTGCAGGTCTGAGAGTAGACCCAAGCAATCCTGCCACACTAAAAGGAATTGCTCAGTGTGGCCATAAACTTCAGGTGTGTCAATCCCTGCAGTGCGTCCGCACCACGCTATCACCATCCAACTATCACCATCCATGTTTTGATTGTGCCTCCCTACATTGCTACTTTTGTTCCTGTTGGATGGGGAAATCCTGCCACACTGTGTGGTTCAAACTAAACAAAATAAACAGAAGGTACCACACAGCCTCATGTTATTATGATAGCATTGCCCAAATAATCTAACATATAAACAAATATTTCTCATTCCCAGGTTACCTAGAGAAATGGTTTTATCATTTATATCCTCTTTTATACAGATCAAGTTTAAAACTTGCTTCAGAGAACTTTTTAATAACTGATAACTGCTTTTTATCTCAGTATTAAAGGGCATCTATAGTGAGAAAATGAACATTTCCTTCCATGTGTTCTATAATTCTCCCCAACCCCCAGAGTGTCTTCACTTTTTTAAGACTCAGACTCAGATTCCCTCTCTGTCCTGAGATACACAAGTTAGAAGAATACGTGATTGCATTTGTCTACACCTACTTGTACTGTCAATCAAATCTGTGACGTGATCCTCTTCCCTGCTTAAGTCCCTCCCTCCTCCCTACTCTGTTTGCACAAACATAGAGATAAGAACATTAGCAGGGGGTGAGATGTAGCTTTGCCATTTGGGGGACATTTGGGATTTAATAATCCCTGTGCCACCTACACAAAAAAAGATTTGGGGGTTCTGGTAGATAACAGACTTAGCTGTAGCAAACAATGCCTGGTAGCAACGGCTAGAGCTAGCAAGATATTGTCTTCTATAAAGAGGGGAATAGATTCAAGAGAGAAAGATATTATTCTCCCTCTTTACAAGGCACTGGTGAGGCCTCATTTTGAATATGCAGTGCAGTTTTGGAATCCCATATACAAAAGAGACATCTTGGAAATGGAAGCAGTTCAGAGAAGGGCAACTAAATTAATAAGGGGAATGGAGGGGCTTGAATATGCATGCAGATTAGTCAAGTTAGGGCTGTTTACATTGGAGAAGTAACGTTTGTGTGGGGATATGATAACCTTATACAAATATATTAATGGGCCATACAATGACCTCTCTGGTTCATTGTTCACTAATAGGTCATATAAGAGGACTCGTGGACATCCTTTAAGTTTGGAAGAAAAGAAGTTTCATCTTCAGGTTAGAAAAGGTTTCTTTACAGTGAGAATGGTTAAACTGTGGAACTGTCTTCCAGCAGATGTGGTGATGGCAAGTTCATTAAATAGCTTTAAAAAAGGCCTGGATAAGTTTCTAAAACTAAAAAATATTGTGAATTACTGGTATCAATACATATAGATCTGGTTCATCCAGGGATACTTTCCGATTGCCGTTTGGAATCAGGAAGGAATCCCCCCCCCCTTTTTTTTTAATCTGGGTTTTTTTTGCCTTCCTCTGGATCAACTGTTAGGTAAGGTAAAAAAAACAAAAACGGTGAATAGGTTGGACTTGATGGACATATGTCTTTATTCAACCTCAATTACTATGTTACCCATAATTGCTATAAGTGCAGAGATAAGGCTGTACTTGACCCCCCTTCTTCATAGCTTTCACTAATTGATGATGGGTCACAAAGAGAGAGATCGTATTGCAGTAGTAACTGTACTGTTCTCCCTTCTCTTCCCTGTCTCCAAGGCAACTTGCTTTCTATTGGCCACTGTGCATGGGTGTGTTTTTCAGGATGTTGAACTTTAACTCCTACTGCATGTGATAAGCTTGTCAGTTAGCCAGAGTTGAGACATGGAGGAGGTAACAGAGGGGAGGGGATGGGGGGAGTGCTGCAGAGAGATCTGACACCATGCAAAAACAAAAGTCACTGACAGAGATAGGATAAAGGCAGCACAGAGTACATGAATTTAACTTTGCAATGGGCCAATGTGTTTTTTCTAACTGGATGCCCTTTAAATCCTTGGTATCTGCCTGGCTTTACCACTAAGCAAAAGGCTTAGGACTTGCAAGCAAGCACCTTTATCCCAACAATTAATAGTGGCTGCCAATTCAATTTGTTTTAGCCAATCAGTCCACTCCCTAGTTACCCCATCAAATGGATCAGGTTTAAAAATAGGTTTGGCAATTGGGCCTGGTAGAGCTACTGAGTGTAATTGGGGCATTTCATCTGCAGCAGGTACACAGACAAGAAGATTTAAATCAACACTATTAGTAGCAGTCACCATATCTTAATACAGAGAACAAATATACAGGGAGAATAAATGGTATTACCAGCTCTGCTGCCACCAATTTGTACCAGATCACTACTTTATGGAATGATTATGGGTAGCATGGCACACAGTTACTCTGGTGGTCTGGCACAAAGCAGACAGTTCACTTTGCAATGATTTAAAGGGCAACTGTGGTCTCCAAACAAGTTAGGGTTAAATAAAGCCTGCAGTATTTCCTTTAAAATGAACTGACAATCACATCTTTGGCTGGAGCCTGTGAGAAATTACATTGGGGTGAATGTTCAAACTTCCTGCTTCCAGTAGGTTAAGTGACATCACTTGACCTCTGCCTCGCCTGTTCGCCCCGGGGGAGAAGCATGCTGGGGAAATCAGGAAGTTCCTGGGGAAAAAATGAGAATGGGAGCCTATTAATGCAGACAGAGTCTGGTCACCTGACTGAAAAAAGGAAGTGTTCAAGCAGGAAGTAATATTGCTGAACCTTTTCAGCAATAGCTTCTCACAAATTGTATCTAGAGATGTGATTTCGGTTTTATTTTGAAGGTAAAATGGAAGGCTTTTTATATAATTCTTAGTAGTTTGGAAGAATTCAAGACCACAGTTACACTTTAATAACAAAACATAAACAGTTTCCCCACATAAAATAAGCAGTAATGAAGTAGCCCATGCCTATAGTGCACAACTTTAAATATTGACCATGCCTCTATATTGTGTGTCCTTGTAAGTTGGTGTACACTTATCTATTGCCTCAGAGTTTGTATCCAATAAGGTAAATTGTCTGTCCAATAATCTGTCCTTCCAACAGGTTCTTATACACAGTTGCATTCTACTTTCACTTTCTCTCACCCTAGCCATAGAGAGCAGGGATGTCTTGTCTTTTATTACTCACTGATACAACCTGCAGGCTGGAGGTGGTATATAAAGAAACTTGGTGAATATGTCCATTACAATACACATCATGTCCTATGTAGCAGACAGAAACTTTTTTTTGGATTACACTTCCTTTTAGTATTCATATGGAGCAGACACAGGGGTGTGGTTTAAGCTGCCATTTTAACTATACCATATTGACATAGGAATCTCAGCTATGTAAGTAAGTTTATGTATTTTGTAGATTTTGTCTTGTACCTAATATATGTCAGTGCTATACTTTATATACATTTATTGATGGCCATTTAGATGGTACTAGTGAGATAGTACACACATACATATATACACACATATATATATTACATATATGTACATAATATATATATTACATATATGTAATATCGTATACCCCACCTCATTGGTAGCTCCTAAAAACTGAATGCAATCTCCTATAAAGATATAAATATATTTATGTAATATAAGGGATGGATAAATTGATATAAGTGCAGCATGCTTTGACACATTAGGAATGAGATCCCTGCCCAAAGAGCTTACAATCTAAGTGGGTGGGACAACATACAGATACAAGGGGGGGTGGGTACAAAGTGCTTGAGGTGGCTAACAATCATTTGTTGTGCTGGTGCTTAGAAAGGTAGGATAACTTTGAAAGTATTACTGAATGTCACCTAGCGAAGTAAGAGAGGGATAGACTGCCAAAGGTAGGGAGCAGCAAGAGAGAATAGTTTAAGATGGGAGGAGACAGTATTCGATGGGAGTTTGTGGAGAAGATTTCCTTGTGAGGAATGGAGGGCATGGCCAGGAAGATAAGGGACCAAGAAGATAAGTAGAGAGGTGCAATAGAGTGAAGGGATTTAAAGGTTAAAAGAAGGATATTGAATATGATTCTTTGTTTGATGGGAAGCCACCCTATGGACTGAAGTTGTGGGTTATCTTTTGGAGGAGAGTGAGATGATACAGCTGCTGAGTTTAAGATAGACTGGAGAAGAGATAGATAACAGGCCAGGAGTCCAAGTAGCATAATGTTACAGTAGTCAAGACGGGAGATTATGAGGGCATGCATGAGCATTTTAGTAGTGGAGCGAGTGAGTTTGATCAGTGAGTTTAAATGGGTCAGGTTTGATTAGAAAGGGTGTGGGTTTGTTGAACTTTGGATGCAGATTCAGGTCTGGTCTTTGCAAAAAATGGGCAAGCAATGCTGGGTACTCTGCTAGTATTACATACAGTAGTCTGGTAAATACCGAGTTTAGCTCCTTTAGAACTCTGGGTTGAATACCATGTGACTCATGGTCTTTGTTTACATTTAAATGAAGAAGTTTAAGATTTCAGACTTATTTTTGTTACAATCCGCATGTTTTTCATTGTCCAAGGGACTCGCTCCTTGTATTTTTACTATTAATGTATTTGAAAAATAATTTGGGATACATATAATATAAACATATTCAGAATTTTCTTTTCTAAAATTTAATAAATGTATTGCTCCTTTATACAGTTGTCTGTCCAGCATAATCTCAACTCTCATGATCTTTATTCCCCAAATGTGCACACTCATAAATATCTGCAATTAATTCAGATTTATTAGTGACTACAAGTAAAAGATAAACCCACAAAAGCGCTCTCCTGGAGGCACACATAGGTGTGCACTGGACATCATTTGTTTGCTGATTATTAGTGATTAATAGATCTGTTTTAACCAAACTCCTTCCCCCTTTTTGTTAGCACAGGCATTTTGCTCAACCCATCATTTCCCAGTAATCCAAATTACATCATAATTCTCACCACAAGCAATTAATTCAGGTACCCCCAGTTACAAGACATTGTAAGTTTCCATTGTCAGCTTCTTTGTGCCCATTACTCCCTGCAGTTTCATGCATATTAACACTTTATCATTCTAAATGTGATTGACACACTCGTACAAATGCACAATGTGCGTCCTGAGACACGATCCCCGACACCCACAGCTAACACGCGACGAATGGGCGTTTCGGGCGAGAATCGTTTGTGTGTATGCGTTCAGTCGGGTCCGCCGGGCAGATCAACGAACTGGCTAAAAGCAAGCAACAAGAATTTCTAAACCTATTTCTGACAGGTTTATGCCATCTCTTCTTGTAGTTCAATATCTTCTAAATCCCTATATCTTGGAGTAATAAATTATACAATTTAGCAAACTGAAAAAAATATTTGTTTCCTTTTACAGTTATCAAGTGCTTTCTAAGTAGGGGGAATACAAATCAAAGGAGGACAATTCTCATAATAAAATACAACACAATCAGGGTCTAGCATTCTTAAAAGATAGTGACATGTACTAAGGGTAGCTGGACTAGTAAGAAAATCCTTCATGTAGCCCATAATGAATAAGCATCCTGATTCTGTGCTCCTTTCCACCTAACCTAGGGATTTTTAATGCTTCCTCAAACTATGTATATTAAACAGCATATGGAATCTTCTACCTAAACCTTTTTTTCAAAGTAAAACAAGCCAGTCCCTCATTGCTTTTGTAAACCAACCTCTATATGATATGATAACTCTAAAATGGTGGCCAAATATTTAAACAACAGCAGACCCAGCACAGACCAGTATAAGAATATTAATAACACAATGTAACAAGGCTGTTAATTTGAGAAGGCCCATATCTTGTGACAAAAACTCTAGTTTTGCACCACTGCTTGGTCATATTGGATCCCTTTCTGCCAAATATGAATTTACCAACTAGCAATTTATCTACCAATTCAACCTCCCAGTATATGCACTAGTTCTTATGGCAATTTACAATAAATACTTAACAAATTATTGATCAATCTAAAAGCCAAATAACGTAAGCATTGTAAACACCAAATACAATACTAGCATTAATGCAGAATGTCCCACATACAGAGCCAACACAATTAGGAAATCTGCTGCATGACATGCACTCTAGATATTTTTCTTTTTTTCTTTTTTAATATAGAGAAGGCTTCAACTCCACTGCTTCATTTGCAAATATGTAATGAGATTGTAAGCAGGGGTGTCTCTCTAATGAGGCAATATGAGCAAAATGCTCAGGGCAGTGCCCCTGCTAAATATCAGAGAGGAGGCAGGCAGTGCTCACTTTAATTTTTTTTTTTTTAGAAAAGTGTCAGGCAGAGCAGAAGGAAAAGAAACATAGTGTCCAGTAGTACATAGTGGCAGTATTCAGAAGTTTGGCTCAGGTGGTAAAAACCCTAGAGACACCCCTGATTGTAAGGAAGCTATTTTGTGTATGGCCGGATTTAGCAATTAATGACAAAAATGCAGAAAAAAACTGTTTACAGTTAAGTCTTTAATTTGCAAATATTATTATTAATATTATGGATTTATATAGCGAGAACATTTTCCATGAAACTTAACAATTACATTAAATACATGAGGAAAACATTCAAGGAACATACAAGGGTAATGTATAAAATACAAAGTTATACAAGGGTAGTACAGCATATAAGGTCATGCAGCACTAAGTGTGACCAGGGCCACAGCTCCAATAAGGCAGGTTACATAGTCTTACATAGTAATTGAGGTTGAATAAAGACATCAAGTCCAACCTATTCACCCTCTCTTTTTATTTTTATTTTCTTTTTTAACCCTAGCTAACAGTTGATCCAGAGGAAGGCAAAAAAAAAACAGCAGAAAAGGGGGAGGGAATTCCTTCCTGACTCCCAACGGCAATCGGAAAGTATCTCTAGATCAACTAGACCTATATGTATTAATACCAGTAATTCTCAATATTTTTTAATTTTAGAAACTTATCCAGGCCTTTTTTAAAGCTATTTAATGAACTTGCCATTACCACATCTGCTGTAAGACAGTTCCACAGTTTCACCATTCTCACTGTAAAGAAATCTTTACCTAAAGATGAAACTTCTTTTCTTCCAACCTTAAAGGATGTCCACGAGTCCTCTGATATGACCTATTAGTGAACAATGCACCAGAGAGTTCATTGTATGGCCCATTAATATATTTGTATAATGTTATCATATCCCCACGCAAATGTCGCTGCTCCAATGTAAACAGCCCTAACTTGTCTAATCTGCCTGCATATTTAAGCCCCTCCATTCCCCTTATTAATTTAGTTGCCCTACTCTGAACTGCTTCCATTTCCAAGATGTCCCTTTTGTATATGGGATTCCAAAACTGCACTGCATATTCCAAATGATTCCTTACCAGTGCCTTGTAAAGAGGGAGAATAATATCTTTCTACCTCTTTACAAGGCAGGTTGAAAATCCTACTCAGGGTACAGTGATCACATCTAATGAAAGTCAATGTGCTTCTAATGAAAGGGGAGCAGCGCCGAAGGCAATCTGCTCCTGGAACTGATCCCCCTAGTGGCACACCTGATTGTGACCTGATGTCCTGACATCATTCGTGCTGCCTTGTACTATACGTGCAGGTCATCTTATTATTCACACTCCCTTGTACTGGACCTAGAAGCAGAGAAGGAGCACATAGCGGGTTAGTTTGACCACTTATTGATTTGAGGGTAACTGTGGTCCAAATATTACTTTAGGTAAAATTACAGGAATTGCTTTCATATAACTCAGTCTATTCCTAGTTTCTTCTGTACGGAGCATGTGCCAACTGCAGATTAGAAGGATGAACTAGTATTTCTCATCGCAGATTGAGAAACTCCCACCCCCTAACTTACTTTCTGATCAGTGATTTCTTCTTATCATGGGCTGTGCAGCATGTAGAGAGGTGGTGATGGCTCATTTTAAAGGTAGGAACCTGGCCTTTACTCAAAATCCAAAGGAATGTGATGCACAACCCTCCTGTTAGGGAAAAAGGATTGATAAATGGGACTTAGCGGTAAATTAAATTCAAAAGAAAGAAAAAAGTATTCCCCTTAGGATATCACACCCTATATTCTTAACGTATATTGCTAGCTGGTTCCAGTTTAAAAATAGCAAATAACACATATACACCCCTAACGCATTTTGTCCCCTCCTGGGGACTTAATCATAGCTGAGGTGCCGCTGGGTGTCGGACGTATTTATAGGTAGGCTGATAATGCTGAAAACAATTGGAGGATTGGCAAGTTTCCTACTCATCTCAGTGGTGACTGCCTGCACGTTGTGTTCTGTGTCCTACTTATTCTGGTTTCCAGTGCTTTTTAATACATTAGGGTCCAATCATCATTAGGGTTAGGGATTTTAGACTACTTTTTGTACCTTTTTAAACTAGAAGAGCACTGAGTTGCCCCATTATTTACAGAGCTAGCGTTTGGGTGGAGAGGCTGCTCCCATCCATATGTAGGTATAATATATACCTATATAGTATTCTTTTATCATCTTACTCCTATTTCCCAACCCCTTGTATATATTGGTGATTGGTCTGATGATGTTTTTAACTTTATATGTGTCTATATATTTATAATTTTAATTCATATTTAATAAAATTGTAAATTTTAACATATTGTTGTTTTTATGGGTGTTGTTAAGAATATAGGGTGTGATATCCTAAGGGGGATACTTTTTTTCTTTCTTATGAATTTACTTTAATCAAAATCATCTTTTTTGGAGACCACAGTTCCCCTTTAATTGAAGAACAGGAGGATATCCCTTTACCTCCCGTTCATCAATTAGTAAAAAAAAATGTGTCATTGTGGAAATACCTTATAATGGAGAAAAAAAAAGAGAACCAACAGGGAGATTCAATAAAAGTTCTTATGGTTTAAAATGGTACTAATTTTGCCCCAACCAATCAGAACTTATGTAACATTTGAAAGCTAACATCTGATTGGTTGGAGCAAAAGTAGCACCATTTTAAACAATAAGAACTTTTATTGAGTAACCCCGCAAGTGTGTGGTATGTGGGGTGAGGGGTGGTGGGGTATAGTTTGCACCAAAATGCACAACACTGACAGGCTTGTTTAATAGGAGGTGAAATGCTTTCAATCAGTCAAATGATACAATTTTACTCGACTACTACAGTCTTTTGATAGCATCTCATTGGTTTCTGCTAAATGTAAAACGCTCTAATACTTATCAGAAATAGTAGAGCATTTTCCACAGTATCAAAAGCGATCTTTACATTTAGCATTTAGTAGATCATTAGTCACATTTGTGAGGGCATTTTTAGGAGTGGTTAGGAAGCCTGACTAAAGGTGATTAAAGAAAAAGTTAGCAGAAAGGTGATGAATAATGGAAGATTAGACAGGGGCAGCTGATGAGGCGAGCCTTTGAGAGAAAGGATAAAGTCCCTGTTATGAAATATTGGTGACATTTGTTAGAGCACAATTAGACATTTAAGGGAGGCTAGGCACAACTGTATGGATAAGCTAGAACTTTCAGGGAAACTATTACTTTGAATGTGTGACCGTACATGTTCTTTCTGAAAGAATCTGATTATAACCAATTCTGATTGGGAAAGAATCTTATTGGTTAGTATACCAATCATATTCTTTCTGAAATAATTTGATTGTATCCAATCATTATGTATGTATGTATCATTAGTTATAATCAGATTCTTTCAGAAAGAATCTGATTGGTATACCTTCTGGAAGAATCTGTAACTAGAGATGGCTGAACTTCCTAAACTAAACATGCGATTTTTCGAAAATGCATGATTTTTCGGAAAAAAAGAACCCAGAAACCTTTATGCCTGCTCAGTGTAGTCTGTTGTTCTACTGGTGCCCATAGACTATTACATAGATTGTTACATTGTTAATTGAGCTATGAGTTAGAAGAAAATGCTTCAAAATGTATCCTGTCTGCCCTGCTATAGACAGCAGCTTATGGATCTGTATCTCTGCTGCCTGAGGTGATTGCTGAGACTGGGTTTATATACAGTACTTACTGTACATAGTCTACTGTGAGGGAGCTTAGTGAGCAGGAATAGGGACATCCTGGAGGTGTTTGCATTGTATTATACATAAGTGTATCAATGCCTGGGTGCCATTTTAAAGCAAATACAAAACTCGGAAGGAACAGGCACTCACAGGTCTTGTGATACCATAAAACTTTTATTCAGAACATCTTAAAACGCATCAACGCATTTCAGCCCTGGCCGGCCATCATCATCCTCAGTGCCTCACCCTCTACATTACCCTCCTCCATCTTCTAAAGATGTACTAGAACTCGAACCCGAGTTCGAGCCAAACTATTCGAGTTTGAACGGACTCGGACTTCTCGAACTATCCCGGACCTGGATTTCTTGGAATTTAGATATTTTCCGGACTTTCGATAATTATTGAATGTTTGAACGTTCGAGGCGCGCGAATATGCGAGTAAAATGTCTATTTTACCAATACACGAGTAAATATCGAATTATCGAATCCGCAAGTAAAATGTCCATTATACCAATCTGCCAGTAAATATCGAATTATCGAGTCCGCGAGTAAAATGTCTATTATACCAATACGCAAGTAAATATTGAATTATCGAATCTGCGAATCGTTTATAAGTAGCGCACGTGAGAGTAAAATTCATTTTTTCGAAAGTCCTCGATATTCGAACATGTTCCCCAGACCATTTCCCAGGTCCCACAGCCATTTACATTAAGTTAAAAAAAGTTGATATTTTAATTATATTTCATTCAAACTTTTCGAACTATTTGACTCCCATTGACTTTAATGGGTCCATTTTCGAACTTTCCATATAGTTCGAAAAATGGACCAAACTTTCCAAAGTTTGGCCATCTCTACTATCCTACTGTGCAGCGGGACACTGTGCTCAAGTGCTGTTATGTGTGTGCTTTTACCCATTTACAAATAAAGGTGAAGGTTTAAAACCCTCCAGTTTGCAGCTATATGTTTTCAAGGACTGCGGCACCATGCTGAAAGGCCGCTGACGTGGAGCTCTGCTAATGGAGGGGGTAGGTGAACGCTCCCCGATTCAAACATTTGATGATTATGGAAAATTCAATAATCATTAAAAGTTCGGAAGTTAAAAATAGTTTGGATAGTTTGGGTCTGTTCGAACTGTTAAAACTCGGGTTGATGTTTGGTTCTAGTCCATCTCTAGTCATGAACTTCCTATTATGATTGTTCAGAAATCCTGCGCTTGCCCCTGGATTTGATGCATACCTAATGGGTATCAGGCACATACAGTGGCTACAGCACTGGCTGGCACGTCGTTTTGGCATCATTTATGGGATTTAGATTTACACTCCCCATAAAATACCATTGCGATAGTTTACTACCGCATGGTATTCTACAACTAAACGTTCATTAATGAACGTTCTGCGTACAACCAGTGGACATACATTTACATTATCAATAACGCCTGGTATCGCTAAACATGTTTTTAAATGGGCCCTTAGTCCTCTAAACCTCCTAAAACTAAATTTGTCCAAAGGACTTAAAGGGGGGTTTACTCCTTAACAGGACTTTTGTTTCCCAAGTTGTGTAAATACGGGGGTTGTTAACAACAAGTGCTAGTCCACCGCACTGAAATTCACACACAGAAAGAGCAAAGAGCAGAAAAAAAACTCTCTCCAACTCCTACACTGTCAGGTCTCCACTAAACTTACTTACATTCTAGCTGCCTTTTTTCCCAGGGTGTTGGCACTGATAACAGTAGTTGCCATAGGGGAATTTGGAAAATAAAAATCCTTCAAAATTCAGGAATCTTTGAAAATTTGAAAAATTTGCAGAAACTCATCCAGCTTTTTTTTGAAACTGACCAATGAACCTTCCATAACAACGTCCACTGGAAGACAGTTCCATAGCTTTACCGTTCTCACAGTGAAAAACCCTTTCCAAACTTGAAGCCTAAACCTTTTTTTTTCAAGTCTTAAGGGATGGCCACGTGTCCTCTGACATGCTCTATTGGTGAATAATGCCCCAGATAGTTAATTGTATGGCCTGTTAATGTATTTATACACAGTAATCATATCCCCACGCAAGCACCTTTTCCCCAGCGTACATAATTGTAACTTTTCCAGTCTCTATTCATATTCAAACTCCCCCAATACCCTTATTAATTTAGTTGCCCTTCTCTGAACTCTTTCCGTTTCAAAGATGTCCAGTGCAATGATTGCACATCCTCTGAAGTTTTTAATGGTCGACAAAGTTTTGTGTCGTCAGCAAACACAGAAATCTTGCTGACAAATCATAAATAAATAGATTGAATAGTAGCAGCCCCAACACAGAACCCTGTGGTACCCCACTTAGCACTTTAGTCCATAATGATGAAGCACCATTAACAACTACTCTCTGCATCCTATTCATTAACCAATTTTCTATCCATGTACAAATGTGCCTCCCCAGACCAACAGACCTTAACTTATACATTAGTTGCCTATGGGGGACTGTATCAAAAGCCTTTGCAAAATCCAAGTAAACTACATCTACTGCTATGCCAGAGTCTAAATATCTACTTACTTCCTCATTAAAGCCAAGCAAGTTAGTTTGACAAGATCTATTCCTCCTAAATCCATGCTGGTTACTACTTATAAATGTCCGTCCTTGAAACAGATATACCAATTAGATTATTTCTAAAAGAATCTGATTGTGCCCAATCAGAATTGGATACAATCAGTTTCTTTCAGAAACTTTATGAAAGAATCTGATTGTAACCAATTCTGACTGTAAAAGAATGTGATTGGTTAGTATACAAATCGGATTCTTTATGAAAAATTTCCCAGGTCCCAGAGCTATTTATATCCGTTACTGTATCATTTTTACAAAATTTTCGAAAATTCCAAATTTCTCAAATTCGGAAAGCAGAATTCCAAAAAATCCCAAAAAACAGTGAGTTTACCTGCTATTTAAAAGAACTAAAACGAGTGGCATAACTAGGAATCACTGGGTCCCCCAGCAAAACTATAAATGCTTCATCCACATTGGTTTTCAGGAAGGATGCTATATCTGTCATATGAAAAATAAGAAGATGGGGCCCCCTTAAGGTTGCTCTCCCTGCTACTCTGGTAGTTACACCATTGACTGAAACCACTGGTGATGAACAGTACTATGCAGAGCTGCTTCTCCCATGAGGCAGACTGAGGCATTTTCTGGTGGCACTACTATAGGTAAGAAGAAAGACAGTGATGAGTCAGTGGAAAAAAAACAAACCTACTAAACTGGGGCTCGCAATGTAATTATCCATTCTATGGGCAGAGCTAAGTAAATTAGAAACTTGGCTGTTGATAGCAATCAAGTGAATTTACAAAGTGTACACCAAAACATTAAATATCAAAACAGCAAATATACAAGGACATCCAAATAGTTCAAATTTTTTGTTGTGCCTGCTAACCTAACCTATACCAGTCAGAATGTGGGTGAATTTGTTTAAGGGATTTCTTAAAGTAATGCAGCAATATGGGTAAATTGTATTGCTTTTTTCTCATACTTTCTGCTCTCTCTCCAATTACATTCTACCCACCTTTTCTCCACATTCATTCTGCCTTTTCTTTTCATCCATTTTGCCCCACTTCTACTCAAATGTCACTCTCCCCCTTATTCACCATGGCCTCACTTCTCCCCCTCCTCATACATTGCTCCACTTCTCCTCTTACTCCTGTCTATCTCCAATTTTAATAATTTTTGTCATTTTGCCATAATAGGACAATCTAACAGTGTCTCTTTTATTTCTGGCATCTAGAAAATCCACCTGATGCTTAGTATTTTTTAACTATATTTTAAGGACATAACCAGTTTGTGATGCCTGTTTCCTCATCACGTACCTCTGCAGCAGGACAGCTCAGAAAAGGACATGAAGGAGGCGATAATGTGGAAAGTAATGAAGTGGGACCTGGAGTTCTTATTATGGAGCCAATTTTACGATTCTTACAACTGCTTTGTGAAAACCATAATCCAGACTTGCAGGTAAATATATATAACCACCATAAAATATCTAGAAAATATAATTATCCTTTAATGCCGAGCTCTTCTAAAATATATACGGGGAGATCCAATACCCCACGCCGTGTTACTTACTTTAGCCCGATCCCGCGATACAATAGCTGACGTAAACGAGATTACGTCAGTTATTGCATCGCGGGAACTGGCTAAGGTAAGGAGCGCAACCTTAATGCTCCTAAAACTTTACCGTTAAGTCTCGCGCTACAAGGTAGCGCAAACCTTAACGGCAGAGATTTTGGATCGTTAGCACAGCTCTGTTTCCAAAAACATTTGGAAATGGCTCTGTGCTCTAAATTCCGTCTAATTCCGTCTTTTCCGCTTGAAAAAGCCAAATTACTGTTCTTTCTATTTCTTCTTTTTCTTCTTCTGTTTTATTCTTCTACTTTTTTGGACTGTATCTCCTCCCACAGTTTTCAAGCTAGAGACATGAAATTCGCTACAGACGTGCGGGGCATATAGGAGAAGTGTGCTTCTAGCTAAGGAATCCGCTGAAGCGTTACGGCGTTATCTGTGAATTACGGGACATTTTTTCCCATAGACTATAATGGTAACAATCCTCAAATGTGGATATTTCAAATCCGTTTGTTTCTTGGTCATAAATACAAATCGTGATTCCTCCAAGCCCCCCCACCCACACACATACACAGGTACACCCACCTAATGACCTACCTTTCCATTCCCATGGAAGCCATATTTAAAGGGTAACTAAAGCTAAATTTAGATTTATCCTCAATAAAAGATAGTTTTATGGTTGTAAACACAAAAATAGACATACCCCCTCAACCAGACCCAGGTACACACACCTACTGATCTACTTATCGAAAGTCGAAAAACTAATTTAGATTTTTCCTCAATAAAAGTTTTATGGTTGTGAACAAAAAAAAGACCCAGATACCTACTTTTGATCTACTTATCCATTACTGTGGCAGCCACACTTAAAGGGTAACTAAAATCAAAAAAGCAAATTTTGATCAATAATCAAAAATGTTTGTTTTTTTAACCCCTAATGTGATACAGGTATACACACCTACTGACCTACCCCTCCATACTGTTGCAGCCATACTTAAAGGGTAACTAAAGTAAAAAAAACTAAATTTGACCAATCATCAAAAAAGTTTGTTTTTTTTAACCCCCAACCCGACACAGGTACACACACCTACTGATCTACTTATCCATTACTATGGCAGCCATACGTAAAGGGTAACTAAAGTAAAAAAATATATAATCAAAAGTTTATTTTTTTAATGTCCAACCTGATCCAGGTACACACACCTACTGACCCACCCTTCCATTTCCATGTCAGCCATATTTAACCCTTTCAGTGCCAGCAGATTTTCTTTTTTTTTGCGTTAAGTGCCAGAAGAATATTATACATTGTTTTTTTCAGCACAAAATGTACTTTAACATGGGTAAACAGCAGTTAGTTGTAACTTTTCTGGAAATTTTACTGGAATTATGGGTAAAATATGTAAAAAAATGAAAAATTTGCAAATTTTCATGGATTTTCCCCATTTTTATTTATAGTTATCTTAAGGTTACGCACAAAATTCTTACTGTTTCTGAAAGCTCTAATACTCCCGAGTAAAACGATACCAGATATATGTAGGTACCCCACTTTTCCTGTACAGAAGACCCCCCCAAACTAAAACTGCACCTTCAAGAATATTACACCAAATTGAAATGTATAACCACTACTGACAGTTAACATAGAATATCTACCAAATTAACTAAAATATCCCACAAGTGAGATATTTTTAGAAACTACACACCCGCAGGATTTTACAAGTGAGGTAAGTTTCAATCAAAATGCAGATACCCGGCTGCAGCTCTTCCTCCAATTGTAAGTTGTTTTCTCACATTTTCCTTTTTTTCCTCAACTGTAAAATCAGAGACAAAATCAAATGCAAATTTCAGCTAAAAACTGTGGAGGAAAGTTTAAACGCATCTCAAATATGAAAGCCTAACCCAAATAAAATGGTATGCCACATTCATGGGTATACCCAGAGACATGGCTACCAACTAACCCAGAGAGAAACCAGTGCCAAATGTCAGTAGCAGCAAAAAAAAATTAGCCAGTTTTGAATTTGAACAGTCTGCAGTTTTTCCACAAAACACCCCCCCAACTCAGAAATAACCCCCTGAAATCTCCACATCTTTGGCTATGTAATGCTGTAGTTTGTTCATTCAAACCATCAATGGTGTGGGCGCAGTTCTTCGGAGAAGTTCGCACTTTTACCAGATTTTCAAAATAAATTAACATCAAACAACATTCAAAAAGGTAGAAATCATACCAAAACCCCATGAAATGTAAAAAAAAGTTACCAAATATCAATCTCCCAAATGTCCTGAATCAAACGGTATACCATATGCATGGTTACACATGCGGACGTGGAAGCGAATGGCCACGAAGTGAGACAATGCACAATGACTCAGAAACAGCAAAAATATTCAGCCAAATCTGAATTTGAACAGTCTGCAGTTTTTCCCCACAAAACAACCCCCACAAACCATATATTTCTCGAAGCTACACACCTTTATCTACGTAATTCTGTAGTTTGTTCATTCATACCATCAATGGTGTGGGCGCAGTTCTTCGTAGAAGTTCGCAGTTTTAGCAGATTTTCTAAAAAATTAGAAAAAAAACACTCTCAAAGGTAGAAATCATGCCAAAATCCAAAGTAATGTAAAAAAAAGTTACCAAATATCAATCTCCCAAATGTCCTGAATCAAACGGTATGCCCTATGTATGGTTACACACGCAGACGTGGAATCAGCTAGCCACAAAGTGAGCCAATGAACAATGGCACAATTACAGCAACTTTTCAGATTTGTCAGACTAAACACCCCTCTATATGAGAAATACCCCCCAAAACTATATATTCCTGGAATCTACACACCTTCAGCTACACAATGGTGTGATTCCTTTATGCATACCATCAATGGTGTGGACACAGTTTCGTGTAAAATTTCGCTTTTTTACCAGATTTTCAGGAAAAATGTATAAAAATACAATTCAAAGTTAAAAATCAAATTTCCATGTCATGTAAAAAACCTTGTCAATTATCCATCTTCCAAATGCCCTGAATGAAACGGTATGCCATTTGCATGGTTACACACACGGGCATGAAAGCCACTAGTCACAAAGTGAGCCAATGCGTAGTGGCCCAATAACAGCAACTTTTAAGATTTTACAATCTATACACCCCTCTAACTTAAAAATACCCCCTAAAAATATATATTTTCAGAATCTACATACCTTCAGCTAAGCAACGGTGCCATTTTTTCATTCATACCATCAATTGTTTGTGTGCAGATCTTCGTAGAATTTTGCAATTTTAGCATATTTTCTGGGAAAAAATAAAGAAACAACAAGTTTCAAAGTTAAAAACCCTGCCAAAACCCAGAGTAATGAAAAAAAAGTTACCAAATATCAATCTCCCAAATGTCCTGAATCAAATGGTATGCCATATGCGTGGTTGCACACAGAGACATGGCCACCAACTAGCTCAAATGGGACGCATGCACAAATGAAATTACAAGAAAAAATCAAAGTGCTCTGTAATTTAAACAGCCTAGCCTTTTTCTAAGGAAACAGTCCCAAAACTTGGAAATTCCCTACACAAACTATATATTTTTGGAATCTACACACCTTCAGCTACGTTACGGTGCCAAGCTTTCATACATACATGAAGAGTTCCAGACACGGTAATCCAAAGAACTCTGTGTTTTTAGGAGATTTTGTGAAAAATAAAATTAGATGATTCAAAGGTTGAAACTCTATCTAAAATCACTTGACAAGCAAAAAATCCCACTAAATGTCAATCTCCCACATGTCCTGAATCAAACGGTATGTCATATGCATGTGTGCACACAGAGACGTGGCCAACAACTAGCTCAAATGGGAGGCATGCCCAAGTGCAATTACAAGAAAAAATCAAAGTGCTCTGTAATTTGAACAGCCTATGCTTTTTCAAAGGAAACAGTCCCGAAACTTGGAAATACCCCCCACAATCTATATATTTTTGGAATCTACACTCCTTCAGCTAATGTACGGTGCCAAGCTTTCATACACATGAAGAATTCCAGACACAGTAATCCAAAAAACTCTGTTTTTAGATTTTGTGAAAAATAAAATAGATGATTCAAAGGTTGAAACCTATCTAAACCCACTTGACAAGCAAAAAAAACACACTAAATGTCAATCTTCACATGTCCTGAATAAACGGTATGCCATATGCATGGGTGCACACAGGGACGTAGCCACCAACAAGCTCAAATGGGATGCATTCCCAAGTGCAATTACAAGAAAAAATCAAAGTGCTCTGTAATTTGAACAGCCTAATCAACTTGGAAATACCCCCCACAAACTTTATATTTTTGGAAGCTACACATCTTCAGCTACGTGACGGTATCATGCTTTCATATATACATGAAGAATTCCAGACGCTGTTATTCATAGAACTCTGTGCTTTTAGGAGATTTTGTGAAAAAATAAAATAAGAGGACTCAATGGTTGAAATCTTACCTAAACCCACTCGGCAAGTAAAAAAAACACTAAATGGCAATCTGCCACATGTCCTGAATCAAACGGTATGCCATATGGGTGGGTGCAAATAGAGACAGGGCCACCAACTAGCTCAAATGGGATCCATGCGCAATTGCAATTACAAGAAAAAATAAAAAAACGGCACAACCCAACCCCAACCCTACCCCCACTCCCCCTTTTAGTGGTATTTTAATGAAAACCAGTTAGTACGGAGAGTCACACAAGTTTTTGCACACTTTACTGATCCTAAAAATTCAATCCGGTCTTTTTTTTGGTACCTCTGCAAAATTTCCTACTAAAATAGGCTTAGTTTCCCTTGAAATCGAACAAATAATGATCTGCGTTACCGATATAACCGGGGACCCAATGGAGGCTTGGAGAAGTTTTCTGCTAATTTATAGTTTTAGGGTAAAAAAATAAAAGGTGTGTATCACTTTAAGATTTTTTTGTGTGCATTTCCCCTTTTTTTTTTGATCATTCCCAAAAGATGATCATCAAATCATCTTAGGGAATGATAACGAACTTGGAATACGGGCATAAACGCCCGTTTTCCAATTCGAAATCTGATCTGAAAAATCACTTCCCGGAAATCATTTTCCAGGAAGTGATTTTTCATTCATTGGCAAAGATCAATAATTTGATGATCAGAAATGATCACCAAATTTTGATCTCTGTCCCCATTTTTTTTCTATGTCTTTGCTAAATAGCAAAGACTTAGAAAAAATCCTTTGAGTTCCATTCACAAAAAGTATAGTAAAGCTGTCACACTGACTATCACACTGACTGTCACACTGACTATCACACTATACTATCACACTATACTATCACACTATACTATCTACTGTGATCTGAATGGAGATCGCATTGCAGTACCTCCACTAGACCACCAGGGGCAGCCTCCTACCACTCTTAGGGAAGGCCCCGGTGAAGGAGGAAGCTCTGTGACGTCACCGGGGTCTCCCTTTCCGCTCCGACATCTTCCTCCACGTGGGACCGGCAGCTCCTATACGGTCACGGCAAAAAAGGTATGAAATCTCCCGATCCCCTCTCGGATTTGGATCGAGGGGGCTAGGGGGGCAGTTGAATGCTGCCCCCCGCTCGCCCCTAGCATGGCTCAATTTTTTTTTTTAAAGGGACAGCCACAAATCCTATATTCACGATCTGTGGCAGTGTGATCCCTTCCTGCACAGATCGTGAATATACAATCTGTGGCAGTGAAAGGGTTAAATGGTAACTATAGTCAAAAAAACACATTTTGACCAATCATCAGAAAACTGACCTACCTTTAATGCATGTGACATATTTAAAGGGTAAGTAAAAAACAACAATGTCCTCTTCATTGGCATTATTGAGTTTTAAAATCTGTAGCACAAACACACAAATTCCCTTCCAAAATGTGGTCTTTCAAGCCAAATTCAAAGTTTATACTTAAACTTTCCCTTTGTAGTTTTGGATTACACTGGGAGGACTGGCCATCCCAGACTTGCTCAGATACTATAGAGCAGCTCACCTATGCGACACTATCTACTGGTTTCAGACAACAGCAGCTACAAGATGGGTCCAATTAGGGCTAGGCCACACTAATGCATTTTTGCACAAGTTTTGCACGCACGATTTTGGTTAGAATGGAAATCGCGGGAACGGAAAATTCCCACAGTTTCTGACGTGCATGCGATTTCCATTTTTCATGCAAATGCATGCGTTTTTATGTTGAATTACAAAAATGCATGCACACAGAACAACTGTGCAAAAATGCACAGAAATCGCACACACGTGCGATAACACTTGCGATTGCGTGCGCACTTTAATGCATTGTAGTGTGGCCTCAGCCTTAGAGATAGATTGGTGCAGACCACTCTATCCAGATTTCCTTCTCCTAAACATCACTAGAGATGGCCGGATTTTCCACCTTCCGAACTGCGGATTTTTTTTTTTCCGAAAATTTTCGAAAATACGAGTATCTCCGTATACGAGAATCTACGATCTTTCGGGACCCGGAAAACCCGAAGATCCTCGTAATTACGTGGATTCTCGTAATTAAGAGAATTTTCGTAAAAACGAGAAATTCTTGTAAATTCGCATTTTGGGGATTATTTTCAAGACGGAGCAAGCCACATGACCCAAATTAGCCAATGGCAGCTAACATGATTATTGCAGCCCCTGGGTATAAAAGGCTGCTTCACAGGCGACATTTTGTCAGTGTGTTGGGTGTGTTTAGTGGGACCTGACTGTAGGAGTTGGAGAGAGATTTTTGTGCTTTTTGAGCTTTTGAGCTTTCTGTGTGTGGATTTCAGTGCAGTCCTTTTAAGAACTAACCTTCCTTGTGAGACCCAAAAGTCCTTTTAAGGACTAACCCCCCGTAGTACTCCATATTTGTTCTTCCTTCTCTCTCCATGAGGCACCTTTGTAACTCAACGGTGCTGTTCCTACGAAGCCTTACCCTTTCACCTACTTTCCCTTGCACGAAGCATACCTTGAGGGAGAGTAGCCAATGGGGTAAGGGGTATGTCCAGTGGGGCCAAGCCTGCCTGGCTCTTGAACAATGGTGGCAAACTGCAGTGGGCCTGCTGTAACTCAATGGTGTGTGTTCCTACGAAGCCTTACCCTTTACCTACTTCCTTGCACGAAGCATACCTGAGGGAGAGTAGCCAATGGGATGAGGGGTATGTCAGTTGGGCCAAGCCTGCCTGGCCCCACAACAATGGTGGCAAACTGCAGTGGGCCTGCTGTAACTCAATGCTGCTGTTCCTACGAAGCCTTACCCTTTAAGGTATATACAATTATAAGTACCAGACATATAGCTAGCTAAATAGATATGTGTATTGTAATTTTTCAAATAAAAATTGATTATGAATCTATCTGAATAATTTGATATATCGAAAAATAAAGCCCAAAAACCTTTTTTTTTTTCTGAACATTTTTTATATATTTATAAAAAAAAAAAAAATTTTTAAAACTATATACAAAAAAAAAACAAAAAAACACTGGGGTTACTGGGGTGCCCTCCTCTCCAGTCTGGTCAGGCGGCGGTCCAGGCGCCGCACCATGTGGCGCATCTCCCACCGCATGCTCTGTAGTTATGTGGAGGAAGATATTGAGAAAATTCTCTCAGAGAAATTAAGAAGAATTTTCAAAAAACATCGTATCCCTGTCTGCTTTAAACCGAACAACACACTGAGGCAGCAATTGGTACATCTGAAAGACCCAATACCAAAACACAAGAAAAGCGACATCATATATGCAGTGCAGTGCAGGTGAAGAATGCTCTGATTGTGATGTGGGGGAGACCAAACAGCAACTGCATCAACGTATGGCCCAGCACAGAAGAGCCAATTCCTCGGGTCAGGACTCAGCCCTTACCTGCATTTAAGGATAAAGGACATATTGAAGATTGTAATGTTAACATATTGGCAAAGGAAGTGACAGGTTCAAGAGAGGTGTTAAGGAGGCCATTTATGTGAAAATAAAGAAACCAAGCCTAAATAGAGGTGGGGGGGTTCGACACCATCTGTCTGCCATGTACAATGCTGTTTTAACACTACTCTGGGCGTCCTATAACACCTCTTAGCCACTATCCAATCACACCTTAACACCTGGCTGTGATATGCTAATTGGGATTTTCCAGGGTACATAATTGCCACAGATTTTGTACAAGTCATTCTGAATTGAGAAAGCCAGTCGGATGACTAGTGAAACGTCTTCAAGAACTACATTTCAAGTCCAGTTGATCTAATTGAATACAACAGATATGAGCAAAGTTAGTTAGTATAAAAGTGGATGTACAAGTGTGTGTATGCATGTATGTAACAACGTAGAGCTTTCTTACCTTGGTAGCATAGGGGTTCCAGCCTTTACTAGCCACATCGGCTCCTGATGGGATTGGAGGGTGCAGCTTTTGCAGGTGGAGCCACTGGATCGTTCAAGACTTACAATCCGGATACCCTAGAAAAAAAGAGGCAAAGTTTAGTTAAATAGGGGATGTACAAGTGTGTGTATGCATGTATGTAACAACGTAGAGCTTTCTTACCTGTAGCGTAGGGGATCCAGCCTTTACTAGCCACATCGGTCCTGATGGGATTGGAGGGTGTGCAGTTTTCTTGTGGATGGGAAGACACAGCAGGTGGAGCACTTTGGATCGTTCAAGACTTCACATCCGGATACCCTAGAAAAAAGGAGGCAAAGTTTAGTTAAAAAGTGGATGTACAAGTGTGTGTATGCATGTAGTAACAACGTAGAGCTTTCTTACCTTGTAGCATAGGGGATCCAGCCTTTACTAGCACATCGGCTCCTGATGGGATTGGAGGGTGCAGTTTTCTTGTGGATGGGAAGACACAGCAGGTGGAGACACTTAGACGATTCAAGACGTCATAATCGGATACCCTAGAAAAAAGGAGGCAAAGTTTAGTCAAACAGATAATGCAGAAGTGTGTATGTATGTGTAAGAATGCCAAACCTTCTTACCTTGGTAGCGTAGGGTATCCAGCCTTTACTAGCCACATCGGCTGCTGATGGGATTGGAGGGTGCAGCTTTTCTTGTGGATGGGAAGACACAGCATTTGGAGCACTTTGGATCGTTCAAGACTTCACAATCCGGATACCCTAGAAAAAAAGGAGGAAAAGTTTAGTTAAAAAGTGGATGTACAAGTGTGTATGCATGTATGTAACAACGTAGAGCTTTCTTACCTTGGTAGCGTAGGGGATCCAGCCTTTACTAGCCACATCGGCTCCTGATGGGATTGGAGGGTGCAGCTTTTCTTGTGGATGGGAAGACAGCAGGTGGAGCACTTTGGATCGTTCAAGACTTCACAATCCGGATACCCTAGAAAAAAAGGAGGCAAAGTTTAGTTAAATAGGGGATGTACAAGTGTGTGTATGCATGTATGTAACAACGTAGAGCTTTCTTACCTTGTAGCATAGGGGATCCAGCCTTTACTAGCCACATCGGCTCCTGATGGGATTGGAGGGTGCAGCTTTTCTTGTGGATGGGAAGACACTGCAGGTGGAGAACTGTGGATCGTTCAAGACTTCACAATCCGGATACCCTAGAAAAAAAGGAGGCAAGTTTAGTAAAAAGTGGATGTACAAGTGTGTATGCATGTATGTAACAACGTAGAGCTTTCTTACTGGTAGCGTAGGGGATCCAGCCTTTACTAGCCACATCGGCACCTGATGGGATTGGAGGGTGCAGCTTTTCTTGTGGATGGGAAGACACTGCAGGTGGGGAACGTTGGATCGTTCAAGACTCACAATCCGGATACCCTAGAAAAAAAGGGGCAAAGTTTAGTTAAAAATGGATGTACAAGGTGGTGTATGCATGTATGTAACAAACGTAGAGCTTTCTTACCTTGTAGCATAGGGGATCCAGCCTTTACTAGCCACATCGGCTCCTGATGGGATTGGAGGGTGCAGCTTTTCTTGTGGATGGGAAGACACAGCAGGTGGAGCACTTTGGATCGTTCAAGACTTCCCAATCCGGATACCCTAGAAAAAAAGGAGGCAAGTTTGTTAAATAGGGGATGTACAAGTGTGTGTATGCATGTATGTAACAACGTAGAGCTTTCTTACCTTGTAGCGTAGGGGATCCAGCCTTTACTAGCCACATCGGCTCCTGATGGGATTGGAGGGTGCAGCTTTTCTTGTGGATGGGAAGACACAGCAGGTGGAGCACTTTGGATCGTTCAAGACTTCACAATCCGGATACCCTAGAAAAAAAGGAGGCAAAGTTTAGTTAAAAAGTGGATGTACAAGGTGTGTATGCATGATGTAACAACGTAGAGCTTTCTTACCTGGAGCATAGGGGATCCAGCCTTTACTAGCCACATCGGCTCCTGATGGGATTGGAGGGTGCAGCTTTTCTTGTGGATGGGAAGACACAGCAGGTGGAGACACTTAGACTGTTCAAGACGTCATAATCCGGATACCCTAGAAAAAAAGGAGGCAAAGTTTAGTCAAACAGATAATGCAGAAGTGTGTATGTATGTGAAAGAATGCCAAACCTTCTTACCTTGGTAGGTAGGGTATCCAGCCTTTACTAGCCACATCGGCTGCTGATGGGATTGGAGGGTGCAGCTTTTTTGTGGATGGCGAGACACAGCATTTGGAGCACTTTGGATGTTCAGACTTCACAATCCGGATACCCTAGAAAAAAAGGAGGCAAAGTTTAGTTAAAAAGTGGATGTACGGGGGGGCGTGGCCTGCAACTAAGGAGAGCGGATGCTGTTGCTCTGAGCTCCGTAGCAATACCTGCTAGAAACCGTGATAACCCGCCCAAACAAACCGAACCGCTGAACCAAAATACAGGGGAAAGCGCAGAGAAAGACATGGCCAGAGGAAAAGCCGACAAACAAAAGGATAAACCCCAAAACTGACTGCTTACTTGTGGGCTGGAGAAAGGCCGGGGAGAGAGATCCAAGATGGCGCCGGACCACATGGAGACAGTCACGCTGCCGGGAAGAACACAGTGCCGGACGCAGCAAGGATACCAACACCTGCAAAAAAGAACAACCAAAAGGTCAGTGAGTCTGAACAAAATAATATGACCAGATCACAGATAAAAGACTCCCAAAACAACACGAATGACCCACAAATGGACTGTCCTATATACCACACTCACCAGGGCCTATAATGCTAAACCAAGAAGACATACCAGATGAACAACTAACAATACAAAGGAAGGGAAATATAAAAATGAATGTTTTAACACATTTCCCCAGCATGGTGAGCCAATAACACTATCAACCTTGAAAGAATTATTTCACCTCCAACCAAGGCACTAATTACCGACTTCACAATATAATGATGATATCAAAAAAAGACATATCAGATATCGGGGAAAGGACAACCCATATTGAGAACAAATTTGAACAATATGTAGAGTCATACAATGAACTGGTAGACTCGCATGGACATCTGTCTGATACAGTAACAGAACTTCAAAATAAAATTACTGATCTAGAAAACAGATCTCGTAGGAACAATCTTAAAATAAGGGGTGTCTCAGAAATGGTAAAAAACAACCAGCTCATGGATTACACACAAAAACTGTTCAAGGCGCTCCTGCCAGATGCCACGGAGCTAGACCTAGTGGTAGATCGTATACACAGATTGCCCAAATCTAGATATGCCCCAACACAAGCACCACGAGACATTATATTGAGATTACACTTCTTTCAAATAAAAGACAGACTGGTTAGGGAAATGAGAAACTCTACATCTCTCCCTATGGAATATCAAAAACTTATATTTCTGGCCGACTTGGCTCCACACACCATAGCCCAAAGGAGGCAATTCACAGAAATCACCAACATCCTAAGATCAAGGAAAATACAATACACGTGGGGATTTCCTTTACGCCTTACCATCAAATACGGAGACAATTATCATACAGTTAACTCAGTAGAATCAGCCACCAATCTTCTCAAAAAATGGGGTATATGGAAAACTCACCCTGAAAATAACAGTGACTACAACAAATCCCAAGAATCACCACAGAAACTACCCAAGGAGTGGAACGAAAGGAAACCCTAGGGAAGGAACCCAGTAAAAACTCTACTTGACACAAAACGCTAGCAACTTGAGGAAAAGAATTATACAAACATAATTGAGAGAATTGGAAAATGGAATTGGAGAAATGGGAGAAAGAAGGAAATCTAGAGATTATATAAGTAATTATATGTGATAAGGGATTATGTGCTCTATGCAAGATGGGTATGTTAACACACATCAGACAGAAGATGTATATATGCTCACAGATATGGGATGAGTGATTATAAGAACAGAAAACCCTAGAGGGAAATGTACTTGCATGTGCCAAAAAGTTAAAGCGCAAAATGTTATATGGTAAAAGACTATGTGCACTATGCAAGATGGGTATGTCAACATACATCAAATAGAAAGTGTATATATGTTCACAAACATGTGATGAGCGATTAGGGGAACATAAAACCCCAGAGGGAAACGTACCTGCACGTGCCTAAGTGTTAAAGCGTAAAATGCTACACTAAAGGGATTACAGACATGTGGGAATATACGTGTATGTTTATGTGTGCTTAAGATAAAGTAATAATAGATATGTAGACATTTAACAAATACTTGGATGCATGTATGTGTTTCTTTTCCTAGAAGGAGAGGGGGGAAAAGGGGGGAAGAAGGGGAGCATGTTTTATGTATTATATATGTAAGCACATGGGGTTAAACATAAAGGTTAGGAGGTAAAATGTAAGAGAGAAGGAAATCTAGAGAGTATATATGTAATCGCATAAGTCTAAACAGAGGGAAAGAAGAAGGAAGAAGGGGAGAAAGGGGGAGAAGAAGGAAGGGGGAAGGGAAAAGGGGAAAAAAAGAAAGAAAAAAAAAAAAAAAAAACGGTTATGTGGTAAAAGATTATGTGCACTATGCAAGATGAGTATGCTAACACACATTAGACAGAAAGTATAGGCACTTTGAGGGCTCTTTGTGGGCACTTGCACGTGCCTAAATGTTAAAGCGCCAAATGTTATATGGTAAAAGATTATGTGCATTAAACAAGACGGATATATCAACACACATCAGACAGAAAATGTATATATGTTCACAAATATGCGAAGAATGATTATGGGAACAGAAAACCCCAGAGGGAAATGCACTCGCACGTACCTAGGCGTTAAACCGCAAAGTGCTATACCAAGGGGATTACAGAAGTGTGGAAATATACGTGTTTGGTTATGTGTGCCTAAGATAAAGTACTAATAGATATTTAGACATTTGACAAATATTTAGATCTGTATGTATTACATATTAGATATAACGGTTGTAATGTATATGTGTGCATTTAGGCACAAAACTGAAAAATGACCACGTACACGGAAAAGGAGGCGGGAGAGGTCAGTGGGTATAGATATACAGGGACACAATCAGATATAAAATAAGACATTACATTGAAATGGACGTAACCACATGTTCTCAGAATGAAAACAACAAACCAAGCAGAACACCTATGGGAACCTAAGCACACATACCTCGAAAATATATATATATATATAAGGGAGGAAATAGGAAACAGGAGAAGGGAAACAAAGGGATTACTACCAAAGAAGGGCTAAAGAACAAACAATAAAAGAATAGCAGGGAATTGGTCCCCAATACTTAAAAGAAAGAGTCACATTGAAAGTAAGGGAATTTCCCAGAACAAATGTGATGCTCTCTTGTTCTACTTTTTTTTATAATGTACATAGTTCATTGTTGTTTAAGTTTATATTGTTTAAGTATATATCTCTAAATACAAATATCAAGACCTTTAAATTGCCATGTGAATTTCCTATAAGAACAATAGATACCAAAATCCCAAAGCAGAATGGTTCTGAAAATAATATCATATAATGTAAGGGGGCTCAATACACCATTCAAACGTCACTCCCTAAGGAAAGAAATAACGCAAACAAAACCAGATATAGTATGCCTACAAGAAACTCACCTGCTATTACAACACACCCACCTGCTACACCATAAAGACTATACAAATATATACCATGCAACCTTTCAAAAGAAAAAAAGAGGAGTATCTATAGCTATTAAAAATACAATAGCCTTCCAAGAAATAAAAAAGACAATCGACAAGTCAGGAAGATACATCATTTTAGAATGCAAAATCAACAACACACAATACCTCATAACAAACATCTATACACCCAACACAAGACAAAAAAAATTTATACAAAAAATTATTAACAAAACCCAAAAATACCCCAAACAAAATACATTGATATGTGGAGATTTCAATACCATATTAGATAGTACAATAGATACAACAAGCCAAAATAAGAATACAATTATGTAAACAACTGAACGAACAAGAAGAATTACACAAAAGCAAACCAACAAAAGAGAATTATGAACACCTACAACAAATAAAACAAAAATTACATCACCATAATATGTACGAATTCGACAAATACATACGTAGACTTAATATAAACTACTACACACAAAGCCCAAAAACAAACAAATTATTAGCCAACAAATTAAAAAAACATATTTCGAAAACTAAAATATCCTATATAAAAAATAAAAACAATGGGAAAATATATAACCCACAACAAATAGCCGATCAATTTGCTAACTACTACTCTACACTTTACAACATAAAAAACGACACCACCATAAAACACCCAACCAATTCAGATATTAATAAATTTTTAGAGGGGATCCAACTGAAGAAAATAACACGAGAACAGCTTGAACAAATAAACCATCCTATTCAAACATCAGAAATAAATAAGGCTATACTCACTCTCCCGAATAATAAAACACCAGGCCAAGATGGATTCATAAATGAATATTACAAAGCATACCTAGATATTCTCACTCCATATCTACAAACAGTCTATAATACAGCAACAGATAAAGGGAATTTCCCTGAAGAAATGACCTAAGCAATCATAATACCAATACCCAAACAAGACAAAGATATAGATCAAATCACAAACTACAGACCAATCTCCCTATTAAATTCAGATATAAAGATATACTCCAAAATTATAGCAATAAGAATCCAACCATACTTACCAGAGATAATTTCACCGGACCAAGTAGGCTTTATCCAAGGAAGACAGCCAGGTGATAATACCAGGAAACTAATTAACATTATAAACTGGACAAATAACAAAAAAATCCCAACCATACTAATTTCCCTAGATGCTGAAAAGGCGTTCGATCGCATCAATTGGACATACTTAGACAATGCATTAGAAAAATATAACATAACAGGCTGGATCAAGAAAGCAATAATGACCTTATATGCTAACCCCACAGCTAAAGTATTCATAGCAAACATGATATCACCCTCATTTAAACTGACAAATGGAACGAGACAGGGCTGCCCACTCTCCCCACTAATTTTTGACTTAGCCATCGAACCGTTGGCAGAAACCATAAGACAAAATAATCATATATCGGGAGTAAAGATAGGAAACTCAGAACACAAAATTGGATTATATGCAGATGACGTTATCATCATATCAACAAATCCCATAAAATCCCTACCACACCTACAGGAAATATTGAAACAATTTGGGAATGTCTCATACTACAAAATCAATGAGAACAAGTCATCAATACTACCAATATACATCCCCAAAACACTCAAATTATTTCTAAAAGCGAGATACCCATACAAATTTGAACAACAACAAATTTCATATCTGGGAATACAACTAACTAAAGAAACCACGTCCTTATACAAAAAGAATTTTGAACCATTAATAGAACAATTTAAAAAATACCTAGAGGACTGGAGTGCTAAATATATATCATGGATAAACAAAATAACTATACTGAAGATGATGCTACTCCCTAAACTTTTATACAAATACAGAACACTACCAATACATATACCAAATAGTTTCTTTACAACACTAAATAAAATAATAAACAACTTTATGTGGCCCAAGGGCAAACCAAGAATCAATGCATTATCGATGACTAAAACAAAGAAAACAGGAGGAATAGCATACCCACACTTCAAAGATTACTATTACGCAGCCATAATGGACCAATCTAGGTACTATTGGTCAGAAAAAAACAACCAAAAAAAGTGGGCAGAAATTGAGGAAAAAAGTATAACACAAGAATCTATGTCTTCACTGATAGGAGCATTAATATTCAATCCCAAAATAGGGCCTTTCCAACTAGACACTGTTGATAATACAATTAAAATCTGGAAAGAAATCATCAAAAAACACCAACTAAAACAAACACTAGCAAGATATATAGATATCTCAAGTGTACAGATATGTATTCCAGACCTATCAATAAAGAAATGGCAAGAGAGAAGGAAAATATATATTGAAGATTTTTTTGAAAGGGGGGAAATTATCACATTCAATAACTTTAGGGAAAAATTTGGAACCCCACAATCCAATTTTTTAAAATTCTACCAAATAACGAGTCTCATTAAAAAACATATCAAAGAAATAGATAAAACACCAAATCCGATTATAGAACATTTCCTAGATTCCACAAACCCCAAAAAAGCAATCTCTAAATTCTATAACCTTCTAAATGACAGAGACACATTTATAACTCTCCCATGTATGAAAAGATGGGAAAGAGAATTACAAACTCATATAACAGTGGAAGAGTGGAATGCTTCACTAATAACACCATTTAAATTTTCAAGATCCCTTGCGGCCTGGGAAACGGATAGGAAAATACTACTTAAATATTATAGAACACCTTACGATATATCAATATGGTTTAAAACTGAATCCCCGATTTGCTGGAGGGGATGCACGGCCATTGGCTCATACCTACATATATGGTGGTCATGTAGCAAAATAAGAAACTGCTGGTACAGGTTGTTTAAATTCCTAAACCATATGTTCAATACAACAATACCGATTAGGCCAACGTTGGCCTTACTAAACATAGGTCTAACTACTTACCCACAACATATGGCATCCATAATCTACCACGCCTGTATGGCACTCAAAAGATTGATCCTTAAATACTGGAAGACCCATACGACACCTACAACTAAAGAAATCATATATTTACTATCAGACTACATGGCCTATGAAAAAGCCTATGCTATATCCCAACATCAGTTTCCAGCCTTCTACAGAAAATGGGAATACTGGTATTTGGATGATAGAGCGTAAAATATATAAGGAAAACACTATCAGATTAACAAAGGAAATAACATAAATATGCTAAAAGGTCTAAGAACAATACGGTAAAGAGATTACAATTATTATATTAATTGATGAGATAACTGTTTAATTGTTACTATATTTTATAGAATGTTTATACAAGATATATCGTATATTTAACGGGATGTGTAATAAATCTTATGCATTGCCTGACCAACATGCTACATATGTTTCACGATGACAATATTGTATTGTAATTAATAAAAAATTTTCAATAAAAAACCAATGTTATAAAAAAAAAAAGTGGATGTACAAGTGTGTATGCATGTATGTAACAACGTAGAGCTTTCTTACCTTGGTAGCGTAGGGGATCCAGCCTTTACAAGCCACATCGGCTCCTGATGGGATTGGAGGGTGCAGCTTTTCTTGTGGATGGGAAGACACTGCAGGTGGAGAACTTTGGATCGTTCAAGACTTCACAATCCGGATACCCTAGAAAAAAAGGAGGCAAAGTTTAGTTAAAAAGTGGATGTACAAGTGTGTGTATGCATGTATGTAACAACGTAGAGCTTTCTTACCTTGGTAGCGTAGGGGATCCAGCCTTTACTAGCCACATCGGCTCCTGATGGGATTGGAGGGTGCAGCTTTTCTTGTGGATGGGAAGACACAGCATTTGGAGCACTTTGGATCGTTCAAGACTTTGAAAACTGGATACCCTAGAAAGAAGAAGACAAAGCTTAGTCAAATAGTAGAAATAAAAGTGTGCGTGTAATGTGTAAGAATGCCAAACTCTTACCTTGTAGCGTAGGGGATCCAGCCTTTACTAGCCACATCGGCTCCTGATGGGATTGGAGGGTGCAGCTTTTCTTGTGGATGGAAAGACACAGCAGGTGGAGCACTTTGGATCGTTCAAGACTTCACAATCCGGATACCCTAGAAAAAAAAGGAGGCAAAGTTTAGTTAACTAGGGGATGTACAAGTGTGTGTATGTAGTATGTGTAAGAATGACAAACTCTTACCTTGATTGCGTAGGGGATCCAGCCTTAACTGGCCACTAGTCTTACAAAGGTGGCCTCCTGGCCTTCTGAGAAGCAAATTTGTGAACTGCATCATCCAGATTTAAGCTGTGAGCTAACTCACGCTCAATAGATATTGTAGCAAGCCAAACAAGTCTCTCCTGTGTCATCGTAGAGCGTAGGTATGTCTTTATTAATATTAACTTGGAAAAACTGCGTTCACCACTTGCAACGGTAACAGGAAGCGTTAGTAGTATACGAATGGCAATGCAGACATTTGGAAAGATTGTGCTCATCTTGGTTTTGTAGATATACTCTAGAACAGTCCTTGGTGTCTTACAGTCTGTGGGTAGATTTCTACAGAGTGCATACAGCTCATAGCATAACTCCTCAGCATCAATATCTCTTTGGGCATCATGTGAAAGCACTTTCTCCAACTGATCACATTGCTGACGAATGTCTTCCTTTGTTGACTCTATGACTTTTGGTATTGTATACAGTAAACCAAACTTGCTGCTATGCTCCTTGATTTGGTCAAATCGATCTTTTAGTGACTCCCATACACAATCTAGAACTCTGTAAAAAAATTCCACCTTAAACTTTTGCTTTGGATCTGTAACCGGTTCATCCAGTGATTCATAGTCAAATTGTCTCTTTGTGCGACGTACTCTACCACATTGTTCAGATGGAAAATTGCCATCAATGCCTAGTTCTTCAGCTAAACGTTGAGCAGTCTTGAGGGTGTCTTCAAATTTTTCATCTGACCGATAATCTTGCAAGAACAGCCTGGTATTTTCTATCTGCTCCACTGCACGATGTAGGTCTGCCTCAATTTCCTGAAGTCTTTTACTTGTGAGGTTGACTTGAAATAATATGTCATACCACAGAACTAGTCCACATACGAATTTAAAGTTGCAAATGTTATTCTGGATGCCTCTAGCTTCAGCAATAGTTTTAGACTTGGTTACTCCCATTAAATTTGTGTCTTCCATAGCAGTAGAGAGGGCATCGTCTATATTACCAAGCTGGTTTCGGACAGCTTTAACAGCATCAATGCGGCTTTCCCAGCGAGTAGTACTTAATGGTTTAAGTGTAAGCCACTGTTGTCTCTCTGACAGGTGTTGCTTCAAAATGTTCCACCGATGTGTCGACGCAGAGAAGAACACATAAAGGCTCTGGATGATATTAAAAAAATCAACTGCCTCGACACAGCAGGATGCAGCATCACTAACCACGAGATTTAAAGAATGTGAATTGCACGGCACATAGAAAGCTCTAGGGTAAAAGTCATAGAGTCAACAAGGAAGACATTCGTCAGCAATGTGATCAGTTGGAGAAAGTGCTTTCACATGATGCCAAAGAGATATTGATGCTGAGGGTTATGCTATGCTGTATGCACTCTGTAGAAATCTACCCACAGACTGTAAGACACCAAGGACTGTTCTAGAGTATATCTACAAAACCAAGTGAGCACAATCTTTCCAAAGTCTGCATTGCCATTCGTATACTACTACGTCTCCTGTTACCGTTGCAAGTGGTGAACGCAGTTTTTCCAAGTTAAATTAATAAAGACATACCTACGCTCTACGATGACACAGGAGAGACTTGTTGGCTTGCTACAATATCTATTGAGCGTGAGTTAGCTCACAGCTTAAATCTGATGATGCAGTTCACAAATTTGCTTCTCAGAAGGCCAGGAGGCCACCTTTGTAATAGTGGCCATTAAGGCTGGATCCCCTACGCATCAAGTAAGTTTTGTCATTCTTACACATCTACATACACACACTTGTACATCCCCTAGTAAACTAAACTTTGCCTCCTTTTTTTTCTAGGGTTCCGGATTGTGAAGTCTTGAACGATCCAAGTGCTCCACCTGTGTGCTTTCCATCCACAAGAAAAGCTGCACCCTCCAATCCCATCAGGAGCCGATGTGGCTAGTAAAGGCTGGATCCCCTACGCTACAGGTAAGAGTTTGGCATTCTTACACATTACACGCACACTTTTATTTCTACTATTTGACTAAGCTTTGTCTTCTTCTTTCTAGGGTATCCAGTTTTCAAAGTCTTGAACGATCCAAATGCTCCAAATGCTGTGTCTTCCCATCCACAAGAAAAGCTGCACCCTCCAATCCCATCAGGAGCCGATGTGGCTAGTAAAGGCTGGATCCCCTACGCTACCAAGGTAAGAAAGCTTACGTTGTTACATACATGCATACACACACTTGTACATCCACTTTTTAACTAAACTTTGCCTCCTTTTTTTCTAGGGTATCCGATTGTGAAGTCTTGAACGATCCAAAGTTCTCCACCTGCTTGTCTTCCCATCCACAAAGAAAGCTGCACCCTCCAATCCCATCAGAGCCGATGTGGCTTGTAAAGGCTGATCCCCTACGCTACCAAGGTAAAAGCTCTACGTTGTTACATACATGCATACACACTTGTACATCCACTTTTTAACTAAACTTTGCCTCCTTTTTTCTAGGGTATCCGGATTGTGAAGTCTTGAACGATCCAAAGTTCTCCACCTGCAGTGTCTTCCCATCCACAAGAAAAGCTGCACCCTCCAATCCCATCAGGACCGATGTGGTTAGTAAAGGCTGGATCCCACGTCTACAAGGTAAGAAAGTTCTACGTTGTTACATACTGCATACACACACTTGTACATCCCCTATTTAACTAAACTTGCCTCCTTTTTTTCTAGGGTATCCGGATTGTGAAGTCTTAAACATCCAAAGTGCTCCACCTGCTGGTTCTTCCCATCCACAAGAAAAGCTGCACCCTCCAATCCCATCAGAGCCGATGTGGCTAGTAAAGCTGGATCCCCTACGCTACCAAGGTAAGAAAGCTCTACGTTGTTACATACATGCATACACACTTGTCATCCACTTTTTTTTTTTATAACATTGGTTTTTTATTGAAAATTTTTATTAATTACAATACAATATTGTCATCGTGAAACATATGTAGCATGTTGGTCAGGCAATGCATAAGATTTATTACACATCCCGTTAAATATACGATATATCTTGTATAAACATTCTATAAATATAGTAACAATTAAACAGTTATCTCATCAATTAATATAATAATTGTAATCTCTTTACCGTATTGTTCTTAGACCTTAGCATATTTAGTTATTTCCTTTGTTAATCTGATAGTGTTTTCTTATATATTTTACGCTCTATCATCCAAACCAGTATTCCCATTTTCTGTAGAAGGCTGGAAACTGATGTTGGGATATAGCATAGGCTTTTTCATAGGCCTGTAGTCTGATAGTAAATATATGATTTCTTTAGTTGTAGGTGTCGTATGGGTCTTCCAGTATTTAAGGATCAATCTTTTGAGTGCCATACAGGCGTGGTAGATTATGGATGCCATTGTTGGGTAAGTAGTTAGACCTATGTTTAGTAAGGCCAACGTTGGCCTAATCGGTATTGTTGTTTGACATATGGTTTAGGAATTTAAACAACCTGTACAGCAGTTTCTTATTTTGCTACATGACCACCATATATGAGGTATGAGCCAATGGCCGTGCATCCCCTCCAGCAAATCGGGGATTCAGTTTTAAAACCATATTGATATATCGTAAGGTGTTCTATAATATTTAAGTAGTATTTTCCTATCCGTTTCCCAGGCCGCAAGGGATCTTGAAAATTTAAATGGTGTTTATTGAAGCATTCCACTCTCACTGTTAATGAGTTTGTAATTCTCTTTCCCATCTTTCATACATGGGAGAGTTATAAGTGTCTCTGTCATTTAGAAGGTTATAGAATTTAGAGATTGCTTTTTTGGGTTTGTGGAATCTAGAAATGTTCATAATCGGATTTGGTGTTTTATCTATTTCTTTGATATGTTTTTAATGAACTCGTTATTTGGTAGAATTTTAAAAAATTGGATTGTGGGGTTCCAAATTTTTCCCTAAAGTTATTGAATGTGATAATTTCCCCCCTTTCAAAAAAATCTTCAATATATATTTTCCTTCTCTCTTGCCATTTCTTTTGTAGGTCTGTACATATCTGTACACTTGAGATATCTATATATCTTGCTAGTGTTTGTTTTAGTTGGTGTTTTTTGATGATTTCTTTCCAGATTTTAATTGTATTATCAACAGTGTCTAGTGGAAAGCCCCTATTTTGGGATTGAATATTAATGCTCCTATCAGTGAAGACATAGATTCTTGTGTTTATACTTTTTTCCTCAATATCTACCCACTTTTTGGTTGTTTTTTTTTTCTGACCAATAGTACCTAGATTGGTCCATTATGGCTGCGTATAGTATCTTTGAAGTGTGGGTATGCTTTCCTCCTGTTTCTTTGTTTTAGTCATCGATAATGCATTGATTCTTGGTTTGCCCTTGGGCCACATAAAGTTGTTTATTATTTTATTTAGTGTTGTAAAAACTATTGGTATATGTATTGGTAGTGTTCTGTATTTGTATAAAAGTTTAGGGAGTAGCATCATCTTCAGTATAGTTTTTTTGTTTATCCATGATATATATTTAGCACTCCAGTCCTCTAGGTATTTTTTAAATTTTTCTATTAATGTTTCAAAATTCTTTTTGTATAGGACGTGGTTTCTTAGTTAGTTTGTTCCCAGATATGAAATTTGTTGTGTTCAAATTTGTATGGGTATCTCGCTTTAGAAATAATTTGAGTGTTTTGGGGATGTATTTGGTAGTATTGATGACTTGTTCTCATTGATTTTGTAGTATGAGACATTCCCAATTGTTTCAATATTTCCTGTAGGTGTGGTAGGGATTTTATGGGATTTGTTGATATGATGATAACGTCATCTGCATATAATCCAATTTTGTGTTCTGAGTTTCCTATCTTTACTCCGATATATGATTATTTTTCTTATGGTTTCTGCCAACGGTTCGATGGCTAAGTCAAAAATTAGTGGGAGAGTGGGCAGCCCTGTCTCGTTCCATTTGTCAGTTTAAATGAGGGTGATATCATGTTTGCTATGAATACTTTAGCTGTGGGGTTAGCATATAGGTCATTATTGCTTTCTTGATCCAGCCTGTTATTTTATATTTTTCTAATGCATTGTCTAAGTATGTCCAATTGATGCGATCGAACGCCTTTTCAGCATCTAGGGAAATTAGTATGGTTGGGATTTTTTTGTTATTTGTGCCAGTTTATAATGTTAATTAGTTTCCTGGTATTATCACCTGGCTGTCTTCCTTGGATAAAGCCTACTTGTCCGGTGAAATTATCTCTGGTAAGTATGGTTGGATTCTTATTGCTATAATTTTGAGTATATCTTTATATCTGAATTTAATAGGGAGATTGGTCTGTAGTTTGTGATTTGATCTATACTTTGTTGTTTGGGTATTGGTATATTGATTGCTTAGGTCATTTCTTCAGGAAATTCCCTTATCTGTTGCTGTATTATAGACGTTTTGTAGATATGGAGTGAGAATATCTAGGTATGCTTTGTAATATTCATTTATGAATCCATCTTGGCCTGGTGTTTTATTATTCGGGAGAGTGAGTATAGCCTTATTTATTTCTGATGTTTGAATAGGATGGTTTATTTGTTCAAGCTGTTCTCGTGTTATTTTCTTCAGTTGGATCCCCTCTAAAAATTTATTAATACTTGAATTGGTGTGGGTGTTTTATGGTGGTGTCGTTTTTTATGTTGTAAAGTGTAGAGTAGTAGTTAGCAAATTGATCGGCTATTTGTTGTGGGTTATATATTTTCCCATTGTTTTTATTTTTTTTATGGATATTTTAGTTTTCGAATAATGTTTTTTTAATTTGTTGGCTAATAATTTGTTGTTTTTGGGCTTTGTGTGTAGTAGTTTATATTAAGTCTACGTATGTTTTGTCGAATTCGTACATATTATGGTGATGTTTTTTTTGTTTTATTTGTTGTAGGTGTTCATAATTCTCTTTTGTTGGTTTGCTTTGTGTAATTCTTCTTGTTCGTTCAGTTGTTTACATAATTGTATTCTTATTTGGCTTGTTGTACTATTGTACTTCTAATATGGTATTGAAATCTCCACATATCAATGTATTTTGTTTGGGGTATTTTTGGGTTTTGTTAATAATTTTTTGTATAAATTTTTTTTGTCTTGTGTTGGGTGTATAGATGTTTGTATGAGGTATTGTGTGTTGTTGATTTTGCATTCTAAAATGATGTATCTCTCTGACTTGTCGATTGTCTTTTTATTTCTTGGAAGGCTATTGTTTTTAATAGCTATAGATACTCTCTTTTTTTTCTTTTGAAAGGTTGCATGGTATATATTTTTATAGTCTTTATGGTGTAGCAGGTGGGTGTGTTGTAATAGCAGGTGAGTTTCTTGTAGGCATACTAAATCTTGTTTTGTTTGCGTTATTTCTTTCCTTAGGGATTGACGTTTGAATGGTGTATTGAGCCCCCTTACATTATTGATATTATTTTCAGAACATTCTGCTTTGGGATTTTGGTATCTATTGTTCTTATAGGAAATTCACATGGCAATTTAAAGGTCTTGATATTTGTATTTAGAGATATATACTTAAACATATAAACTTAACAACAATGAACTATGTACATTATAAAAAAAAGTAGAACAAGAGAGCATCACATTTGTTCTGGGAAATTCCCTTACTTTCAATGTGACTCTTTCTTTTAATATTGGGGACCAATTCCTGCTATTCTTTTATTGTTTGTTCTTTAGCCCTTCTTTGGTAGTAATCCCTTTGTTTCCCTTCTCCTTTGTTTCCTATCCTCCTATAATATATATATATTTTCGAGGTATGTGTGCTTAGGTTCCCATAGGTGTTCTGCTTGTTTGTTGTTTTCATTCTGAGAACATGTGGTTACGTCCATTTCAATGTAATGTCTTATTTTATATCTGATTGTGTCCCTGTATATCTATACCCACTGACCTCTCCCGCCTCCTTTTCCGTGTACGTGGTCATTTTTCAGTTTTGTGCCTAAATGCACACATATACATTACAACCGTTATATCTAATATGTAATACTACAGATCTAAATATTTGTCAAATGTCTAAATATCTATTAGTACTTTATCTTAGGCACACATAACCAAACACGTATATTCCACACTTCTGTAATCCCCTTGGTATAGCACTTTGCGGTTTAACGCCTAGTACGTGCGAGTGCATTTCCCTCTGGGGTTTTCTGTTCCCATAATCATTCTTCGCATATTTGGTGAACATATATCATTTTCTGTCTGATGTGTGTGAATATACCGTCTTGTTTAATGCACATAATCTTTTACCATATAACATTTGGCGCTTTACATTTAGGCACGTGCAAGTGCCCACAAAGAGCCCTCAAAGTGCCATACTTTCTGTCTAATGTGTGTTAGCATACCATCTTGCATAGTGCAAATAATCTTTTACCACATAACCGTTTTTTTTTTTTTTTTTCTTTCTTTTTTTCCCCTTTTCCCTTCCCCCTCCTTCTTCTCCTCCCCTTTCTCCCTCTTCCTTCTTCTTTCCCTCTGTTTAGACTTATGCGATTACATATATCTCTCTAGATTTCCTTCTCTCTTACATTTACCTCCTAACCTTTATGTTAACCCCATGGCTTACTATATATACATAAAACATGCTCCCCTTCTTCCCCCCTTTTCCCCCCTCTCCTTCTAGGAAAAGAAACACATACATGCATCCAAGTATTTGTTAATTTCTACATATCTATTATTACTTTTCTTAAGCAACATAAACATACACGTATATTCCCACATGTCTGTAATCCCTTTAGTGTAGCATTTTACGCTTTAACACTTAGGCACGTGCAGGTACGTTTCCTCCTGGGGTTTTATGTTCCCCTAATCGCTCATCACATGTTTGTGAACATATATACACTTTCTATTTATTTGATGTATGTTGACATACCCATCTTGCATAGTGCACATAGTCTTTACCATATAACATTTTGCGCTTTAACTTTTGGCACATGCAAGTACATTTCCCTCTAGGGTTTTCTGTTCTTATAATCACTCACCCATTCTGTGAGCATATATACATCTTCTGTCTGATGTGTGTTAACATACCCATCTTGCATAGAGCACATAATCCCTTATCACATTAATTACTTATATAATCTCTAGATTTCCTTCTTTCTCCCATTTCTCCAATTCCATTTTCCAATTCTCTCAATTATGTTTGGTATATTCTTTTCCTCAAGTTGCTAGCGTTTTGTGTCAGTAGAGTTTTTACTGGGTTCCTCCCTAGGGTTTCCTTCGTTCCACTCCTTGGGTAGTTTCTGTGGTGATTCTTGGGATTGTTGTAGTCACTGTTATTTTCAGGGTGAGTTTCCATATACCCCATTTTTTGAGAGATTGGTGGCTGATTCTACTGAGTTAACTGTATGATAATTGTCTCCTGTATTTGATGGTAAGGCGTAAAGGAAATCCCCGTGTATTGTATTTTCCTTGATCTTAGGATGTTGGTGATTTCTGTGAATTGCCTCCTTTGGGCTATGGTGTGTGGAGCCAAGTCGGCCAGAAATATAAGTTTTTGATATTCCATAGGGAGAGATGTAGAGTTTCTCATTTCCCTAACCAGTCTGTCTTTTATTTGAAAGAAGTGTAATCTCAATATAATGTCTCGTGGTGCTTGTGTTGGGCATATCTAATTTGGGCAATCTGTTATACGATCTACCACTAGGTCTAGCTCCGTGGCATCGGCAGGAGCGCCTTGAACAGTTTTTGTGTGTAATCCATGAGCTGGTTGTTTTTACCATTTCTGAGACACCCCTTATTTTAAGATTGTTCCTACGAGATCTGTTTTCTAAGATCAGTAATTTATTTGAATTTCTGTATAGTATCAGACAGATGTCCATGCGAGTCTACCAGTTCATGTTGACTCTACATATTGTTCAAATTTGTTCTCAATATGGGTTGTCCCTTTCCCCTTAATCTGTATGTCTTTTTGATATCATTCATTAATATGGTGAAGTCGGTAATTATTGCCTTGTGTTGGGAGGTGAATAATCTTTCAAGGTGATAGTGTTTTTGGCTCCACCATGCTGGGAAAATGTGTTAAAACATTCATTTTTATATTTCCCTTCCTTTGTATTGTTAGTTGTTTCATCTGGTATGTCTTCTTGGTTTATAGCATTATAGGCCCTGGTGAGTGTGGTATATAGGACATGTCCATTTGTGGGTCATTCGTGTTGTTTTGGGAGTCTTTTATCTGTGATCGGTCATATTATTTTGTTCAGACTCACTGACCTTTTGGTTGTTCTTTTTTGCAGTGTTGGTATCCTTGCTGCGGTCCGGCACTGTGTTCTTCTCCCGGCACCGTGACTGTCTCCATGTGGTCCGGCGCCATCTTGGATCTCTCTCCCCGGCCTTTCTCCCAGCCACAAAGTAAGCATTCAGTTTTTTGGGGTTTATCCTTTTGTTTGTCGGCTTTTCCTCTGGCCATGTCTTTCTCTGCGCTTTCCCCTGATTTTTGGTTCCGTTCGGTTTGTTTGGGTGGGCGGTTATCACGGTTTCTAGCAGGTATTTGCTACGGAGCTCAGAGCAACAGCATCCGCTCTCCTTAGTTGCAGGCCCGCGGTATTGTATACAGTAAACCAAACTTGCTGCTGTGCTCCTTGATTTGCTCAAATCGATCTTTTAGTGACTCCCACACACAATCTAGAACTCTGTATTCCACCTTAAACTTTTGCTTTGGATCTGTAACCGGTTCATCCCGTGATTCATAGTCAAATTGTCTCTTAGTGCGACGTACTCTACCACATTGTTCAGATGGAAAATTGCCATCAATGCCTACTTCTTCAGCTAAACGTTGAGCAGTCTTGAGGCAGTCTTCAAATTTTTCATCTGACCGATAATCTTGCAAGAACAGCCTGGTATTTTCTATCTGCTCCACTGCACAATGTAGGTCTGCCTCAATTTCCTGAAGTCTTTTACTTGTGAGGTTGACTAGAAATAATATGTCATACCACAGAACTAGTCCACATACGAATTTAAAGTTGCAAATGTTATTCTGGATGCCTCTAGCTTCAGCAATGGTTTTAGACTTAGTTGCTCCTGTTAAACTTGTGTCTTCCATAGCAGTAGAGAGGGCATCGTCTATATTACCAAGCTGGTTTTCGGACAGCTTTAACAGCATCAATGCGGCTTTCCCAGCGAGTGGTACTTAATGGTTTAAGTGTAAGCCACTGTTGTCTCTCTGACAGGTGTTGCTTCAAAATCTTCCACCGATGTGTGAATGCAGAAAAGAACACATGGATGATATTAAAAAAATCAACTGCCTCGATACAGCAGGATGCAGCATCACTAACCACGAGATTTAAAGTATGCGAATTGCACGGACATAGAAAGCTCTAGGGTTTAAGCTTCGAACATGAGCCTGCACTCCTTTGCTTTTGCCTTTCATGTTGGACCCATTGTCATAGCCTTGGCCCCGCATGTCTTGTAAGCTCAAATTGAAAGTTTCTAGATTCTTAAGCAGCACTTTTGTCATCCCTGCTCCTGTTGTGTCTTCCACTTCAACAAATGACAAAAAGTGCTCTTTGATGGAAACTGTATCTGAGCCACTTTCAGGATCTTCAGTCGCTGTAACAAAACGGACCATCAAAGTCATCTGCTCTGTATGACTGATATCTGGCGTGCAGTCCAATATAATAGAGTAATACTTGGCAGCAGTAAGTTGTGTCAAAATCTTCTCTCTAATCTGTATAGCCAGTAAATTAATGATTTCATTCTGGATTCTGGAACCAAGATAGTGATTGTGTGTCTCCTTGTTGGTAACTCTTTTCACATGCTTCTCAAAAACGGCATCAAACTCGCTTATTGCCTCCACAAATTTGAGGAAGTTGCCATTGTTTCTTTCATAAAGCTTGTTGGACTTGCCACGAAATGCGATGTTCTGCGTAGCCATAGTTCTGGTAAGTATAATGAGTCTTTTCAAAACTTTTCTCCAGTGCTGTGTTTCAGATTCAATTTGTTCTTTATTTGTGTCAGCAATGGTTTAATTCAGTCTTATCCTTGTCTCCAACTCTCTCCATTTGCAGAAGGCCTTTGTGTGGTAATCTGCTTTCTCATGATTACACAAATTCCGATTTATATTCCTCCAGTCGTTAAATCCAGTTGTGCACAGAACTGAATAAGTAACCTTAGGAGGAAATATCTTACAGCAGAAACAGAAGATGGCATCTCTGCTCACAGAGTACAGAAGCCACGGTCTATCCGCCGTCTCAGAATTTGCCAATTCCCGTCTATAATATTTCCGATGTAAACTTCTCTTTAGCTTGTCCTTTGGGAAACGAAATTGGTTGACCTGCTGTGGACCATACAATACAAGGAAATGTCTTAGTTCATTGGTTATATCTATCCACAGTGCAGGGTCTCTGAGAAGTGAGGAACTGAATTGTACGCATGGACGACTTGGTTCATTCGGTTCCTCCACAGGCATGTCTTCCTCCTCCACACAAATGGCTTGCTCCTCCACAGGCATGTCTTCCTCCTCCACACAAATGGCTTGCTCCTCCACAGGGATGGCTTCCTCCTCCACAGGGATGGCTTCCTCCTCCACACAAATCTCCAGACAAATGGCTTCCTCCTCCACAGGCATGTCTTCCTCCTCCACATAAATGGCTTGCTCCTCCACAGGGATGGCTTCCTCCTCCACAGGCATGGCTTCCTCCTCCACAGGCAAGGCTTCCTCCTCCACAGGCATGGCTTCCTCCTCCACACAAATCTCCAGACAAATGGCTTCCTCCTCCACAGGCATAATGCTGAATGTAGATTCTGTACTTGGTAATTCTGTATCAGTATCACTTGAGCTATCATCCACAGAATACACTACAGAAGATGGTGCTGTGCTGGTACCAGGAGATTCTGTAAGCGCTGGTTCCAAATCATGACTGCATCCTGCATCCTCCACAGGGATTTCAGATCCTCCTCCGGATGGCACCGATAGAAACTTCCGCATTGCTCCTTTCTGTTTTGCTAAAGCAGCTTCTTTATTCTCCCGAATTTTTTTGTATGCTGCTCCAGACAGCTTCTTGCGCTTAAATCCACCCTCAGACATTTTCTTACTCTGAAAAAAACAAAATCAATACATTTCCCACATCTTACAGGAAGATAAATACATTTAGTGCGTACTTTACCTTCGTATGGCAAACACTTACGAGGTGAAGGTGTTTTTCCAAGGTACCGGTAACTGTAACTGTGTTTAACCTGAAACAAAAATGCAAGTACTCACACAGATCTAAAACTTTTATTTATTATCCTCTCCATTTCCATCAATGTATATTCATGAGCCATTTTATTCAAGAGCAGCGACACATCAATACAACAAAGTGAATATAAAATCAGACATCAGTAGGAAAATTACCTCTATATGGCAAACACAGTGTTAAGTGTGGCTCCGCAATAAGATGGTGTGTTTTCCAAGGTGTTTTTTTTAGCCTGAAATGAAAAATTGTGTACTTACAAAACTGTCCCAAAAGTTTCAAATTATTCCATATACACACACGTAACTTCCATGTTCCAGCATGTTCCACCGTGTCTGGGTACCATTACCATAGATAAGAACAGGTGTGTCAGAACCTTAACCAAAGCGTTTCAGCTACAGTCAAGGCTGGCGTCATGGTCTTGGTTCTCTTTTATTCTGCTACTTAGGTGTCACACACTCCTAATAAAGGGTAAGAGTGATAAATCAACTGAATAACGCTGCATTATCTAAGATGATGATGGATGAATATGGATGATGATAACTTCATAAAAAAAAAGTGTATACTTACAACACAGACCTAAAAACAGCTTGCATTGTTTGTTATACAGATGATCATTCAATTTTAAACTAACACATAATAGGATTACAATCCATGGAAAGGATGTACAACATGTGTCTTTCCAAATGTTGGCAACACCAAAGGGAGCAGCCAGAGAGTATGAGAGGGGATGCTGGGAATTGTAGTTTTCATCTGGACAGTTGCAAGCTGGACATCCTGTTTTGCTCTATCAAATTATATTGTAACAATTGTAAAACTTCTAACTATATAAAAATAATCAGCACTTTAAATATGAAAATGGTTTTACCTAAACACCTACTATAAATACACACACCAAATCCATGTTACATGGAGGACACGGTGGACACCCTTAATAAATATACAATGTAGAGTATTAGTGCAAAATACTCAGGTTTCTGTGTGCTTTAAATAATCCTTTTACTGATCTGGCAAAACCACATGTAAATAACCCACAAATTCAACACAAATGACATTTCATTAATAAATAAAACACAGCAAATTCACCAACAGACAATTCCTGTCCTATTAAAACTGCTCATCAAAAACACCCTACAACCACATTGTCTAAATTTCATAGTCAACATTTCAGCTACCATCCAGCGGTACAATTATAGACAGTATTTAAAATACTTTTGCTTGACCATGTCCTATTGCAATTGAACAGACATTCCAGACACGGCACTCATTATTAATTTAGACTACCATGTTAAAGATAAAAAAAAAACACATAATTAAGATGTATACATATTTAAAGGGCAACCTGTTAAAATCTATTTCTATAGAAAATCCTATTCCTATCTCCATGGATAGCCACATGCATGAGCGGTGTGCTGTTAAAGTTCAAATCCTGCACACCGCTTCGCTGCCTTGCAGAGAGAAATTTAACTTTAAAATTCTGATCATATTTTAAAGTTCACTTGAAAAGTGAACTTTTCCTTTAATGCATTGATTGAAGCCCTGTAGGTTAAAGATTTATATCTCGCCTTCCGTTCTGCAATCAATATCTCAAGAGCCAGGGAGGAAGGTTAGTATATTTACCATATGTGCTGAACTGAAAATCCCCAACCACTTATTATTACATTATTTTCAGCAGCGCTGGATCGTGCGCAAGGTAAATATACTCACATTTGTCCTTGGCTCAACGGGAGGTAAGGCATAGGATATGACATCCTGAGGACGGCTAAAGTTATAGTCCAAACACGTTGATGCACAATAAGTTTCTTTGAACAGTTATAAGACCCAAGATATATATTCCATATGGTACAGAGCACTCCTAGGTCTTGAAACAAACAAATTTTATTAAATCAAAGCAGGTCTGTGAGGCCTACGTGTTTCAGCCAGAACATGGAGGGCCGTCATCAGGGTTACAGACCAATTAGCGAATGGACATAAATAGCAAGCAACACACCCCGCCCGCCCCCACGTGATCTACCAAGTCGAAGTGAATATCTATCCAGCATGAAAAGATACCAAGGACCCGCCCCATCACAGGCATCCAATAGGAAAGAGGGAGCCACGAAGAAACGGAGTCCAGTTACAGTGACTAAATAAAGTGCTATTAACAAAGTGCCAGTGCCACAGGTAAGTAAAGGAACAACAAGCAGCCCAAAATGAAGGTGGAGCTCCAAACAAAGTAAAACCAGGACAAAGGTGCCCCCGAAAACCTCCCGGGTTTCAATCAATACATTAAAGGAATTTTCAAGTGAACACTATTGCTTTAAAATCACATTTTTCCATTATAGTTTCTATCTATCTATCTATCTATCTATCTCTACCCTGGTTGCTACTGAAGGATACAACCATACAGAAAAAGACACATTAGAGCACTCCAAGGTCTTACAAAAAAGGCGAGTTTATTCACACGAGTGGCAACGTTTCAGTCCCTGTTCTTTGACCTAGGCCTGATAAATGCTTACACACACCGTACATACTCTAGTATAAACCGAGATTTTCAGGCTTTAAAAAACTAGGAAAATTAAAACTTGGTTTATACTCGACTCATACTTTTCCTACCTTGTCCGACGGCTGCTTGCTCTGCATCGTCCACGCTTACGGATGAATGATGTCACTATGCGGCGCCTCACTTCTCAGTTCCACATAATGACATCATTCAGAAGCGCAGAGGATGCGGAGCGAGCGGCTGACCGACAAGGTAGGAGAAGGCAACAAAGCAGGAGGAGGAACACCAGTCAATACTTATGCACAATAACACCAGACATACTTTAGCACAAATAAAGAAGTTTTTACCCCTATTTGCAAGTATTGGCCACTGCAGATGTTTGGAAACTACAACTCCCAGCAACTATAGCGTGCTGGGAGTTGTAGTTTCCAAACATCTGGAGTGGCAAGGAATTGGGGGTGACTGGAATTCTAAGGGCAACTAAGCAAAAACAATACAGAATCAGGAGGATGGTATCTATTGTTAAAACGATTGCCTTCTGATTCTGCATTGTTTTGAGGCTTTAGTTGCCCTTTAAATGGACAGCAGAATTCCATACAGTAGTCACATACAGTAATAGCCATATACGGATTTGGCTATTACTGTATGTGACTACTGTATGGGAATTCTGCTGTCCATTTAAAGGGCAACTGAAGCCTCAAAACAATACAGAATCAGAAGGCAGTAGGGGTTATCATTTCTATCCTCGGTTTATGAGTCAATCACTTTTTAAAGTAAAATTTATATAAAGCAGCTATATGACATAATAAATTGATATAATTATAAATTCATACATACCAGACAGCACAGGTTTCCTCCAGGGACCACGCTCCAGCTCCTCCAGATGTCCTCGGCCGGCGTTGCCGCGTCGTCCACCCGTCCTTCCTTCCAGGTGTTAGTCGTCCACGTGTCGCCCGACTCGTCCTCAGTGAGTCTTGCTTCTTCTACCACAGGCCCCAGCTAGGCTAGTCCCCTCCCCCCAGGTCACACAGCCTCAGATGCCCCCCACAGACAAATACACGTGACACTGACACACGCTCACACCACAGGCCCAAATAATGCTCCTCAGCTGAGTCAGGCCAGTCTCAATTAGGACCCAGCAGAGAACAAAATTGCCCAGCCAGGCCCAGCACACCACACAGAGCCCAGCCAGCAGCAGCAGCGCACACAGACAGACCCTCACCCCCTGCACCTACCCCTCCCGATTCCCAAAGGTACCGCACCCCCAGGCCCCCCCCCTGCCCCTCTCTTCCCCCCCCCCAAAAAAAAAGAAAAATGCCCTCACAGCCTCAATCACTCACTCTTGTAAAATTACAAGCAACTCTGCACTGCAACCAACACAGCCAAAAAGCAACAATCTGCAGACTGCTGCCTTCAACTTAGCTCCAGCCAAATAGCTCAAGCCAGAAAAAGATAAGCTCAGCTCGCCGCCCAGATAAATCCAACAACTGCTCAGAGAGAGAATAGTTTCACCCAGGTCGCTCCGCTCCGCTCCGCTCCGCTCTGCGCCTAACCGCCATTCTCTGCACTGTATATAGGCTCGGGGGAGGTTCCAATCGCTGTCACGTGACGTAAGTGACGTCACTTACGCACAGAGCGCTGACCAATCAAAGCTGCAGGATCGGGAAATTTGAAAAAAAATCTGCTCCCCTTGCTCCTATTGGACCCGAACTTCCGGGTTTGTCCGCACTTACGCTTGGCAGCCGCAGTGGATGGGCAGTGAATGGGTCCTGGGTCCAGAGACTCCGCGAACACGTTACAGATTCTCTGGTTGCGCTCCCTAAGGTAACGCTGCGCTTTAAAAGTGGGGGGAATGCCGCCTATACAATTGGGGTCTGAGGTGCCGCCATGAGCAAGTTTTTCAACTTGCTTCATGGTAGGAGCGGCGCTGGGTAATGCTGGCATAAAACATTACGTTTATTGCTAAATTGTATCAGAACATTCTTGTTTTTGTATCACTAGGACTGTGCTACATACACAGTATCACTAGGACTGTGCAGCCCCCATAAAAGCATTGTCAAACCCACAGTACCCAATGTTGCATCATGTAGCGTGGATTTTACACTGGCAAAATACAGATATTAATAGTCTTGTATATAACATTTCATTAACGTTGCATATGATTTACTTACGATTCTCAAGCATGGCCGCCAGAGAGACTGGAGAGGCTGGAGGGGCTGGAGAGGGTGGAGAGCCTGGAGGGGCTGGAGAGGGTGGAGGGGCTGGAGAGGGTGGAGGGCACGGAGAAGGTGGAGGGCCTGTAGAAAAAAAAATGTTTTATTTCAACAGTCACCGTCCAATCCATTAGTAATATATTACATGTATAAGAACGTTTCCTAAAAGGCTATGTAGTGAACATTTCTTGGATAATTTTGGATGTTTGGACCGAATTTTGTAACTTAAGCTCAAAAACTGAGGGACAAGATACAGCCCAGAGTCGGGGACAATAAATGAGAAATGAGAAGAACTGTGATCTGTCTCTCAAGCCAAATTAATAGATTTGTTGCATTTTTTTTAACAAAATTTTTTATCAGTGAAATAATAAAATTCACTTAATTATGATTGATAATTTCACTAATTATTTGCTGACAATCAAGGTAAATAAAAAGATAAAAAAATTGCTTAGGATGCACTTACGTGTCTGGCTGGTGCCAGGTGCCTCCAGTTGGGGCAGTGGAGTGCCCGGTGGGGGCAATGGAGAGATTTGTTTTAACTCTCACTGTCATTAAATGTTCGAATACATTTACCAAAACAATTCTCGGAGAAGTTGTCAAAAATTATGCAAACATTTGGATAAAGGGCTTGGACACATCAACGTGTTAAAAAGCCACACAATAGTTGGCACCAAATTAATGTGATCCTCAATTTTTGCACAATTATGCTTTCGTTCTGCACTCGCACGGCAATACACATGAGCGCACCGGAAACATGCGCTTGTATGCTTGTTTCTGGAGCGCTCGCGTGCGCTGTAATATGGCCTTGGACAAATGAAAAATTTAGAAAAAAAAAATTTCTCAATAGGATGCACTTACATTCTTCCTCTGGCTGGGACGGTGGTGGGGGTGGGGTGTCGGATGAAGATTCCCCTGCAAATTAAAATAAAAAAATACATAATGAATGATATATCTAAAGGATATATTTAATTATATACTTTAAATTCTGCTTGAAAATGCAGATTAAATAAGGCAATATGTTATAGTTTCTTTAAAAGTCAATCATATTTCTATGGCAAGGATTTCATACCTAATTCTGGCTAAGTACTTATATTTTTATTGTGTGTATTGTAGCCATGGAAAGGGAAAAGTTGGTTGGGTGTAGGGGAGCATCAGTAGCTGTGTGTACTTGTATCTAGATTTTGTGGCTAACACAACATTTTTAATTTTGGAGTGTAAAAATCAATTTTTAATAATTGATCAACATTTTATTTTTGACTTTACTTTCCCTTCAAATAGGGCTGCCATGTAACTAAAAGGGTGGGTCAGTAAAGTGTGTTTAACTGTGTCTATGTGTGGGTATCAGTGTGCATTTATAAGATAAAAAGAAATCAATTTTTAATGATCGATTTCATTTTTAACTTTACTGGGGGGGCTAGTTGGTGGTAGTGCTAAAAAAAAAAGCACTATAAGCACATAAGGCTGCCATGGAAATGGAAGGGTGGGCCACCAAGTGTGTTTACCTGTGTCTATGTGTGGGTATCATTTTGAATTTATAGGTGTTATGTTAAATAAAGTCACTTTTCAGTGATTTATTTTTTGACTTTACTTACCCTTTAAATAGGGCTGATATTGAATAATATAAGAATAATAATAATGTAATAATAACCAGTGAATGAGAAATACAAAGAACTTGGATCTCTCTCTCTCTCAAGCCAAATTTAAGGATTATTGATGTTTTTAAAAACATATATATAAATATGTTTTTGTCAGAAGTGAATTAAAATATTTTACTACGTATTATAATACAGTAATATAATAAAAAGTATACTTGGCTTCTATCATCTGCCGTACGGCAGCCACATATTGAGGCCTCTGCCTCTTGAGATCAGACCACTGTATCTGGAGGGTAGAGACAGTGGTCTGGTATCCGAAGCGGCGCAGGATCCAGCGCTGGAGCCCCTCCATTATCCTGCGCTTCCGGCGCCGCACATGATGGGTGCCAGGGGAGAAATTATCATACCCCCTGAGCAGGAGGTAGTTCAGGGCATATAACTGCCTTGCAGAACTCGCCATTTTGCTAGGCAGGAAGTTCCGGTTCCTCGTTTTTACGAAAATCCACGGATTTACGGAAATCTTAGTTTTTACGAAAATCCTCGTTTTTACGTGAACCCTCGTTTTTACGGAGATCCGCGGGTTTACGGAGATCCTCGTTATTACGGAAATCCTCGTATTTTCGAAAAATACCGTTTTTTTAAAATTCACACTAGCGGACTGTAATTTTTAGGTATTGTAGGCATTGATACGTGTTTCTAAGGACATTACCCAGGTCCCTGAGTGATTAAGTGTACATTACCAAGGCTATTTAGACCACTTTTAATGCGGATTTTGCCGAACTTTCATTTTAATACGTTTTAACGGGTCTGCTCGCGGATTTTCGAATTTACGGATTTTTTCGAAAATCTGCGAAAACATGCGCGGACCGGATTTTTCGAAGTTCGGACATCTCTAAACATCACAACGTTTTGGGCAAAACGGTGCACTTTCTCAAGCATTAACAAGTGATCGCAAACAGTGCCATTTAATAGGTGATGTCCAACCCCTAAGAGGAGTGGTCCCTAATTATTCAATTAACATCAGTGTAATATTTTTAAAGGAATAGTTTACTCAAAAAGTTAACTTTTTCTTTAACACTTTCTTTAATACAACGTACAGTATAGTATTTGAGGTTGAAGAAAGATATACGTCCATCCAGTCCAACCCTTTTAACAATATCCTCATTTCCTGCCTAACTGTTGATCCAGAGGAAGGCAAAAAAACACCAAATTTATGAAGGGGGATCTCTGAGTGGCAATCGGAAATTTCCCTGGATCAACTCTACTTTATGTATCAATACCAGTAACTTGCAACATTCCTTGTTTGCAGAAACTCATCCAGCTTTTATTGAAACTGACCAATGAACCTGCTATAACAAAGTCCACTGGAATACAGTTCCATAGCTTTACCGTTCTCACAGTGAAAAACGCTTTCCAAACTTGAAGCCTAAACCTTTTTTCTTCAAGTCTTAAGGGATGTCCACGTGCCCTCTGACATGTTCTATTGGTGAACAATGCCCCAGATAGTTTATTGTATGGCCCATTAATGTATTTATACACAGTTATCATATTCCCATGCAAGAGCCTTTTCTCCAGCATAAATAACTGGGAGATAAAGGTGCTATGCCTTACCTGTTCTTCAATCAATTCACCAGGAGCGATGGACAAAGAAAGAAGAAACTTACCTTACATGCGATCCACTGCAGCAAAATTGACATGTCCCAACCACTTCCTGGTTTAGAGTAACTATAGCACACATGCACAATTATGTGCGCTATAATTACTCTGAACAGGAAGCAGTCAGGAATTTCCTCTTATGCTGTGGAGGATCACGTGTAAAGTAAGTTTCTTCCTTCATCGTCCATCGCTCCTGGTTAATTGATTGAAGAATGGGAGGTAAGGCATAGTTACTTAACCTCCCTGTTTTCAATCAATACATTAAAGGAGTAGTTTCCATTTTGAGTAAACTATTCCTTTAAAGTGCTAAGTGATAATATTATAATATAGTGCAACATAGTTTCTAAATACATTTTCATAAAAGTTACATCCTTGTGTAATCACCATTTGCGAAATTATACATATTTGAAATAAATTAAAGTGTTACATATTCAGTCTGATAACATGCATATTGTACTTTAGCCTGCTCAATTAACTTTTTTGGAACTCAGCCATACAGCTAGCCCAAAATATTTTGGGCAAACAGCTCCCTTAGGATCCCCTTCATTGGATCTTCATTGTTCTTCAGTGGTCTCCCCAGATTGCCCCTATTAGAGGCATATATTTGAACACATTTGACAGTGGCAACTCAATGCCTCATTACCTTCTAACCAGAATATGGAAAATCTTACAGCACTAATCAATGATAAAATAGGCACATTTTTTCCAGACATGGGCTCTTTAGGACCAATACATGCCCCCATATAAATATAAAAGTAGACAAAACCAGATTCTGGTATGAGAGGTCTTCAGTATGGATGGACTAGAACTCGAGCCCAAGGTCGAGCAGAACAAACCGAGTTCGGACAAACCCGAACTATTCAAACTAGTTAGTTTTTCGGACTCACAGCTGTATTTTCGCTAATTATCAAAAAAAAAATCGTTAATTATCGAATTTATGGGCCGTTCGCTAACCCTAAAATGTACCATTCATTTTCGCTAACCCTCAAATTTACCATTAACTAAGCCAGGAAGGATCATTCGTTCGTTCGATAATCCTCGAATGTACCGTTTGCTAACCCTAAGAAGGATTGTTTGTTTTCGCTAACATTCTAGGGTTAGCGAATGGCCCGTAAATTCAATAATTATGCTAACCCATATAATAACCTAGTCATATAATAACCATATAATAACCTAATCATATAATAACCATATAATAATCTAGTCATATAATAACCTAGTCATATAATAACCATATAATAACCTAGTCATATAATAATCATATAATAACCTAGTCATATAATTACCATATAATAACTATATTCTAGTCATATAATAACTATATAATAACCTAGTAATATAATAACCATATAATAACCTAGTAATATAATAGCCATATAACAACCTATTAATATAATAACCATATAATTACCATATAATAACCTATTGGTATAATAACCATATAATAACCTAGTGATATAATAACCATATAATAACTTAGTCATATTATAACTATATAATAACCCAGTAATATAATAACCATATAATAACCATATAGTTCAAGCCGAACTAACCCTCGAATGTACCGTTCACTAACCCTGGAAGGATCGTTCGTTGTTCGTTCGATAATCCTCGAATGTACCGTTCGATAACACAGGAAGGATCGTTCGTTCGTTCCATAATCCTCGAATGTATCGCCAAATGTAGCTTGCGCAAAACCCGACAATTGCCCGCCTGACTTCAGGAAGTGTTTTAAATGACAGTGACATGTTCCCCACACCATTTCCCAGGTGCCACACCCATTTACAGTAAGTTACCACTGCTAGTTTAGCTGTAAGTTTGCTTGTGAAGGTTCTCATTCCTCCAGGTCATGGTATATCTGTTGTATTCAATTAAATCAAATGGACTTGAAGTTTAGTTCTTGAAGACGTTTTGCTAGTCATCTGACTGGCTTTCTCAATTCAGAATGACTTGTACAAGAATCTGTGGCAATTATGTACCCTGGAAAATCCCAATTAGCATATCACAGCCAGGTGTTAAGAGCGGGATTGCATAGTGGCTAAGAGGTATTATAGGAACGCCCAGGGTAAGGTGTCAAAACAGCATTGTACATGGCAGACAGTTGTTTCTGAATTATTATTATAATATATATATTATAGATATAATATATATTATAATATATATATATATGTATATAATGAGTATGTGATTCAACGCCTCTCAGGATCTTCATCAAAAACTATTTTATTTAGTACATCACTGTGTAGGCAACATTTCAGTACCTTTCTAGGTCCCTAGATTTCAAAATGAGGCTTGAGAAAGGGACCTAGAAAGGTACCGAAACGTTGCCTACACAGTGATGTATTAAATAAAATAGTTTTGATGAAGAAATCCTGAGAGTGCGTTGAATCTACATACTCATCTATATAAACAGTTGATCTACACAACAGCACCCAGGTGTGAAATTAAAGGGTGGTGGAGAGAGTGCCTGTGTCTATACACTATATATATATAGTTATTATATTACTAGGTTATTATATGGTTATTGTATGGTTATTATATGTTTTTTTGACATTGTACATGGCAGACAGTTTTTTGACCTTACCCTGGGCGTTCCTAAACACCTCTTAGCCACTATGCAATCACGCGCTTTAACACCTGGCTGTGATATGCTAATTGGGATTTTCCAGGGTACATAATTGCCACAGATACTTTTACAAGTCATTCTGAATTGAGAAAGCCAGTCGGATGACTAGCCAAACGTCTTAAAGAACTAAACTTCAAGTCCAGTTGATCTAATTGAATACAACAGATTTAAAGGGGAACTGTGGTCCAAAAATGACTTTAGGTAAATGGATAGGAATTGCTCTCCTGAGAATGTTTGCAATTTATTTTCATTGTTTATTTTGCATAGTTTTGAAGATATTTACATTTTTGTGTGTGATATGGCAGCAGCATTACCAGTTTCCCTGCACTTCCTGCTTCCTGCTTTAAAACCATGTCAGTCAATCTGCCCTGTGTCTCCTCCCCTTTGCAGACCCCCTGGTCCCTCCCACTCATGGACCCCATGGCCCCCCTTGGCCTATTCTCTTACAGCCCACCCACCGAGGGTCCTGCCATCTCACAGGTGCACAAGCCCCACCCACTCATGGGTGCACAAGCCCCGTCCACTCGTGGGTGCACAAGCCCCATCCACTTGCGAGTGCACAAGCCCCGTCCACTCGTGGGTGCATAAGCCCCATCCACTCACGGGTGCCGTGGGCCACTCAGACACCCCCCTACAGAAAACTCTGTGGAAACAGCCTTTTTAGGTAGAGTGAGAACTGAAAAGGCATAAAAAGGCTGTTTTCACATAGTGGGAGAGAAGGAAGGAGAGGAGGAGGGACTTCCTGTCTCCCTCCCACACTGAGGGAGCCTGAGACTGTGCTCGCCGGCGGCACAGTGCAGGAGAAGCCTTAGGAATGTCGCATTCCAGCCTCCCACCCGTTAACTTTCTGGTCAGTCATATCTTCATATCTTTGGCTGTGAAGCATGTAGAGGGGTGGTTGATGGCTTGTTTTGGAGACCACAGTTACCCTTTAACTATCACTCTCCCATAGTCTTGAATAGGTCTGAATTCGAACTTTCGAACTTTCTCTGAAGTTCGAAAGTTCGAAAACGGACCAAACTTTATATATTTCGGACATCTCTAGTCTTCAGCTGTTGGGCTATAGGCCAAAAAAGGGACTCAAACTGTAATAAATAAGGAAATGGATATTTTATACCTGTTATAAAGCCATACTTTTATTTGATGGAAATTTTATACTGTGTGATACTGGAATGCTGGGAAGTAAAGCAAAAAATGCATGTTAGTAAGGTAAATTTCCCAGAACCCATTTCAATATAAGAGGTTAGACACATATTACTGGTTTTATGTTTGATTTAGTTTTATTCTGGGGCTTTAGTCCTTAAACAAAGCAGTAGAACTATTTAATGACACTAAAATGTACCCTAAACTTACGATGTCTCTGACGATGGGCGATGTTTTTGGCGTCTTGATCCCAAATTCTTCTTTCTTCTGTCATCACTCTGATGACTTCTGAGTTCAGGTTTGCACCTCTTTATATAGGATTGCTAAAGAACCAAATCCAGTTGTGATTGCTCAATATTTCAATCCTTGCAATCATATGATCAGACATAAACCAATTATATTTTTATGTAATAACATCCACTGTGAGGATGGCAAGATCCACATCTTGTGTGCGGGTCCTCGTTTTGCTGAGATAAAGTGCAGTAATGCAGCGAAATGAGAAAACACGATGCCACATTTAGCATGGATCGGGCAGAAACATATCAACTGTTTGAATGAATTTGATTGATCACTAGCACAAGACCCGTGAGTGCGTCCAGTTTCATTCCTTTGATCTGCATCCGGGCTTAGTCTAATTGAAGGAATTGCCTACCCATCTTACACTTATAGAAACAATAATGTGCTGCAGTGGGAGGATAAGGGCTAGGATTTGGGGTGCTGGGGATTGTAATCAGTATTACAAAGATCATTTAACCATGTGTTGTGACATAATCATTACTGTCGCAAAATATGGGCTGATGTCACTCTGAGCAAGTGAATTATGTACCATGCACTAGGCACTTTCTAGCCCACATTTTTTTTTTATTTTAGTTACCCTTTAAAGTTTTTAAAATTGTAAGTTGGGTATTGAGCTCTGACCTTCCCGATAGAGGGTCAGGAAAGGGAATGCACTGTATTTTTTGTTTGGTGGACTTATAAGTGCTGGGACTTACGGGTTGCGGTTTCGAGCTGCAGGACCCCTTAATCCCCAAAAGGCACTTGCCAGTGCTGCAAAGTCACTTAGAAGTGCCGGGGAGGGGGGCACTTGTCAGCGGCGCCGCCCCATAAGCTTATCTAAACCGGAGCACCATAACTCAAAGCAGAGGTTTAAAGCCTGATACAGAGCAGAGAGCCTATTCCTTTTCTATGACTTACAGGAAGAATGTGGCACCATTAATTAATGGGGATAAGTTAGTTACAGAGGATGGCGATAAAGCAAATGTCTTGAATAATTTTTTTTCCTCTGTATACACTATAGAAGATCCAAGTACAGATATCATAGAGTATAGTAGCAATAATGGTATACAAGATTCAAGTTCACTTTGGTTAACCGAGGATATGGTACAGAAAGAACTAAATAAGGTTAATATTAATAAATCTCCTGGACTGGATAAAATACATCCTCGGGTACTTAAGGAGCTAAGTTCAGTTTTATCCAGGCCATTGTTTCTTATTTTTGCTGATTCCCTCATGTCCGGTGGAAAAAGGCTGATGTTATTCCAATATTCAAAAAGGGTAGTCGTTCACAGCCGAGTAATTACAGGCCTGTAAGTTTAACTTCAGTGGTGGGGAAGATCCTGGAAAGTTTAATAAGGGAACATGTTCTAGAGTATGTTTCAAGGACTGACATTATAAGTAGTAACCAGCATGGATTTAGGAGGAATAGATCTTGTCAAACTAACTTGCTTGGCTTTTAGGAGGAAGTAAGTAGAAATTTAGACTCTGGTATAGCAGTAGATGTAGTTTACTTGGATTTTGCAAAGGCTTTTGATACAGTCCCCCATAGGCGACTAATGAATAAGCTGGGTCTGGGGTCTGGGGAGTCACATTTGTACATGGATAGAAAATTGGTTAATGAATAGGATGCAGAGAGTAGTTGTTAATGGGGCTTCATCATTATGGACTAAAGTGCTAAGTGGGGTGCCACAGGGTTCTGTGTTGGGGCCGCTTTTATTTAATCTATTTATTAATGATTTGGAAGTGGGTATTGTCAGCAAGGTTTCTGTATTTGCTGACAACACAAAACTTTGTCGACCATTAAAAACTTCAGAGGATGTGCAATCGTTGCAAGGGGATCTAGATAGATTATCACATTGAGCTGCTAAGTGGCAGATGAAATTCAATGTTGATAAATGTAAGGTGATGCATTTTGGACTTAAAAATACTTGTGCTACTTATACTTAAATGGCTCTGTGTAAGTAATCCCTGTTGGAAAGATCTTGGAGTTTTGGTGATAACAAACTTAAAGGTAGCAAGCAGTACCAGGCGGCAACAGCCAAAGCCAGCATGATATTGCTTGTAAAAAGAGAGGTATGGATTCAAGGGAGGAAAATGTAATCCCCCTCTTTACAAAGCATTGGTAAGGCCCTTATTTGGAATATGCAGTGCAATTTTGGAATCCTGTGTACAAAAGGACATCTTTGAATGGAAAGGGTTCAAGAAGGGCAACTAAATTAATAAGGGGATTGGGGGAGCTTGAATTGAAGAGAGACTGGAAAAGTTACAATTATGTACGCTGGAAAGGCGCTTGCGTGGGGATATGATTACTGTGTATAAATACATTAACGGGCCATACAATAAACTATCTGGGCATTGTTCACCAATAGAACATGTCAAAGGACACGAGGACGTCCCTTAAGACTTGAAGAAAAAGGTTTAGGCTTCAAGCTCGGAAAGGGTTTTTTACTGTGAGAACGGTAAAGCTATGGAACTGTCTTCCAGTGGACGTTGTAATGGCAGGCTCATTGGTCAGTTTCAAAAAAAAGCTGGATGAGTTTCTGCAAACAAGGAATGTTCAAGTTACTGGTATTGATACATAAAGTAGGTTGATCCAGGAAATTCCGATTGCCACTTGGAGCGGAAGGAATTTTTTCCCCCCTTCATAAATTTGGTGGTTTTTTTTTGCCTTCCTCTGGATCAACAGTTAGGCAGGAAGTGAGGATATTGCTAGATGGGTTGGACTGGATGGACGTGTGTCTTTGTTCAGCCTCAGATACTATACTATGCACACGCTCTGTATCAGGCTGTAAACTAGGTTCAAATAAGATTGTGTTTCAGGTTACAGACATGAAGAGGTCAGTTAGCTATACTGATCATTTAATGTAAGAGGTAAGAAAGAGCTGCTTTACCTCCTGTTCTTCTATTACACTTGTTGGGAACTATAAACTAGTACTAGTTACCCTTAAGTCTTCTTGTTCTGGCAGGATTTGGCCAGTAGGGGCCACTGTGTTAAAGTATAAAAGGGAGAGCAACCATGTGCTCAGCCTCTTTCTGATTACCAGGACTACCTACAGTTCTCAGAATACCACCCAAGAATAGGGACATAGTGCCAGACACAGGGGTAGAAGATTTCACTATAGTGACCTGAAAGCTGGGGTGGCATTTACAAGCCACCTCTATTGTGCTAATTGCAATGCCTTATTAATATTGTTCTGTTAATAAATCAGATACTATTTAAAGAGGAACTGTGGTCCAAAAATGACTTTAGGTAAATTGATAGGAATTGATTGCAATTTATTTCCATTGTTTATTTTGCATAGTTTTGAAGATATTTACATTTTTGTGTGTGATATGGCAGCAGCATTGCCAGGTCCCCTGCACTTCCTGCTTCCTGCTCTGAAACCTGTCAGTCAATCTGCCCTGTGTCTCCTCCTCCCCTGCTGAACCCTCCCCCTCATGGACCCCATGGTCCCTCCAGTTGCAGGCCCCCCTTGGCCCATTCCCTTCCAGCCCCATGTGGCCCCACCCACTCATGGGTGCCGTGGCCCTGCCCACTTGTGGGTGCCATAGCCCCACCCACTCGCGGGTGCCATAGCCCCACCCATTCGCCACTGACACCCCCCCTACCCCCCGAAAACTCTGTGGAAACAGCCTTTTCAGGCAGAGTGAGAACTCTCTCACATAGTGAGAGAGAAGGGCTGTAGAGGAGGAGGGACTTCCTGTCTCCCTCACATACTGAGGGAGTCTGAGGCTGTGCTCGCCGGCGGCACTGTGCTGGAGAAGCCTTGGGAATGTCACATGTCAGCCTCCCACCCATTAACTTTTTGGTCAGTCATTTCTGCAATAGTGCCAGCTGTGGAGCACGTAGAGAGGTGGTTGATGACTTGTTTTAAAGGTAGAAAACCGACCTATTATTTAAACTCAACTTGTTTGGAGACCACAGTTCCCCTTTAAGTTCAAGAATCACTGGCACCAAATTATTGCATTCTTCTAGAGTGGTAGTTCAGCAACACCATGCCTCCAACATATGCGAGAGCCCACTCCTGATTAAAGTCTCTAGAGCAATTTACTACCCCCATTTTACTATCACCTTACATTTGACCCAAAATGGCATTTGAAAAGGGTAAGGAAATCTCTGGTGGGAATATTCTGTGGTTCTTTGTTCCTGTACCATGCCTCTTTCATTTGTGACTGTATAATTGAGTAACCTTTGGCACTACATATATAATTGTTAAAACATTATAAGTATCATCATGCTTCTGATACTTCCAGTTGATGTATATGCATGGGCTGTAGCAGAGTTTATTAACCCATGACATGCCTTTGCCATTGATAGTTTACATGGGGGTCATATTACAGAATTAAATTAGGAAACACTAGCCTGCCACCCAAATTTGGTGGGCTCCCATTTGCTAGCTAAAAATATTCAGTAGTAGCTGTATATTTCACCTTACTGTATAGCAATCCAGGGGAGCTGTATTATGATACGGGGCCCTATACCATTTTTCCTGTGGGCACTCACCCAGTTGGCTGCCCCATTATCTATCCCTGACCACCTATACCACCAAGAAGTGGGACTGGCATTAAGACTGAAATTCAAACAACAGGCTTTAGAAGATGTGTATGGCACCTGTGACAATCCTCATACTTGGCTCCACATGTTTCAAAGTTTAAAACAAAGGGAGAAATAGGATGTATCTGCTTTCATCTGACAGTTTGAAGATGTTCTGTGGAAGCTGGCATCTAAAAATATCATATCTACTGTAGAAGTTAATTAAAAATGGCAAAACCAGCTCATGTATGGGATGCTCGGGGTCATTGAACTTTGCATTATGTATTGTCATGGGCCTCCACCAACACTTGGTAAGCTCAAGAACAAGGTAAAGGAGCAAGAAGCAGAGCTCCAATGTGTTGCATTCCCTAATAAAACTGAGAACTGCTTTTGTCCAAACTCTCCGTAAAACTATAGCAAAAGGAGGTCAGGGGTGTGACAAAGGAGAAAGCAGATGCTTCCATGTAATAAAAAAAAGCTTCAGCCCCCTGGTTATACCTGCTCCACTGCCCGTCTGGAGTGCTTCCTTTGTGGGCAGACTGGGCATCGAGTCCATCAGTGTAAAGTACTTACTGACCAGCTAGATATTAAAAGCAAGATGGGACAGCTATCAAGGAAAGGCGGGGGACCTCACAGCCTGTAGTTCTCCCCGGTGTGGGACATAGATGCACATTTAACTTGGATAGTAGTTGCCTTGAAGTACAACTACACATCCCTGGATAAGTTGGAGACAATGATCTCCCACTTAAAGTCATTGTTTATGTGAGCTCGCCTCCAGGTGGAAAAAAGTCTACAACTATGATTGTTGGCTCTAATGTGAAAGCTGCTGAGGAAGCCTTCATTCTACAGCCGAGAGAAGGTACCCCCTTAACCGTATTGCTAGTAGCTCCAGAGCTGCAGGAGATTTGCCAGACATTTGTTCCTGAATCTCCTGGGGAATGTGTTGGGAACCCTTGTAATCCAGTAGTGCTTTCACCAGGGGGAGTGAAAGTCCTCTGGATCTATGTGGAGATTGTACCTGTTTCAAATGGAAGTTTCTTTCTGTTAGAAACTGACCCTGAAAAGGTTTCAATGAATGGCTGGGAGATAGTTCCGGAGAGGAAGGACAAATGCCCTAGAACCAATGTGGTCACTGTAAAAAAACATCACCTCTCATTTAGTAGTAATTCCAGCCTGTCAGACAGTAGCCCACTGCTACCCTGTAGAATGTTTAGACTCTTTACCTGTCAAATTGGGAGTGTCAGAGACTCTGCTAAATTTTAATCTTGATGATTCTCATGACCCCCCGGAACACCGAGAGATGCTGGAGAGTAGACTAGCGCAGTTCAGTGATGTGTTTTCCATTGATGATATGGATGTGGGGTGTGCTAAAAATGCTGAACATACCATACAATTAAAAGACAGTACTCCTTTTAGAAAAAGGTTTCTGTGAATACCTCCCAAAGATCTTAATGATGTCAAAGACTATTTTTTAAAAAAAAGAAAGACCAACAGATTATTTTAGAATCACAAAGTCCTTATGCTTCACCTATAGTGTCCGAAAGAAAAATGGAAGTGTTCTATTATGTTTGGATTATAGAACACTAACAAAAGGAAGTTTCCTGTGAGTGTAACGAACTTGTGAGTGGCCCTTTCTCTTAAGGACCTTGCTCTCAAGGACATTTAAAAAGAAGGACACTTAATCATTTGATGGTTGTATGGTGTGTGTGAAAGTTTGAAAATAAGGATTGTTTGACAGTTTGAAAATAAGGATTGTTTGTACTGTTAAGAACTATGTGTGCAGGACTGAGTGTGCAGTAAGCAGACTAATCTTTCTTCTTCCAGTTAAAGGGGTGTGCTGGACTTCTATATTCTAGTATTGTACCTGTTGTAATCACAAACAGGCTGTGAAAGGGTTAATAAGTGTTTGGTTTTTTCCCTCTCTTTCTGGCTCTTGCACTAATTGGTGTGGGGGTTGGGGCCTATTAGTTAAATAGGATTCACAGTTGTTGGGCCTGTGGTTTGGACCTAACAAAAGGAAGTTTCCTGTGAGTGTAACGAAACTTGTGAGTGGCCCTTTCTCTTAAGGACCTTGCTCTCAAGGACATATAAAAAGGACATTTAAACAAGAAGGACAATTAAACAAGGTTTGTGCGTCACTGTTTTGTTGTGGTGTATTAGAAGGGACAGTTTTGTCAGTACCATGCAATGTGCATCGTGCCACATGTATAGGAACCTGGAGCAAACGTTCCGGGGAACCTATGTCTGTGTCAGGTGTGAGTGGGTTGCCCGTTTGGAAGCTGAGGTGGAGAGTCTAAGGGGGCAGCTTGCAGCGTTGCAGGGATTGGCAGAACTGGGGGGTCAGCAGGCACTGGCTGGGGCCAGTATAGAGGTGGGTGGAAGAGGGACAAGAAAGGATGAGGAAGGAGGTAGTTTTGTTAGAGTTACTAGGGGAAGTGGGGGACGGAAGAGTAGGGGGGCTTCTTCCCAGATTGTCCATCCCAACAGATTTGCCACCTTAGGTAATGAAGTGGAGGAGGACACCTCGGAATTAGCGTGTATGGAGGGGGCTAGTCCCTTGAGCACCCAGGGGACTGCCATCTCTGATACAAGGGAGGAGGAACGAAGGGTCAGGAATGCAAGGCAGGTGGTAGTGGTAGGGGACTCCATTATAAGGAAGGTAGATAGGGTAATCTGCCGCCAAGACCCTACTTGCCGAACTGTGTGTTGCCTGCCTGGTGCTAGGGTTCGGCATGTGGTGGATCGTGTAGACAGATTATTGGGTGGGGCCGGGTGTGTCCCGGCGGTCTTGGTTCACATTGGTGCCAATGACAAAGTTAGAGGTGGAGGTGAGGTCCTTAAACATGATTTCCGAGAACTAGGGGCCAAGATAAAAGCAAGGACCTCCAGGGTAGTGTTTTCAGAAATACTACCGCAGCCACGTGCTAAGCCAGGGAGACAGCGGGAGCTTAGAAGCATTAATGCATGGCTAAGAGAGTGGTGTAAGGAAGAAGGGTTTGGGTTTATTGAGAACTGGGCAGACTTTGCTGTCGGGTACAGGCTCTTTAGTAGGGATGGGTTGCACCTCACTGATGGTGATGCAGCTGTTTTAGGGGAGAAGATGGCTAGAGGGTTGGAGGAGATTTTAAACTAGGTTTGGGGGGGGGAGGGTATTAGCAGTCTCACTGGGATAGATTGTCCAGGAGGAAAGCAGGGTGTAGATAGGCCAGTGGTGGGCGGAAAGGGGTGTGGGGCTAGCATAGGGGATAGGGAGGAATGTGTATCAAAGTGTACGAATAAATTACAGGATCATAATCTAAAATGTATGTTTGCAAATGCGAGAAGTCTGGCTGACAAAATGGGTGAATTGGAAATGATGGCATTGAATGAAAAGTATGATGTAATAGGTATAGCAGAAACGTGGTTGAACAGTTCTCACGACTGGGCTGTAAATATAGAAGGATATGCCTTGTTTAGGCAGGACAGAAAAAAAGGAAATGGGGAGGAGTATGTGTTTATGTTAAAAAAGAATTGAAGCCAAATTTAAAAGAAGAGATAACTGGTGATATGGATGATAAAGTGGAGGCAATATGGGTGGAATTAGGCAACAGGAAAGGGGGTAATGTCATTGTTGGTGTCTGCTATAAGTCGCCAAATGCTAGCAGAGAGGAGGTGAGTCAACTTCATATGCAGTTGGCAAGGGCTGCAAGTTTGGGGAGTGTGCTCATTATGGGGGACTTCAATTACCCTGACATTGATTGGTGTGGTGGAACTGCCATCACAGAAAAAGGCGATGAGTTCCTGAATTTGCTGCAGGATAATTTTCTATCACAGGTGGTTGAGGTTCCTACTAGAAAAGGAGCTCTGTTGGATCTGGTAATATCTAACATTGTGGAGCGCATTATAGATATAAAGGTAACTGGAGGCTTAGGGAATAGTGACCATGAAATAGTGGCATTTGGACTTTGTTATCGAAAGGAAAAGTGTGCTGGGTTAACAAAGACATTTAATTTCAGGAAAGCAAATTTTCCCAGGTTAAAAGCAGCTCTTCAGAATGTCAACTGGGATAATGTATTATCAGGTAAAGGTACTGAACAGAAGTGGACTGTGTTCAAGGGGATTTTAATCCAGTTCACATCTAAATTTATACCTTTGGGAAATAAATGTAAAAAAAATAAATCCGCGCCCATGTGGCTGAATTCTGATGTAAAGAGGCAAATGGTAAGGAAGAAAAAGGCATTTAAAACCTTTAAGGCCGAGGGAACGGAAAGGGCCTTTAGGGAGTATAAAAACTGTAACAAGGAGTGTAAGAAAGCAATCAAACTAGCTAAAATTAATAATGAAGTTAGGATAGCTGAAGAAAGCATCACTAAGCCTAAACATTTTTTTAAGTATATTAATAGTAAGAAGATGAGGACTGAGAATGTGGCACCATTAATTAATGGGCATAAGTTAGTTACGGAGGATGGTGATAAAGCAATTATAGAAGATCCAAGTACAGATATCATAGAGTATAGTAGCAATAAAGGTATACAAGATTCAAGTTCACTTTGGTTAACCGAGGATATGGTACAGAAAGAAGTAAATAAGGTTAATATTAATAAATCTCCTGGACCGGATAAAATACATCCTCGGGTACTTAAGGAGCTAAGTTCAGTTTTATCTAGGCCATTGTTTCTTATTTTTGCTGATTCCCTCATGTCCGGTGGTGTGCCTCTGGATTGGAAAAAGGCTGATGTTATTCCAATATTCAAAAAGGGTAGTCGTTCACAGCCGGGTAATTACAGGCCTGTAAGTTTAACTTCAGTGGTGGGGAAGATCCTGGAAAGTTTAATAAGGGAACATGTTCTAGAGTATGTTTCAAGGACTGACATTATAAGTAGTAACCAGCATGGATTTAGGAGGAATAGATCTTGTCAAACTAACTTGCTTGGCTTTTATGAGGAAGTAAGTAGAAATTTAGACTCTGGTATAGCAGTAGATGTAGTTTACTTGGATTTTGCAAAGGCTTTTGATACAGTCCCCCATAGGCGACTAATGAATAAGCTAAGGTCTGTTGGTCTGGGGAGTCACATTTGTACATGGATAGAAAATTGGTTAATGAATAGGATGCAGAGAGTAGTTGTTAATGGGGCTTCATCATTATGGACTAAAGTGCTAAGTGGGGTGCCACAGGGTTCTGTGTTGGGGCCGCTTTTATTTAATCTATTTATTAATGATTTGGAAGTGGGTATTGTCAGCAAGGTTTCTGTATTTGCTGACAACACAAAACTTTGTCGACCATTAAAAACTTCAGAGGATGTGCAATCGTTGCAAGGGGATCTAGATAGATTATCACATTGGGCTGCTAAGTGGCAGATGAAATTCAATGTTGATAAAATGTAAGGTGATGCATTTTGGACTTAAAAATACTTGTGCTACTTATACTATAAATGGCTCTGTGTTAAGTGAATCCCTGTTGGAAAGGGATCTTGGAGTTTTGGTGGATAACAAACTTAAAGGTAGCAAGCAGTACCAGGCGGCAACAGCCAAAGCCAGCATGATATTGTCTTGTATAAAGAGAGGTATGGATTCAAGGGAGGAAAATGTAATTCTCCCTCTTTACAAAGCATTGGTAAGGCCCTTATTTGGAATATGCAGTGCAATTTTGGAATCCTGTGTACAAAAAGGACATCTTTGAAATGGAAAGGGTTCAGAGAAGGGCAACTAAATTAATAAGGGGATTGGGGGAGCTTGAATATGAAGAGAGACTGGAAAAGTTACAATTATGTACGCTGGAGAAAAGGCGCTTGCGTGGGGATATGATTACTGTGTATAAATACATTAACGGGCCATACAATAAACTATCTGGGGCATTGTTCACCAATAGAACATGTCAAAGGACACGAGGATATCCCTTAAGACTTGAAGAAAAAAGGTTTAGGCTTCAAGCTCGGAAAGGGTTTTTCACTGTGAGAACGGTAAAGCTATGGAACTGTCTTCCAGTGGACGTTGTAATGGCAGGTTCATTGGTCAGTTTCAAAAAAAAGCTGGATGAGTTTCTGCAAACAAGGAATGTTGCAAGTTACTGGTATTGATACATAAAGTAGAGTTGATCCAGGGAAATTTCCGATTGCCACTTGGAGTCAGGAAGGTATTTTTTCTCCCTTCATAAATTTGGTGGGTTTTTTTTGCCTTCCTCTGGATCAACAGTTAGGCAGGAAATGAGGATATTGCTAGATGGGTTGGACTGGATGGACGTATGTCTTTATTCAATCTCAAATACTATACTATACTAAATAAGCGCACCATTCCTGATCATTACACACTGCCACATATTGATGAGGCACTTGATGCTTTGCATAGCAGTGCTTGGTTCTCAGTGATGGACTTAAGATCTGGATATTACCAAATTCCTATGTCTGCAGAAGATCAGGAAAAGACAGCTTTTATTTGCCCATTGGGCTTTTACGAATTTACCTGAATGCACTAGGTGATAATTGGGGCTCCAGCTACCTTTCAGCGCCTTATAGAAAAAGTCCTGGGTGCCTTGAATCCAAGGAACTGCATAGCTTACCTTGATGATATTGTTTTCAGCTCTACCCTGGAGGAGCATGATAAAAGATTGTTCAGTGTGCTTGAGCATCTTCGAAAGTAATGCCAGAAACTCTCAATTGACAAGTGTAAGTTCGCCCGCAAATCTGTGCGTTTTGTAGGACACCTTGTATCTAGTGAGGGCATTGCCACTGACCCAGAAAAAGTAGCAGCAGTTTTAAATTGGCTATGCCCAAGCAAGCTAACTGAGCTGAGATCCTTCTTGGGGTTTTATAGTTATTATCGGAGGTTTATTGTGGGTTACTCTAAAATTGCCTATCCACTAAATGCAGGGGTGTCCCTAGGGTTTTTGGTACCTGAAAATACTTTTGAATGCCGCTCCTAGACCGTGTGGCGCATGCAAAGTGGGCGTGCCTTGGTCTGTGGGTGTGGCTTAGCGTGTGGGCGCGGCAAATTTCATAAAAATGATCTATAATATTATCATAATTATCTCTATTATCTATATATCTCTGCTATCTATCTATCTCTCCTATCTATCTCTGCTATCCATCTATCTCTGCTATCCATCTATCTCTGCTATCTATCTATCTATCTAATATATATATTAATAGAGATAATTATGATAATATTATAGATCATTTTTTAGAAATTTGCCGCGCCCACACGCTAAGCCACACCCACAGACCAAGGCACGCCCACTTTGCATGCGCCACACGGTCTAGGAGGCGGCATTCAAAAGTATTTTCAGGTACCAAAAACCCTAGGGACACCCCTGCATTTAGTGGATAGGCAATTTTAGAGTAACCCACAATAAACCTCCGATAATAACTATAAAACCCCAAGAAGGATCTCAGCTCAGTTAGCTTGCTTGGGCTAGGCCAATTTAAAACTGCTGCTACTTTTTCTGGGTCAGTGGCAATGCCCTCACTAGATTACAAGGTGTCCTACAAAAACGCACAGATTTGCGGCGAACTTACACACTTGTCAATTGAGAGTTTCTGGCATTACTTTCGAAATGCTCAAGCACACTGAACAATCTTTTATCATGCTCCTCCAGGGTAAGCTGAAAACAATATCATCAAGGTAAGCTATGCAGTTCCTTGGATTCAAGGCACCCAGGACTTTTTCTATAAGGCGCTGAAAGGTAGCTGGAGCCCCATTATCCCTAGTGCATTCAGGTAAATTCGTAAAAGCCCAATGGCAAATAAAAGCTGTCTTTTCCTGATCTTCTGCAGACATAGGAATTTGGTAATATCCAGATCTTAAGTCCATCACTGAAGACCAGCACTGCATGCAGAGAGGCATGATTCAAGGGAGGAAAATGTAATTCTCCCTTTACAAAGCATTGGTAAGGCCTCATTTGGAACATACAGTGCAATTTGGAATCCTGTGTACAAAAAAGACATCTTTGAATGGAAAGGGTTCAGAGAAGGCAACTAAATTAATAAGGGGATGGGGGAGCTTGAATAGAAGAGAGACTGGAAAGTTACAATTATGTACGCTGGAGAAAGGCGCTTGCGTGGGGATATGATTACTGTGTATAAATACATTAACGGGCCATACAATAAACATATCTGGGGATTGTTCACCAATGAACATGTCAAAGGACACGAGGATATCCCTAAGACTTGAAGAAAAAGGTTTGGGGCTTCAAGCTCGGAAGGGTTTTTCACTGTGAGACGGTAAGCAATGGACTGTCTTCCAGTGGACGTTGTAATGGCAGGTTCATTGGTCAGTTTCAAAAAAAGCTGGAGTTTTCTGCAAACAAGGAATGTTGCAAGTTACTGGAATTGATACATAAAGTAGAGTTGCCAGGGAAATTTCCGATTGCCACTTGGATGTCAGGAAGGTATTTTTTCTCCCTTCATAAATTTTGTTGGGTTTTTTTTTGCCTTCCTCTGGATCAACAGTTAGGCGAAATGAGGATATTGCTAGATGGGTTGGACTGGTGGACGTATGTCTTATTCAATCTCAAATACTATACTATACTAAATAAGCGCACCATTCCTGATCATTACACACTGCCACATATTGATGAGGCACTTGATGCTTTGCATAGCAGTGCTTGGTTCTCAGTGATGGACTTAAGATCTGGATATTACCAAATTCCTATGTCTGCAGAAGATCAGGAAAAGACAGCTTTTATTTGCCCATTGGGCTTTTACAGATTACCTGAATGCACTAGGTGATAATTGGGGCTCCAGCTACCTTTCAGCGCCTTATAGAAAAGTCCTGGGTGCCTTGAATCCAAGGAACTGCATAGCTTACCTTGATGATATGTTTTCAGCTCTACCCTGGGAGAGCATGATAAAGATTGTTCAGTGTTGCTTGAGCATCTTCGAAAGTAATGCAGAAACTCTCAATTGACAGTGTAAGTTCCCCGCAAATCTGTGCTTTTTTGTAGACACCTTGTACTAGTGAGGGCATTGCCACTGACCCAGAAAAAGTAGCGCAGTTTTAAATTGGCTATGCCCAAGCAAGCTAACTGAGCTGAGATCCTTCTTGGGTGTTATAGTATTATCGGAGGTTTATTGTGGGTTACTCTAAAATTGCCTATCCACTAAATGCAGGGGTGTCCCTAGGGTTTTTGGTACCTGAAAATACTTTTGAATGCCGCTCCTAGACCGTGTGGCGCATGCAAAGTGGGCGTGCCTTGGTCTGTGGGTGTGGCTTAGCGTGTGGGCGCGGCAAATTTCAAAAATGATCTAATATTTATCATAATTATCTCTATTATCTATCTATCTCTGCTATCTATCTATCTCTCCTATCTATCTCTGCTATCCATCTATCTCTGCTATCCATCTATCTCTGCTATCTATCTATCTATCTATCTATCTCTGCTATCTATCTATCTATCTATCTCTCTATCTCTGCTATCTATCTATCTCTGTCTGTCTGTCCATCTATCTATCTATCACTCCATCTATCTATCTAGCTACTATATCTAATCTACTACTATCTATCTATCTACTATCTACCACCTATCTTCTATCTCTATTTTCTATCTCTGCTGCTATCTATCTCTTCTATCTGTCTATCTATCTCTGCTTTCTATCTATCTATCTGTCTCTGATATTTATCTATCTCTGCTATCTATCATCTATCTATCTATATTATCTATCTCTCTATCTGTCTTCTATCTAGCTCTGCTCTTTATCTATCTCTTGCTATCTATCTATCTATCTATCTATCTATCATCTATCTATCTATCTATCTATTGCTATTATCTATCTATCTCTATTATCTATCTATCTCTGCTATTATTATCTATCTATCTATCAATCTATCTCTGCAATCTTATATCTATCTATCTCTGATATTTATCTATCTCTGCTATCTATTTATCTCTGCTATCTATAAACTTATCTATCTATCTCTGCTATCCATCTATCTTTGCTATCTATCTGTCTATCTATCTATCTATCTATCCTGCTATCCTCTATCTCTTCTATCTATCTGTCTATCTATCTATCTGTCTATCTATCTATCTGTCTATCTATCTATCTATCTATCTATCTACACTATCTATCTATCTATCTCTCTATCTATCTATCTTCTATCTCTCTCTATCCTCTATCTCTGCTATCTATCTATCTATCTCTGCTATCTATCTATCTCGGATATTTATCTATCTCTCCTATCTATCTATCTATCTATCTCTATATTTATCTATCTCTGCTATCTATTTATCTCTCTATCTATAACCTATCCATCTATCTCTGCTATCCATCTATCTCTGCTATCTATCTACCTCTGCTATCTATCTGTCTATCTAACTATCTATCTCTGCTTCTATCTCTCTATCTCTGCTATCTATCTATCTCTGTCTGTCTGTCCATCTATCTATCTATCTACTATCACTGATATTTATATATCTCTGCATCTGTCTATCTATCTCTGCTATCATCTATCTATCATCTCTCTGCTATCTATCTCTCTCTGCTATCTATCTATCTATCTCTGCTATTTATCTATCTATCGCTACTATCTATCTATCGATCTATCTCTGATATTTATGTCTCTACTATCTATCTCTGCTATCTATCTATCATCTATCTATCTATATCATCTATGTATCTATCTATCTATCTCTGCTATTTATCTATCTCTGCTATCTATCTATGTATCTATGTATCTATCTATCGCTATTATCTATCTATCTATCTATCTCTGCTATCTATCTATCTACTATCTATCTCTCTCTCTCTCTGCTATCTATCTTCTCATCTTTCTCTGCTATCTATCTATCTCTGCATCTATCTATCTCTGCTATCTATCTATCTATCTCTGCTATCTATCTTCTATTTATCTATCTACGCTACTATCTATCTATCGATCTATCTCTGATATTTATGTCTCTACTATCTATCTCTCTGCTATCTATCTATCATCTACCTACCTACCTATATCTATCTATCTATCTATCTATCTATCTATCTAGCTCTGCTATCTATCTCTCTATCTATCTATCTATCTATCTATCTCTGCTATCTATCTATCCCTTCTGTCTGTCTATCTATCTCTGCTATCTATCTATCTATCTATATTATCTGTCTATATATCTATCTATCTCTGCTATCTATCTCTTCTATCTGTCTATCTATCTGTCTATCTATCTCTGATATTATATATCTATCTATCTCTCTCTATCTATCTATCTATCTATCTCTGCTTGCTATCTATCTATCTATCTATCTCTGCTATCTATCTCTCTCTCATCTACTCTCTTTGCTATCTATCCCTCTCTGCTATCTATCTCTGCTATCTATCTATCTATGCTATATATCTCTGCTATCTATCTATCTATCTCTGCTATCTATCTATCTATCTATCTCTGCTATCTATCTATCTCTGCTATTTATCTATCTATCGCTACTATCTATCTATCGATCTATCTCTGATATTTATGTCTCTACTATCTATCTCTGCTATCTATCTATCATCTATCTATCTACCTTTGTATCTATCTATCTATGTCATCTATCTGTCTATCTATCTATCTATCTCTGTGTGTCTATCTATCACTCCATCTATCTACCTATCTATCTATGTCTATCTACCTACCTATCTACCTTTCTATCATCTATCTATCTATCTACCTTTCTATAATCTATCTACCTTTCTATCATCTATCTATCTATCTATCTATCTATCTCCCTACCTACCACCCCCCAGTAGCCAGCAGGACAGTCTGACCCTGCTGTCAGGAAGGAGTTTCAGCACTTGTAAAAGAATTTAGCCGGCATCTTAATTTTTTTTTTTTTAATTCCCTTACTGTAACTGACTGGTGAACCCAACGTTCGGCTCCTGTCTTCGCCCCGAGTGGATGAGAGAGAGATGAGGGATACCCAGCATGGCTAGGAGGGTAGTACAGCTGTGTAGAAGAAAACACACGAAAACACACACACACACCCGAACCGGCGCTGCTGCTGAGTCCCGCTTGTTGCTTTCCGGCACTTACCCAAACTTACCCTGGGCTCTTCCCCTATTCTCTGGGGAAACTCCAGGAATTAGAAAAAGGGTGACCACATGGTTGGTCTCCAATTTACTTTTACACAGCGACCCTTACTGGTGAAATCCTGCTAGAACAAGAACACTAAAGGGTAACTAGTTAACCAGTTCCCTACATTAGCAATATAATTTTGCTTTAAAATAATTTATTGTAATTCCTGGTCCTCTTTTAGACAAGCAAGGTGAATAAAAAAATAGAAACGTGCATTGGTTTGATTTGCTGCAATCAAAGTATGTAAAGTCTCTTTTGGTCTTTGTAAGGGGCAGGACAAATTCCATACCAAGAGAAGTTGCGCAGAGGTGTTGACTTTGAGCTCGTATACAGTGTAATCATCTGTGGGTAATACAAATGTATAATTTTCTATCCATGTTTGTAAAAGGAACACCTTTTTTCTGACTATTTTTCAGAACTTTCTGCGAAATCAAAATAACAAATCCAATTATAATCTTGTGTGTGAGACACTACAGTTTCTTGATATTATGTGTGGAAGCACAACAGGAGGACTGGGACTTCTTGGACTTTACATCAATGATAAAAATGTTGCACTCATTATCCAGACATTGGAAACACTTACAGAGTACTGTCAAGGACCATGCCATGAGAACCAGGTACTTGCTATACTAAGAAACACTATTAGTATTTTCCAAAATTTGATTCCTGATATTTTAAATTAACTTTTTAAACCTTGTAATGTAGTCATTCAATCGGCTTCTCAAACTTATTAAAACAGGTGAGGTTTTTTTACCTCTGGATCAACAGTTAGGCAAGGAAATGAGGATATTGCTAGATGGGTTGGACTTGATGGGCATATGTCTTTATTCAGCAAAAAAAATAGTTCTACTCAACTTCATTTCGGCCTCTGCCTCTATTGCTGCTTCTGGGAAAGAAGTAGCGATAGGGGCCAGGACTGTCAGCCGTGTCTGGGATTGGCTGACAGCCAATCGCAGACATGGCTTCTGATTGTTGAGATAGCCCTACACTACAGCAAAGTCCTCTAAGAGAACAAGGTACCAGATTACATACAGACAGCTCATGCTCTTAACTTTTTTGGACTTTTATCAGGTACATGGGATTTAAGACATAAAAATCACCCACATTTTCTAGTATGAAAAGAGGGAGAAAAATATTATTGTCTCTCTTTACAAAGCACTGGTAAGGCCTCATATGCAAATATGAGGTATAGTTTTGTAATCCTGTGTACAGCATAGCAAAGGGGATGAAATTAAATGGGAAATATGGTCTCCTACCTTTAAAATTACTCTAGTTTACAGCAGTATGAAAGGTGTTTTTCCTGCTAGCACTGTGAGCTGTGACATCACCAGCATATAGTGTCCATTTTAGGACATCATCAGGTGTCAGGTATCTGGTATCAGGTATCGGGTATTGGGTATCAGGTGTTAAGCTGGGTACACACGATGAGATATTTCGGTCCGATCGGCCGATAGTTCAGTGTATCGGTCGATCGGACCGAAATTATCGCATCCGAATGTGCCCATGTCCGATCGTCCGTTCGTCCAAATCGGACGAAAGGACGATCGGACAGGGTGGAAAACCTCGTCCGATCGTGTGGTCCTCTATGGACTGCACGATCGGTCGCGGTGACTATCGGACGCGGCTGCTTTTGCCGTGTGTGTGTGGGGGGGTCTTTGCATTTACGACCATGAAACTAATTGTTTTGATGACATGACCTTTAGGCTGAGGCCACGCTGCAACGCACAGGAATCGCGCACTAATTGCGAGCATTATCACACGCAATTGTGTGTGCGATTCTTGTGCGTTTTGCATTTGCGTTCGCGTTTTGCGCATGCATTTTGTGTTATGGAAACGCATGCGTTAACGCACCAAAGATGGTGAACGCATGCGTTACCAAAACGCGAACGGACGCGCAATCGCATGCGCATCGGAAATCGCGGGAATTTTCACGTTCCCATTTTCCTTTTAGCGAAAATGGCCAGCGCGAAACACGTGCGCAAACATGTGAAAAACGCGCTAGTGTGGCCTAGCCCTTAAACCTTGAAATATCCATATTAGAAGATTGTACACTTTATGGAAAAAAAATATACTGATATTTGCCGATAATGCAGTAATGCTTCCGCCGATTCCTTAGCTAGCTAAAATAGAAAGAACAGTAATTTAGCTTTTCAAGCCAAATTTTTAAAAAAATGACACATCTTTGTGTCATTCCTCATGTTTCAGGTTTCAAAGTCAGGCATCATTCATCGGGTATCAAAGTCAGGCATCATTCATTGGGTATCAAAGTGAGGTATCATTCATCGGGTATCAGAGTCAGGCATCAGAATCAAGTATCATTCATCAGGTATCAGAGTCGGTTATCAGTCGGGTATCATTCATCAGGTATCATTCATTAGGTGTCATGTATCGGGTGTCAGGTGTTGTTTATCTTGTATCGGTTGTCATGTGTCAGGTATTGGTTGTTAGGTATTAGGTGTAGTTATTGTCTATCAGGTGTCAGGTGTCATTTATTAATATCGTGTATCGGGTATCATTATCAGGTATCAGTTATCAGGATTCAGTTATAAGGTATCATGGCCATACAGGAGGCAGACATTAGATAGATCTACAGGGCAATGCACCGAGAGCCGCTATAGGCAACCCGGTGCAAACAGCCCGATTATATGCCGATAGCGCCGCTCGGAACATCGCTACTTGGCACTGTTCTATTCCGGCACTTTCAACGCCAGCTATTAGCTGGCGGTGAAAGTGCCGCATTAAAATGCCGATTTCGGCATATAACTTCACTTGCGGTGGCTGCGCTTTTAACTTTTGCGTTAGCCACGCAGCCACCGCAAGGAAGGAGTTAAAGTCACGCTAACTGATATAACATCGGTTAGCGCAACTCCGTTGGTGCATCGCCTTGCTAATGTCTAAAGACTGCATTTTACAAGCAGCGGTTCTTTACCGTAAGATAATCCAATTTGGACCATTAATTTTGAGAACTTAAGTTGATTACAAATACACTAAGAATGGACCAGACTATTTAAAAATACATAGGGGGTTGTTTGTTAGTTTTTTTGGGGGGGACGACATAAAAGGAGCACTGTCTGCCTCTTTCTACCTGTGTAAATAATAGAAATATATATTTACAGAATGTCAATTGGTCAGTATAAAGGCTTAATTAGTTTTAACCTTTCAAAAAATGAAGTGGACCTATTTGAACTGATTTTATAGTGGTACAGATTGCACAAAGCTAGAAATAGCACCATCAATTGGACTCCTGATGAATGATACCTGACTCTGATACATGATGAATGATACCTGACTCTGATACATGATAATGATACCGGACTCTGATACATAATGAATGATACCTGACTCTGATGCCTGACTTTGATACCTGATGACCAATAGCTGACTCTCATACCTGATGAACGATACATGACTCTGATACCTAATGAATGATACCTGACTCTGATGCCTGATGAATGATACCTGACTCTGATACATGATGAATGATACCTGACTCTGATACATGATGAATGATACCTGACTATGATACATGAAACCTGAAACATGAAGAATGACACAAAGATGTGTTTTTCTGTACATTTAGGGACATGTGCAGACTTTTACATGCAATAGATGGTGCCTATTTCCAGCTTTATTTTTATATATATTATATTTTTTTTTTTTTTTTAATTTGGCTTGAAAACCAAAATTACTGTTCATTCTATTTTAGCTAGCTAAGGAATCAGAGGAAGCATTACTGCATTATCGGCAAATATCAGGATATTTTTTCCCATAAAGGGTACAATCTTCTAATATGGATATTTCGAGGTTTAAGGGCTAGGCCACACTAGTGCACTAGTGTATCCTCTTAAAACCTCTTAAAGTGTGTGACTACACACCAGCACTTTAAGAGGTTTTAAGAGGATACTATGTAACAATTTGTAATACATTGATCACATTACGTATCTACTTCACATATGGTTAAAAATTGGGGATTATAATTCTTAACCTTGAGCACTATCACTTTAAATATCTTGGAACTGTTTGATGATGTCACAATTGGAGGAGTGGTATATGTTTTTAAATTTGGAATTGTTATACACATGTTTGTTACTTCACTTGAGAAAGGGACCTAGAAAGGTACCGAAACACAATAAAGATTTGGATAAATAAGACCTGAGAGTGCATTGAATCCTACAACTAATGTTTTTATATGTAATATTCTTGAAGGTGCAGTTTTAGTTTGAGGGGGTCTCCTGTACAGGAAAAGTGGGGTACCTACATATATCTGGTATCGTTGTACTCGGGAGTATCTGAGCTTTTAGAAACAGTAAGATTTTTGTGTGTAACCTTAAGATAACTATCAGTAAAAATGGGAAAAATCCATGAAAATTTGCAAATTTTTCATTTTTTTTACATATTTTACCCATAATTCCAGTAAAATTTCCAGAAAACCTTTAACGCAAAAAAAATGAAAATCTCCTGGCAGTGAAAGGGTTAAAGGGAGTAATGGAGGGTAGGTAGAGTGTGTCTGTTTATGGTGTATGTATAAAAACAACATAGTACAGAGCTATAGGGAGAGGATTATGAAGTGAACCTGATCTATGCACAGCTCTGTGAAATGCATTTCTTAGTAGTGTACTTATTTAAAGGGTCATGATCAGTGAAACTTGTAAGGACACCTATTAAAACCCTTGAAGTACAGTATAGCTAAATTAAGCCTCTAACTCATATGATAAAGCGCAAGACTAGTGGTTGCATTTGTCTTTAAGAGCACGTATAAAATCCACATGCTGCTGTGCTAAGTGCCATTGCTTTAAATACATGCTCTAGGGCTACAGTGAAATCAGTAGCCTGCATTGTGCTTCTTATAGAAATTATAGCCAACCTTTGTCTTATAGATTTCATATTTGTTAAAGGCAACATTAATTCCAACCTGGAAGTCGCCAGATCATTTGTTTTAGAGGGGGCACACGTAATACCTGAAATTAGCAGGGCTGTACTGATAACAATTAAACAATAGTAATTCTAACTCAGCCATGCTACGTGTGTTTTTAGTGTTCAATAAGTTTTTATTAAAGGACAACTAAAGCCTCAGAACAACACTGAACCAGAAGGCAGAACACCTTGATATAAAACCAGTAATCAGTGTCTTACCTCTCATTTTGATATGAGTGCTGGGAAATTTACCTAAATAATATATGGTTTTTGCTTAACATCCCAGCATTCTAATGTCACACAGTCTGGTCAACGACCATTATGTTCTGCCCATGCTCAGTCCTTAGCTATGGCAGAAATTGTTACAGTTGGTCACACCCATTAATAATCTCTAGCCAATACTTTTAAAGGACAGATAAAGCAAGAAAGCATGTGACTGAGGTAAGCAGGTGTGGCCTGGCACTGCACAAATACACAGATACTTCATCCAGTTCTTAACAGACTTACATGTACTATAATACGATTTACTGAAATGCTATTTTATAGCTTATTGATGTTCTTAGGGGGGTTATTTTCAGATTTTGGAGTATAGAAAATTGGGTTTAGTTTTCCTTTAAGTTTCCTTCAAATAATAATATTCGTGTATCCATTGCATAGGAGCTCGCTAGCCATATTCACCATGATTGCATGGTATCATGTATCATGTGAAGCATACGTTCAAAATCCATTATTGAATTGATTTTCTTATTAATGTTTCTATATCTTAATGTGAGGTGTCTCCATTGGGCACCAATATGTATTTTGGCTGACAGCATAGTTACCTAGTTACTGGGTCTAGAGATCTCCTAGTATGTCACAACCTAAAAGTGCCGCCTTGGGGTCTGGTAGGATTTCTAGATAAAAAATTTCAGAGATTATGCTGAAAACATAATGTGACCAGAAAGCCTGTGCAATAAGAAAGGTCAATATATGTTTGAAATTTCCTTCTGGTGTACACCCTGTAAAACATAGAGGGCTAAGTTTGGAGAAGACTTTGGCTAGTAATATTGGAACTTAGTATGATCTGTACTTTACTTTTAAGACATTTTCACACAGGGTCATATTGAGGCTTCCTTAACATTTTCATAAATATACGACCACTGAGAGGGATCTAAGGTGGTCATATATTTTTGTAATTTGCGCCATATTTGCAACATATAGAGAAAAACGTATATACACCAAGATCCCTTTCCCATGCTATTTGATGCCTATCCTTCTCTTCCCCCATATATATAGTTAATAGTTTATATAGTTTGGATAGGTTTCCTTTGGCTGTGGGGCTGTTCAAGCATATTTTTTCAAAATCAGAGATGGAGTTATCTGTTCCCAGCTTCTTAAGCATTGAGTGAAAATAGTGATTGATTTGTGTATATTGGTGTCCCCTTGGGGGTATATATCGTTTTTTAGGTCAAATCGGTGGATGCTAGATAGCCAGGTATAAAGTGTGGGTCATGTGTTATTGAAGTCATCGTGTATTCCCATGTTAAAGTGGTTTGACCGTATAGAATCGAAAGAAATTTTACCTTTAAAATCATTCTGAAAGTCTCCCCTCGGTTTATACTCGGGTCTGGGATAATCTGGAAACATGAAGGAGCAACCCTGCAACACACAGAATCCTCTTGATTTCGGTGGATTAAGCAATTGTTGTCCTGCTCACTCAGATCAGCAAGGGAAAGGGGAAAAGTAAGATAAAGGAACAGCATTCAATAAACAGGCTGCAGAGAAAGGTATGCAGGGCACATCTGTGTATTATTCTGTTGTATGGGACTTTCTACGGGGCTGTGTATTGGACTTTATATAGGACTGTGTATTGGACTTTCTATGGGGCTGGGCTGTGTATAAGGCTTTCTATAAGACTGTCTGTGGAACTATCTATGGGGCGGTCTATGGGAGAAAGTCAACCCTCGTTTTATACTTGAGTCAATCAGTTTTCCTGGTTTGTCAGTTCAAATTTGGTTTGGTTTATAGTAGAGTATATACAGTATATTTTATTCTGTCCCATATTGTTAGGGTAGATAGTTTACATGGGCTTATGTCTCTTGGTAAAGTTTTTTTTTTAATATGGATCCAAGGTAGTGTATCGATATGGTAGGGGGATATTAAAGGAGAACTAAACCCAAAAAAATCAAAGTTTAAGTTAGAAAGCACTTGCCTCAACATCCTTCTCAACATGGAAGATTCCACTCAGGGGCCTTTTCTTTACCTCTATGAGTTAATTTTAGGTTCTGTTTGTTCCCCAAATCTGAAGCTGACATTTTCCCTTGCCGGCCAGTACTTTTGCCTTGATTACATTTTCAGCACCTGTGTGATTTCCACACCTCTTGGATGTAGGAACATATTAAATCATCAATATTCAAATTTGTGGTGCAGCTGATTAACACTTTCCTAGTAGCGGTGTTGTAGTGGGATGTATATAGGTCTGGGTATCTAGCGTGTCCGGATCTGAAATATTGTATGTCTCACCTACGGCTTTCACTTCACCAAATCTGATATATAAACAATAAATTGCAGGTGTAACACACGAAGACACAGGTCTGTAGCTGTGAATAGTGCAGGTTTATATTGCAAAATATGCGTGCTACATGTTGAAGAAGGACAAGTGGGTCAGAAACATGTAGCACGCATGTTTTGTAATAAACCTGCACTATTCACAGTTACAGGCTGTGTCTTTGTATGTTTTACCTGCAATGTATTGTTCAAGTGTTGGAGTGCCATATTTAAAAACTTGTAATACCGTGGGTTTTTGTTATTGTACGACCGTGGCAGTAGTATACCATGCTGTAAACTGCTGTAATGATATTCTATGGGCAGTCATAGATATACATTCGCTATCATACATTTACAAGATTTCCTATAGTGATCATAAATTGATGATCGCCATAATGATCGCTAAAGAAGGCGATACCACACCTTTATAGATATGGCCTGTAGTGTGAAGGTCGCTAGCTCTCCCTGTCAGCTGCAGCAATATTAGTGGAAAGTGTAGCTTCTTAAAGGGGAATGTTGGAGGGTAGGAAGTGTGTGCTTTTATAGAAACCACATGGTGCAGAACTGTAGGGGGGGGATAGTGAAGTGAACCTGATCTTAGCACAGCTCTGTGCAATACTTTTCTCGTCTGTATACCTTATTAAAGGGAATGTTGGAGGGTAGGAAGAGTGTGTTTTTCATTCTGCTCTTCTGTTTAAAAACAACAACCTGTAGTACAGAGCTAAGCTAAGAAATGCATTACACAGAGAAATGCATTGCACAGAACTGTACTAAGATCAAAGTCATTATATTATCCTCCACTTGCAGCACTGCACCATGTTCAATAAGTGTGCGTATTAAAGGGGAATGTTGGGGGGTATGCCACTTGCAGCTCTGCACCATGTTGTTTCTATAAAAGTACATATTAATAGGAATTATTGGAGGGAATGCCAATTAAAGGCATTAGAGGGATGCAAACATGTTATATAAAATTAATTCAGCAGGTTGGCTGCCTGTGGGAAGTTTTGCATAAACAAAAACCCTCTTCCAACTAGGGTTCCAACCTTTGCCTTTAAGACCCGAATACATATACAAGCCTATGTATTAAAAGTTCTTATTAAAAATGGTGCAAATTTTGCCCCAACCAATCAGATTTTAAGAACTTTTATTACATAGGCCTGATAATATTTACACAACAAAAGGTTGTTTGTATTTACTTTAGAAGCATGATGCAGGCTGATACAGTTTGTATTTAATGCAACATGTAGATTTAATACGTGTTTGGGTCCTATAAAATGCATTGCACAGAGCTGTGCTGAGACCATGCTCAAGTCAATATGCTGCACCAGCAGCTCTGAGCTGTTTTGTTTTTATAAGTGTACCTTGTGAAACGGTTCAATTCTACTGAGGTTGCCACCTTTCCCTTTAAGACTCAAACTCTTAGGGCTATTCCCTCTAGCGTGTTTTGGATTGCGGTTTGTGATCTGATTGTGCTAGTGGGAGTGCAGGCATGTAATAGCCTATGGGACTGGCCCCACTACATGCAATGCATTTCAGTGTGCTATTGGAGTGCATGCGATCACCATTTTTGGTCTGTATTGCATGCACTCTGCTAGGGTCCAATTGTGGAAGTGCAACACCCATGCACGGAAGCGAGCATGATCGCGCATTATTGCGAACGTGCCTCCTCCCTATCGATGTGGGTAAATGTCCTTTTCGCGATTCAATATCACGTTTGCGAATCCCGGTAAGGGATTTACCCACTTGCGGGATTTCAAATCCTGTGCTAAAACAGCACAAGCACGATATTGAATTGCGAGCGTCGGATGCGAAAGGTGATTTTTGCATAACCCCCGCATCCAATGCTAAAATGGAGTTAAAGTCATGCTAACCAAAGTTATATGGAATTAAAGTCGCGCTAAGGTCGTGCTAGCAAACAGGCTAGTACGACTTTAACTCCATTTATCTGCCCAGGGAGTCTGGATATATGAGCCTGACAGAATCTTGCAGAAATGCTCACTAATATAAAGGGTTAACAAGTTGCTTCCTAAATACATATGAAAAGGGTTAACACCTTCCCCCACTCTGTTTGAGCAGGAAAATATGCTAATAATATTCACTGCTATCTCTGATGATTGGCTGGGAGACACTGGCAGGTGGGGACTCTGAGTTCAACAATTACATGCAGCTTAGCATAAGGGGAGTGGGAAACAAACACAAGGTAGCTAGTTAGCATGTGCAGAAGGAGTTTTGGTACCTGGACCACCAGGAAGAGGCAACACTAGAAGCCAGCCGTGACATCATAGATTGCCAGCACTCAGAAATGTTCTATAAATGATTTCTACACTAAGAGGCTGAACTCAGAAACAAATGGTTTTACTAGTTCTCCTTTAAATCTTTTCCTGGGTTATCCATCTAGGAATATTGTTATCATATGCTATTCTGTGTAATGGGTGAGTTGTGCTTCTGTGTACTATTTGTATAAAGAAGGAACATTCAATTCTCCTTGGTGTTTATGTTTGTGCATTTTGGATTTTGATATATGTATTTTTTTCTGCCTATATGAAGAATGTTATATCTTTTTGTAGGGGTTTGAGCCATGTTTTCTGGATCTGGATTGGTAGGCATCAGAATAGATATATGGTTCTAGGGAGTATGTTCATCTTGACTGAGTGTATTCGGCCTAGCCATGAAATGGTTAGTTTGTGCCATTTAATTAGGTCTTGTTTCAGTCATTTATATAAGGTGGGGTATTTAGCTGGGTATAGTTGTTCGTATGTGGAGTAATTTTGATGCCAAATTAAAAGAATCCTTCATCTTTCCATTGGAATTGAAAATTTGTGAATATAAGTTTTTTTGTGTGAATTAAATATGTTGATTACGAATATTTCTGTTTTTGTTTGATTTGATTTTTAATCCTGATATTTTGACTATTAGTTTATCAATGAGAGGAGATAGTATTGTGAGTGCTAGGTCATCTGTGAACAGGCTAATTTATATTCTTTTTGTTTTATTTGGACTTCGTGTATGAAGGGGTTGTTGCATAGGGCTTGATCTATAGTTCTAGCGCCAGTATAAATAGTAGTGGAGAGAGGGAGCAACCCTGTTGTGTAGCTCTCATTTTAAGGTATGCTTTAGGTGTGGAGTAATATATATCTATTAAGTTGAGAAAGTTTGTGGGAAAGTTGTAAAGTTTCAGGCATTCTCTCATGTATTGCCAATTTAAGCTGTCAAAAGCTTTTTCCATATTTAATGATATGAGGCATACCCTGATATGGTACTACATGATATTCATGTAGTATAGTATAGAGCATGGTTTTCTTAAATTAGCTGAGGCTTGCCTGCTAGGGGTGAATCCTAACTGGTCAGGATTGATAAGTTCAGCTAAGAAGGTATTTATTCTATTGGCAAGGACTTTGTTTTGTATTTATTATGTCTTGATTTATTAGAGATATGGACCGGTAGCTACAGGTTTCTAGAGGGTTTTTTCCTGGTTTTAGTAGTAGGGTGTAATGGTTTCCCGGTACTGCTAGAGGAGAGTTACCTGGGAGACAGAACTTGTAGACGGAAGTAGGAGGAAGTAGGAGTCTGTATTAGAATGGACACAATGTTGGAGCTGGACACGGGAATATACTGAAGTGGTATCTGTAGTGAAGCAGGAGCAGAGACAGGAACAAGGAGAATCTTAAACAGTAACAATGCTTGAGTGGAAACTGGAACAGTGGAGATCTAAACTGTAATAATGCTGGAGCTGAGACTGGAACAATGGGAAGCTGAACTGTAACAATGCTGGAGCTGTGACTGGAACAATAGAGAGCTGAACTGTAACAATGCTGGAGCTGTGACTGGAACAATGGGAAGCTGAACTGTAACAATGCTGGAGCTGTGACTGGAACAATGGAGAGCTGAACTATAACAATGCTGGACCTGTGACTGAAACAATGGAGACAGGATCCTCAGGAGGGCAGAGGAACCTGCAAGCCCACGGACGCCAAGAACAATTGAGAATCGGGCGTCCGTAAGAAGGAGGAGGCTTTATTTGAACTTTCGTGCCGGGCGGCGCGAGTATGTGGTGACATCACCGCGCAGTTAGCGCCGTCCAGGAGCGCACCCTAGCGGACCGTCGCTGGGCCGGGAGAACAGGTAAGTTCCTTACATAGGGTTATATGAGCATGATTCATTTCAGGTGGCATTGGTGTTCCTTTCATCAATTGATTGAAAATGGCTGTTAGGTGAGGTCAGGTGTTAATTGGTTATTGAATTTTTTATAATATAGACCTGTGAAACCATCAGGGCCTGGGGCTTTATGGAGTTTTATTTTTTAATTGCTGATGATGTTTCTTGTGAGATGATGTTTTCGGCTAGAAATGTTGATTTTTCTGCTGTTAGAATCATTTGAGGCTTGTTTTTTGTTAAGAATTCTTTGATTTGATCTTTTGTTGTGGTAGAGTGTGAGTATAATTTGGTGTAATATGAGTAAAATGTTTAGTAAATGAGTTCGGGGTTGGTAGTTGGGTGTCCTGTGGTTTTGTTAGGGGGGGCCTGATCTTGAGTTTAGTAAATATGTTAGGGGTCTGTTGGTTTTGTTTTGTTTTTGTTGATAAAACTGCCTGGTTCATATTAGTTTTTTTTGGACCTCATGGGACAGAAGTGCTTGGGTCTGTTGCTTGGTTTGTTGTAGGTTAGCAAGTGTGGACTCGTCTCCATTTTTTATGGGCCTAGATTCAAGATTAAATATTTGCCATTCCAGGTCCTGTCTAGTGGCAATAAAATGTTTTTTGCATTGAGATGCTAATTGAATTATTATGCCTAATATAAGTTGTATGTGCTGCCCACACAATGGTGGGATAGTAATGTGTCTCGAAGGTTATTGTCTTGTAGTAAGGTTTCTGTTTAAACGCCAGTGAAATGGATGTTGTGTGGTTTTGTTGGTCAGAAAGTCTGCTTTAACAATTTTATGGTCTGGCCACACACATTGTTTTATTGATGATAAACTGTAAATAGTTTATTAAGGAGGTAGAGCATAAAATGTAACCCAGTGTAATCCAGTCTAATGTAGTATTTGTGTGGTGAGGAGCAGGGTGGATTTGATTTAAAGCAAACTGATTTAAATTACTAGTCAGTAAGGCTTGATTTAAATCATAGTTTTCTATATAAAGACATTCTTGTTGGTATAACTTTAATATGCAAGTAGATGAAGATTTTTAGAATCATAACAATTTAAATAGATTTACGCAACTGAAACAATAACATTACAGCATGTTATTGCTTAAACAAACATCCAGATCTATTCCACTCCAAACAATGAGAAAAATATTGTTTCTATTCTATTCACTGAACTTCTTCAAACTTAGCACTGTATTCATCGCGCATCGCATCGCACCTTACCCAATCACAGGAGCGGTCGAGCCCCTCCTGCTTGACTTCCATGCTCGGAAAAGGCACGGAAGTAAAGCAAAAGGCAAGTGGGAAAGCGAAGGCTGGTAAGTACATTTGGGTACATCTTTGGCAGCTTTTAAAGGGGAAGTTCAGTGCAAATACATATACTTTTCAGAAAAAAGAGCAGCATTTTTTCATCCCAATGACCTTAATCTGCCAATTCAGCATTTTGTCTGTGTATAAATAACTGCAACCGAAATACTGACTTCCTGTTTGCAGGACCCCTAATTGACCTTTGACCCATCCAACAGCCAATCAGTAAAAATTACTGTTAGGAACATTCCAAGGATGTGGCGCATCCTGGGAAGAAGAAGGACCCTGAAATGTCAGCTCACTAAACTCAACAGCAGGGAACTGCAAAGGGTATGAAATCAACTGATTTTTCAAAATGGGAGAGAATATGTAGAATAACTAAGAAGGCATTACACAAACTAAGCATTTAACAAATATTGATAATTTCCACTGAACTTCCCTTTTAACCTCGCGAGGTCGAGATTTACAGCCTTTTCCTGCCACATACTAAAATTTAGTTTGGGGGGTCGACATACCCTTTAAGGTTTTTCTCAACTCTGTTTTTTTGCTGTGAAGAAGAGGTATGTGACCTTTGCGGAGTCAAATTCCATTTTGAGAACTGCAAAAGTAAACCAGAGAAACTGCCCAATAATCTTAGAAAAACCTCTGGAAGTGCATGACATTGTGAATGGATTAATGGAGTTTATTTACCAAAAAAATTTAACATATACAGCCTTATTCTACATAATTTCATGATTGAATAAACTTTGGATGATTTTTATCCACCCTGGTGAGGAGTAAAAGGTGTAGTCCCGTTCAGTTAGGTGTTTTTCTCTTCAACAATGTGATAATGAAAGTTTGTTCAGTATGAACTTGTTTCAGTTTATGCTTGCTATACTTTAGTCTATGACTGCTGGAACAATCCCATGACAAATTTATAGGAAAATTGAAGTCCCCAGCTATTGTTTTTTTTTTTTTATTTGAGAAAATCAGTTTTTTTGATTTGGGAAAATCTTTTTGGGAAAAATAGTTTTAACGTTTTCATAACAAAGGTATGTTTTTGTTATTGGGAGCATAAGTTCTATAAGCGATATTCATTATTGTCAATTTGGCAATGTATTATTAAAAATCTGCCCTCGGAGTCTGTAATGATTTCTTGAAATCTTCTTGAAATAGTACCAACACCCCACATTTTTTGGTCCTGTTGCTGAGATACAATGTGTGTAGTGTTTAGGTGAAAACTTGAGGTTGGAAGTAGTAGAAAAACTAGTTTCTTGCAGGAAGATTACCTGTGGGTGAAATATGGTATATTATTTATAAGGGTGAAAATAGTCCTGGATTGTTCAGATGTCTTAGGAGGATGAAATAACAGTTTGATTCTTCAGATAATAAATACATTTTTATTGATATTGATACTCCAAATTTAAAGTATTAATTGCAACTCATGCCGTGAGAAAAAAATGAACGGATGTAAACATTTAAAACAGTATAAACGGTAATATAATATGGAAAACTAGCAAGAATATTTGCCAATACCAAGTAGCTTGGGGTGGGGGAACTCAAAATGTGGGGCCAGGTGAAAGTAATCACTTGTATGCCCGCCACTTAGGAGTTGCATATAAGTTTTGTATTTTGTAGTTAATGCAGTTTATCATTGTGTCCTGTTATGATACTTTAGTTGTGAGTTAAGGTGCATGCTTAGCTGGGGGTGTTTAATACTGGTTGCAGTTCGGTTTATATATATAGTAGTGTTTTTCCTGAATGTCTTTTGAAGCGGATAGTCCCTCTCCCCCTAATAGTCCCATTAATGATGGGTGTTATATGATGATGATCTGTCTGACATTTTCATATGTTAGGTTGTAACTTAAAAGTATACTTAGCCATGTTGGTATTGTTAGTCATCTATTGATTGGTGCTTGACTTTCTTAGCATCTGTTGTCCATAAGCACCCTTGTCCTGGAGTTTTAGCAGGTGTTATAGTTTTCCAGGTGCGCTGTAGTGGTTTTCTTTGAATTATAGGTTCAGGTGTGTTGGCAGTGTAGATGTAATGCCCAACCTGTGAAGATCTCTTGTACATTTTCTATAGAGTATGTCTTATTTTCCTTGGTGAATTGCACTTTAAATGGGTATCTATATCTGAAAGATTGGTTCGTAAGTGCTGCTGTAATCGGACAATTTGTTATTATTATTATTAGGTAACATCCAGCCTGATGAAGCTTGCTTAATTTTTTTATCTAGTTAGCCAATAAAAAGGTATCACAGCTCTACTTTTCTTCTCTTACTTATGGCTAACACAGTACAAACCTCAACTATTGCTGTAATCGGATGCAAAGCTGGTCTTTTAGCTACTGTAGATAATGCCAGATCTGCGAGTTGAAACTTTTGGACCTTGTATGTCAATGATGGTCTTTTATGAGCTTCTTGAAATAGTTTTTCTTTGGTTATATAAAAGTGTAGTTTCACAATAATGTCGCTGGCCATTGTCTCTACTGGGGGTTTTGTGAGGGCCCTGTGTCACACAAGGTCACACTCTAGCCAATCATCAGCTTCCATAGGTAGCATATTGTGGAAGAGTTCTTTCAACAGTTCTGGAGTGTCAGTGAAGGTTTCAGGGATGCCCCTGATTCGCAGATTGCATCTCCGGGACTTATTCTCTAGGTCCTCAAATTGTGCTGTTAATTTTCATTGTGCTCCTGTAACAGGAGCACATCTTGTTGTGCTTAGTGTAAGGCGTCCAACGTGTATTTGTTCTAGTAGGTTTGTAGGTTTTGTGACCCTTGGTCATCTTCATGTGGTGAGGTTTCTACCCTGTCAGAGGCATGGTGTTCCGACTCCGTTCCGGATTTTGGTGAGGGTTTCGGCTTATGTTTGGAAGCTTGCAGTGTTTTGATGGCTAAGGAGCTTTTGTTTTGTCTGCCAGGCATCTTGGGTGTTTTAGCTGTCGAACGCCACCTCTGGGTGTGGGCTTTTTATTCCTGTAGTGGGTTGAGGAGCTCCACAATGTTGTGGCCATCTTGGATGCTGCTCACGAGCGCACCTTCACGAGCGCACCTCTCCTACAGGTGTTTTTAATGGGTGTCCTTACATGTTTCAACCCTGCCCAACATTCCCCTTTATAGCTTTGCTTTGCTAAGATCAGGTTAAATATGCTGCACCTGCAGCTCTGCGCTGTTTTGTTTTTATAAGTGTACCTTGTAAAGTTATCAGTACAGTTCTACTGGGGTTGCCACCTTTTCCTTTAAGAGTCAAACTCTTGGGGCTAGGCCCAACTAGCGCATTTTGGATCGTGATTTGTGGCCCAACTGGGCTAGTGGAGGGCAGGCATGTAATAGGGACTGACCCCACGACATGGGCTGTGCTTCCGTGCGCTATCGGAGCGCATGAAATCACAATTTTTGGTCTGTAATGCATGTGCTCCGATACAGTCCAATTGTGGATGTGCAACGCACACACATGGAAGTGTGCACCATCACACATCATTGCGTGCATTCTCCTACACGTGCAAGTAGGGCCGCAGCCTCTTGCTGCAGCGCTAAGTGGCATTGCATTAAATACATGATGTAAGGCTACATTCAATGCAGCTTGCATTACACTTCTAAATGTACATCAATATACACAATAATATAAATGGTAGAGTGCAAATATAAACATAAAAAGACAGGGTTATTCAAGAAAATTTCTTATTGTATAAGCTTAATAGGGAACGTATGAGCCCCCAACTGCAGGCCAGTTATGTACGGTGACATAATGGAGCTTAATTGCACAAGTCTCGATTGTGAGGGCAAAAAAGGTAAGGAGACCTGCCTGGTGCCTCTTGCTAGAGGAAAAGTGGGAGAAGTTGCTCCGTTGACTCGGATATTAGCAGTGCATAGAGCAGCCCTAACCATTTACTAAATATCGGTCCGAAGCCAAACTTTCTGAGACAGGTTTGCAGGTAAGGCCACTCAACAGAATCAAATGCCTTCTGCATATCTAGTGTCATGACCCGTGTACCCGCATTGTCGTGATCTATTTGTGTATGGATTTGCGTTTTACGAATGTTAATGGGTGTTGACTTTCCTGGTTATAAAGCCGGTTTGATCGGAATGTATGATCGTGGTAATCTTTTTAAGTCTATTGGCCAAAACCTTGGCTAACAGTTTATAATCGGTGTTTAGAAGAGAGATTGGCCTATATGAGCCCATGCTCCAGGGGATTCTTGCCTTCTTTGAGGAGTAGGGTAATGTGCGCTTCCTACATGGAGGGGGGGAAGAAGGCTTCCCTGGAAGGTTGCATTTAAATTTTTAATGAGAAAGGGAGTAGTTGGCCTGCATATTTTTTGTATACTTGTAGGGGTAGACCATCGGACCCATAGCGGATTGAATTTCACCAAGAGTGATAGCATTGTCTAACATACTGGAGTCCATAGCAGATAATGTAGGAAATGGTATAGAGTCACGGTTATTGGTCCAATGTTGTCTGCGGTGTATGGAAATGTGTCTGATAGAGTGTAGTGTAATAGTCAGAGAGATTAATAGATCCGGTGTAGTTGTCAGTAAGTCCTTTGTTGGGGTCTTGTAGTTGTATAATCATGGACTGATGTCCATTTTCAAAATAGTTTTGCTTATTAAAGAATTCCTTTCTCGAGTTTTTTCCCACAAGTATGTTATCGTAATGGGATTTGAGCTGCCGGGAGGGAGTGTGTATGTAATTTGTTTCCGCTGTTTGGAGGGCCTGTGCTGATTGGGATTCATCTTGCACCGCTGTCCGTTCTATGTGTGTGATGGAGGTGCCCCCCTAAGTATTGGTCAACCAGAATGGGTGAAATCGCCAGGGTCGACATTTTTGAGACTGTGTGAGAGGTTGGAGTGTGAGGGGTACTGGCGAATGGTCAGAGATACTTCTTGGGAGGTGTGTTACATTTTTAACTAGGTGCTTCTATTCACAAAGAATAGAATCTTGATAATGAGTTTTGGAATGAAACGTGGAATGAAACGTCTGAGGTGTGGATTCCGAAATCTCCAGGTGTCTATCCAATCTAGTTCTGTAACTAATTTGTGAAGAGGAGATGTCTTAGTTGAGGAGGCGCCTGGTGCCCCAGAGCCGCAATGCCTGTTAATCAGGGGTTCATCAATCAGTTAAAATCACCAAGACAAATAAGATGTGGGTACTTGGATAAGAAGGGGAGTGCCTCCTGTATGGGCTTCAAGGTGGCAGGGGGGGACCGTATATCCCTAGTACGACATACTGTGTAGTATCAATGGTAAAGGCCACACACAGGTAGCGTCCCAGTTTGTCCGATTTAACCTCAATATTGAATCTGAGGTGTTTGCTTAACAGAATGGAGACTCCGCTAGAGTAAGAAGAGTGCATGCTGTGCGCTGTCCAGCTAATCCAGGGTCTCTGGGCGAGGTGTATAGTGTTGAGGAGAAGATGTGTCTCCTGCAAACAGATGACATCCGTTTTAAGAGAGCGGAGCAATGTAAACACCACCAATCTCTTCCTGGGATAATTTAGGACTCTCACATTCCACGTTACTAATTTAAGTGCAGAACCCATGGCTGTGGTGTAACAGTTTTAAATAGCATTTCATATCATTAGTTTTTGGGTACGGATATAAACCTATAAACAATAACTTAAATAAACAATATAACATTGGTCCTCTAACTGGACCTTTTAAAAACAATCAACTTTGTAGAAAGAGATAGATAAACCACTAGGATACCTTGATACTTCAGGGGATGCACAAAGTGCTGTTTCTGCCAAGTCAGGTAGAAAGATCAGTCCCACAAGCATCCGGTACCATACGAAATTTAGCGTTCCACTGGGATATGTATGTCACACAGCGTAAGTGTCCTTGATCGGGCGTCCGAGACAGTTGTATAGTAGCCGGGTGAATATATCTAAATTACTAATCTGTTATACTTTTCTAGAGGATAGAGGGACAAGGAAAGAGGGACTAGGTATACAGTAGATACACCTAGTCAGCTTGTCCTACATTTCTCACAATTCTACCAATATAAAATTTCCCCTTTCTTGTTTTAAGAAGTTTACTGTTAGGGGTGGGAGGGACTATAACAAGTTTAGGGCACTATATATATAAATGGTTTGCATTGATCACATATTTATCACATAAACATTGCCGTTATAACATTATACCATTTTTAGTCTGTAGGGGGCACTGCGACCACATCTAGTGAAGATATCCATAGCGTACTACCTATAATCGTATCTCAGCGACCGACCTTTACAGTTTTATTTAGCAGGGGTATACCCAATTTCCAATTGGGAATATCTAAATGCAGAGACGATGAGGTCCCAATTCATGCTAGTGTAATACCGGGGAATTAGAACATATCACAATTTCCACCCATCTGTACACGTAACTCCCCCCCTCCCCCCGTGTCCCAGTGCCCCCCATGTCCACAGCTTACATCTGTTCAAAGGCTATTGCATTTTTAAATGAAGCGTCCATATAGTTGCAGCCCAAACAACATGGTGTATTTATCACTTTCCCTTCAGATTATGTCCCATGTTCCGAGGCACACATTAGAGGCAGTGTTGGAGGGTCTTAGGGCAGCTAGTATGGGGAAGTGGATAGAAGAAGTGACATAGAGGGTTATATAAATGAGTTGCACAAGTCTTATAAGTTTTTGGAGATGTTGCCTATCCATATGCTAGGTATATTTTATTTTTACAGCCAGGGGTTTGCACCATGTGTACCAAGGAAAATGCGGCAGCAAAGGGATAGATAGAAAGACAAGCGGAGAGTAAAGACGCTTGTAGGAAGAAGGGGGGGAATTTGCAGAATTGTGGAGCATCTTACACATGTAATTAATAGTTACAGTTTAGCACAAATGTTCCAGTTATCGTTATATACATTACAGTTATATTATTATACCAAACCTATCACTAGAGGACACTAGTATCTCCTGGTGACAATGCCTATATTATCATACTGGCGGTAGTACCACAATATTTGTTACAAAACAGGTCTAACATGAATTGGTAGTTGAGGATTGGTATTCACGGACACACTAGTTGAAACGAGAAGATAGATATGAGGGGCGGAAGGGAGGGGTATTTGGGGAAATTACCTGGGCTGGAGGGCATTTAGCAATTATCCTTAGTCTGATCCACATAAGCCCGTTTTTTTTTTTTTTTACACGCCATTTTCCCTTTGGCCTTAAGTGGGGTCTAGTACGACAAAGCGTGCTTTGGTGTAGTACAGCTTATGATAATTCTACATGACTACTCTACAACATCCCATCCTCATACACTTGAATGGTGGAAGGTCCTTCCACTTCTCGTGTGAGACCTTTGGGCAGGGCCGTTTTTAGGCATAGGCCACCTAGCATCTCCCTGTCAGTTTTTACTTGCTGTGTTAGAACTGCTCTCCTTGTTCAGCTGTAACCTGCAACATTGTATCTAGTACAGAGCCTGAACACCACACACTCTACATAGCAACAAATGTTGCAATTTGCAAATAAACCGAAGGTGAAGGAAGGAGGGGGGAGGATGAGCTCAGCTAATAGTACTGAGAAGAACAGTTCTAAAATGCCAGGTAAAAAGCTGTTGAAGACTTTATAACAGTGGCCCCTGTGACTAGCAGCCATGAGATCCCTACCCCTGCCTCTTTCTTCCTTCCACCCAACTCTCCAATTAGAACTTAGAGTGGGCGACGGGTGAACAATTCAATGGACAAGACATAAGCAGGTTACATACTGTATATCATGTTTTGTTGTTTTTTTTGGAGGGGGGGGGCGTGGCGCACGTAGGTGGGAAGGCGCCTAGGGCATTAAAATGGCTAGAAACTGCCCTGCATTTGGGTACAGGGTTAATGTAGACTCAATACATTTAAGTGTGAGACTGAGAAATAATACACCCTGCTGCTCCCCACAGCCATATGCGTCATGCTCGTGCTCTCTATGTCTTCGGTTGTGGTCTGTGGTAATTAAGGGCCACAATAGCATACTAAAAGTGGGTACCTGTCTAGGTCCAGATTAGGCCTATGGACGCGTTTGTTATTTTACCAATAATGCACATCTCACATTTAGCACAGTAATATTATTACCAGCCTGATTAGTGGAAAACACTGTGGCAGCTCGCAGTGGATGCTCCCATGCAGTCGTACACTTAGCTGTGTCCCAGCACCCTGCCAGAGTAGACCTCGTAAATGAGGGTTAATTCCCGGAGACTGTTGTCCTGAGAGCTCATAATAGTCAGTGATAGAGGATAGATAAAAGAGGCAGGAAAGTGAGAAACGCACAGACATATAAGGTATTAATGCAGTATTGGTAATTCACATATCACAAATACACTCCAATGCCTGCACCCAGCTTTTGTACTTTGATATAAGGTAATGGGTGGCGATCATGATGAAGTCAGATTCAGATAGATTGCAAAATGTTTCACTCCAGAATATGATCGTATAACTGAAAATCCTGTCATACTTACCGAGAGATTTTCTTTTCCTGGTCCGTAGCATGGCAGTGGTTACTGCTGGGTAATCTTCCCCTGACTGCTGAGTGACAGGAATCCCTCCCACCAACCTTATAAAAGGAGGATTCGGCTGTCCAGTCCCTTGACTTTGATATGGATGTTTGAGTGAGATAAATTCTGTAGTGAAAGAATTATCTCACTCAGACTTCCCAGGAAAAGAAAATCTCGGTAAGTATGATAGGATTTTCAGTTTTCCCTGGTCCTACATGGCAGTGGTTACCGCTGGGACTTAAAAAGCCAAGAGAGAAGGGAGGGAGACAAGTTGATGCTAGAATAAGGAAGTTTATTTAGTTGCCTTTGTGGAGGCTGCAATAAGGACCTTTTTGCCAAAGGGTGCTTGGTCTGCAAAAGCAAGGTCAATATCATAAAGTTTTATAAAGGTGGACATGTAGGACCATGTTGCTGCATTGCAAATTTCCTCTGGAGATGTCTGAGCTTGGAATGCCCAGGATGCTGCCAGGGACCTTGTGTAATGCGCCATTACCCTAGAAGGTAAAACCTCTGCCTAACTAGTGTAAGCCATTTTGATGCATGACGTAATCTATGATGCCAGCGTCATTTTTGCAGGTTGGAGGCCCCTACGTTGACCCGCATAGATTATGAACAGAGAATCAGTTTTACGGATGCTTTGAGTCTTTTCCAAGTACATCTTGATGGTTCTGCCAACGTCAAGGGTGTGGGGAACAGAATCCTGCTCATCTTGGGATTGAGGAAAAGTGGGCAGGACAATGTCTTGATTTAAATGATAGGGTACGAAAGAAGGGGCCTTAATATCACTTTGTTAGGAAAGAAAGTGAGGAATGGTTCAGATGCCCTGAGGGATGTGACTGTTTTGAGTGTGATATTCTTGAGTGAATATGATTCAATAGGTTCAAACGGATCTTCTTGTAGGGATTGAAGGACCATTGAAAGATCCCAAGGGGGAACTTTAGGTCGGATCTGTGGTCTTATTCGTTTTACACCTTGGAAGCATCGTGTCATTAAAGGGTCTAGAGCCCATCTTGTGTTAGTTATGGCCGAGATTGCAGTAACTTGAGTTTTTAAAGTTGATAAACTAAGATCTTTGTTTAGGCCCTCTTGAAGGAATTCTATGATGGACTCCACATTGGTCGAAAGCGGAATGTTTTTGTTATGGCACCATGAACAGAAAACTTCCCAAGTTTTGTAGTAACTTTTAGATGTACATTGTTTACGGGATGCTAGCCAGTGTATCCAAAGTCCTCTACTCCCTTGGGTATCAGTTTCAACTTCCAGGCCGTTAGCTTCAGGGTTGACAAGTCTGGGTGACTGATGGGCCCCTGATGAAGATGGTTCCGCCTCAGTGGAAGTCTGATTCGGGGATAATACTGACATCTGTAGAGCCCAACTGAACCTTGGCCTCCCCGGCCACCATGGCAGGACTGCTTTGATTGATGTGTTGTCGTCTTGAATCTTCTTGAGGACTCTTGGAATCAATATCGGTGGAAAGATGTAAAACATGTGGTGACATTTGAATGAGAATGCGTCTACTGCGATCGCTTTCGGGTTGTAGAACCTGGAGCAAAACCTCTTCAGTTGGGTGTTCGACTGGGTTGCCATGTGGGGAACTCCTCATCTCTTGGTTATTGAGGCAAAGACTTGTGGGTGGAGTTGCCATTCATTTGTGCATATTCCCCCCTGCTGAGGAAGTCTGCTTTGCTGTTTAGTACCCCTGGAATGTGATGGGCGCTGATCTGAAGGAGATGAAGTTCTGCCCAGGTTAGGATCTTTTTTGTCATGAGCCATAGTTGGATACTCCTGGTGCCCCCGCTTTTGTTCAGATATGCCACTACTGTGGCGTTGTCCGTTCGGACCTGGACTGCTTGTCCTACTATATGGTTTTTGAAATGTCTGAGGGCTTGGAGTACTGCTGACATTTCCCTCATATTCTGGGATGTGGAATATGATGTTGCTGACCATTTCCCTTGGGCCGACAGATTCAGATATGTTGCGCCCCACCCGAAGGGGCTTGCATCTGTTGTTATAACTAGCCATTGAAAGGACGAAAGTTATATCGGTTTGAAATTTTCTTTGATAGTCCACCATCTCAGATTGAGGGGGGGGGGGGGGGGGGGGGGGGGGGGGGGGGGGGCTATAGCCTGAAATTTGGCCTGCATGAGGGCAAAATTGGCTTAAAAAAAAACATATCTGGACGTCTCTGGTATGGAGCATTGCCCATTTTACAGAGTCCATGGTGGATGTCAATTTCCCCTGTATGTGTTGGCATTTCCACTTTGGTGATACTGGAAATTGTATGAAGTTTTTGACCTCTTTGACAATCTCCTCCTTCCTTGCTTCTGGAAGAGACAGTGAAAGGTTTCATGGAATCCATGTTTACTCCCAGGAATTGAATTATCTGTACTGGAGTCAGTACCGATTTTTCTTCGTTGATCAGCCAACCGTGAAGTGGTGTTAATTTTGCCACAACCAATCAGAACCTATTTAACATTTGAAAGCTTACATCTGATTTGTTGGGGCAAAATAAGCACCATTTTAAATAACATTTATTTAATAACCCTGAGAGTCTCTTGCAGAAATTTTTTTTTTCTACAGAAATCTTTATCTTAACTTATATACTTTTTCTTTTTGTTTTTAACCCTTCCCCTACCCATACCCACAAGCAAGATACTTTTAAAGATTTTTAAAAAGGTTTTATTTAATTATTTTTTTTGTATTATTAATATAGAAGTTAGATGTTCTATTTTAATCGTAATAATATTTGAAACTGAGGTAATTTGCACTTTTTTTTTTTTACAGAGTTGCATAGTGACACATGAATCTAATGGAATTGATATCATAACAGCCTTGATACTGAATGACATTAGTCCTCTGTGTAAATACAGGATGGATTTGGTGTTACAATTAAAGGTAAATTATAATGTAAATGATAGTTACTTTGTCACTCTAATATAGGTTTGCACATAACTGTCTAAATCAACCAGCCACAGAGAGCTGTTTATTTATGCATTCTAACTAATAGCAATCAGACAACATTGTCCCAATATATAGAGCACATTCACAATGATAAAAGAAGCTGTGACTCACATCTCCCTTTGCTGTGGATATTGGTTGATTTATTTAATTTACCTGTGGGTACTAGGGGTTAGCACCCATATCTCTCTGGGTTTGCTTCTTAAAATGCCTTCACAGGAGATTAAAACAAGTAAGTCACAACCTGTCCTGCCCCTTAAATGTTGACACACAATCATTTTACAGCACCTCTTTTAGGCACAGATCATGTTAGAGCACAGAGTTCCCACGTCTCTCAGACACAGAACAAGGATTTTACAATGTAGTAAGTTTGCATTAGAAGTAAGATACTTTATTTGAAAATGAAACCAAAAAAACAAACAAATTAAAAGTAGCTGACTAATTAGTATTGTTCCTGCTGGCTGGAAAATAAACTGCAGGGTAACAAGCAAAGTCTTATCAGGCACTTTCATATTGGTATGGAAACCTCTTTATAGAATTTTTTTTTTTTATTGTTATTATTATTATTGTGGATTTATATAGCACCAACATCTTCTGTAGCGCCTTACAATTACATGTATACATCAGGCCCTGCCCTGAAGAGCTTACAATCTATTTGACACATACAACCTATCACTATGCATTTTTATGAATGTGGGGAAAAATGGAGTGCCTGGAGGAAACCCACCCAAGCATGGGGAGAACATACAAACTCCTTGCAGATGTGTCCATGGGTGGATTCGAAACTAAGGACCTCAGTGCTGCAAGGCATCAGTGATAAACTACTGAGCCACCGTGCTGCCTTAAATACTCCAAAAATGTCCACCATTAAAAAAAAAATGTGTCAAATGTCAGTTATTTTGCACTTTATTACCTGCATTACTTACCAAATATTTAAGGATAATAACTGGCAGAAGTAAGCTGGCCCCTCTCTCCCATGCAGTCAATCAAGGCCGTGTGATGCCAATGATTGACAACTGTTTCAATTGACACCTCCTCTGCTTAAGTTAATTAAAAGCTCATTGAGCAGAGGGTGGAGGCAGATACCTTTTGCCATAAAGGAATAGAACACCATCAAAATATGAATTCAAAAATATTATTAAAAATCTGGTTACACATGCATGTAATAAACTGGTAAAAATAGCAGTTGGGGTTGCGAGCAGATAACATACAAGTCACAATTTTTTTTTTGTTTTAAGGGTGGACATGCCCTTTTAATGAAGTGTCTTAAAGTCTGCTAAGCAAATATCCTGTACATCAAAATATATTCATCTTATAAGCAAAAGTAAATAGAATAAGTCATGGCTGAGATATGATGGATGCGCCTAACCATCCCTATAACCCATTTTCCCCTTTGATTTCTACCCTAGCTGACCCCTTAGAACCCTACCGACCTCCCTTAAATATAACACGCTCGACAACTGACTTTTGGATCAAAAGGGGTCACAGCTTTATTTAGTTAACAAATTTGTTACACAAATCTCCAAATGTCACATCTTAATAAAATAAATACATTTTAAACATTTTAAAGATTTAACTCTGTAACGTGGCTCACTGGATTTGCTTATCAGTCGTGGCTGCACCAACTCAATGAGCACCTTTCGGGATATGCCGTCCTGATACCCCATGGTCCAAATCAGGATATTCCGGAGCTGCCACCCCATAGGCTACCTCCACCACTTGCCACACCAGCCAGTTTCCAGTGACCAACTGCCGCTGTGACATCACTTTGCCATGACGTAATTCCTGTAATAAAGAACAACCATGGGGGGGGGGGGCTTCTTCTGTCTCCTCTGCTTCTCTGTCCCTGAACCCTCCCCCTCTCCTCACTTATATTCCCTTCCCTATTCTAAACTGCAACAATCTGCCTAGCAATACTGCTCCCCCTCCCTCTCAGCCATGTATGCTAACCCTATGCTTTAATGCGTGGGATTTCTAAACTTCTGTGGTGTAATTAAATGGTTAGTGCTGAGATGGGTAAGAAGAAAAGTGCAAAAAAACTGGGTCAGTGGAAGTCTTTAAAAAGTATAAGGAGGCAAACAGATTGTGTAAAATAAAAAAAATAAGCAAGCAAAATCATAATATGAAAAGGCTATTGCTGTAAAGAGTAAATCAAATCCCATTTAAAAAAAAATATATATTAATTTATATATATATATATATCATGCTACCTGGTGTGATATTGGGTTAGCATGGTTTTGTGGGGCCTGGAAATGACAGTCACCCAATGAAAACAATTTGCTTTGAGTTTTGTAAAATCCAACTGGTTTTCAATGCTGGCATTAAAGGGACACTTTACTGAAAAAAATCCTTTTGCCTCATCTTAATTTATAATTTAATACATACATACTTACTCTGATTTGTGTGTGTTGCTGCATGCCTTCAATCCAGCACACATTTTGTTTAAGAGCAGTACCCCCCCTCCCTGTTTTAACCACTCCCACTTCCATCCGACCTGACTTTTCCCTCACATACCAAGTGTCCCCCCAAATACCAACTGTCAAGCCTGCACACAGCATACAGCATTCCAACTGTCAAAACTGTCACCATTCTAGCTACAGTAAAACTACTCACAGAGGAATAGTTTTTGAGATCAAGGAACTTGATTGGCAACTGAAATATAAGAAGTTTTAGATTGGATTTCTAGGGTAGATCAACAAAAAAATGATACAGTGGTGGTTGGGAAAAAATTATAGTTTCCACTTATGGTCAATTTAAAATAACCTATTTTTTGGTATAGATGCCCTTTAAAAAAGCCGATACTTAGCTGACACACACCTGTGATGCAGTAGAGTCGCGTAATAAATCGCTGGACTGTGGCCACGTAAACACACCTAAAAATGTAAATTTCCAGAAAGGAGGAAAAAAATGCAAGCTTTCATGTTGAGTGTCCATGTTTCTGTTACATATTTATTGCTATTTAACACTAATTATTTTGTTAATGCAGGATAATGCTTCTAAGTTGCTTCTTGCTCTGATGGAAAGCCGACACGACAGCGAAAATGCTGAAAGGATCCTTATCAGCCTCCGACCTCAAGAACTGGTTAGTACAATTAGGGTAAAATGTTTAATTTAAGTGGTTTTCTCTTTTTTGCCACTGATGCAGTCTTTATTTTTCTCATAGGTGGATGTAATTAAAAAAGCATATTCACAGGAGGATGAGGGAGACATCTCAGATGTATCACCTCGTGAAGTTGGACACAACATTTATATCTTGGCCCTGCAGGTTAGTGCTATTAAATCATCTAATTTTGATCGCTATGAATTAAGCGGCGTCAATAACCTGATTTTTATCTTGTGTGATTCTGTGGGAAAAAATGGTGCAGAGCTATTGAAATTTTACAGGACTCTAGGGACCAGACAGAAAAGTGCTTCCATTTCTTTGTTATTGCTAGATATCGGTAACTAACAAAAAAGAGCTGACTGTATTTTTTAGTACTTTTGGCTTTTGTTAACCATCCACCTTCACTGATTTCAGCAGTACTATTGGGTTTTAGTCCATTGTGATATTTATTGAAATCTGTTTAGTTTACAAACAATTGTACTTCCAACACAAAATGCGAATATAAACTATACAAATTTTATTTTATATGCTTTCATATACTACATTGAAGAGTCAACATTCAAGTCCACATTCTCAGATTTGTCTTGGAAGTGACATCTTATGTTTATATGGGTTTTATCTGGCTTCCTTCATAATTTACTTTTTTAATAAATCATGAAACAACAAACTCGTGGACCTGCTCGTGTATTAAACATCAAATTATTTCATGTGACCAAATCCTCATATATATTGTAACTCCAAAAGAGCAAAAAGTCTTATCCAAATACAATAATATCCAGTTATTAAACTATAGAGTGATAAAATAGTGTATAGACTTTCTGCTCAGAGTTGGTAGACTAGTAGAGGAAACATTGCTTTAGATATCTAAAGGAACATCACCCTTTACTATCATAATACAACAAGTATGAAACAAAAAAAATATTTCCCCTGTGACCAAATATATATAGTACCCCAAAAAATAGACCTACTGCAACGCTACCCACATGGGGACACCCCCATGTATAGTACCACATGGGCCTACCTTGAAGGCAAAAACTTCCAGGGACAGACACACTGGTGCACACACATGCAGACAAATGCCACAAAGCAGGAAATCATCTGATTAGTCTGTGAACTTTGCTTGGGAAAAACTTAGCTTGCTCCCTAGAGAAGACTATCTTTGACCTCTTCGGCTCCCCTGCTGGAACTTCAATACACACATAACTCCTTCCAGTTATGTCAGCAGCAGTAGTAGTTCTCTCCTGGACCCAGAACCTCAGATAAGAATATTAAGAAAATAGTGGCCTGTATAAAACTGAATAAAACTCTCAAAACTAATGGATACCTTTCATCAGTTCTTGAGGTGTTCTTGTTTTGAAGCTGGATCTTTCTAGGAAGGGAGCACAAGCACCAACATTGACAAGAAAGTTTCCTGCTTTGTGTGAGTTGGCTGAGGGCCTGGGTGCAGCTTTGTATTCATCTTCCACTAGATTTGTTTCCCTTAACTGTAAGATCCCTGTGGTACGGACCATAGGTTTTTGCAGACTGGGTGTCCCCCTCTGTGTAGCACGATTTCCTCTAATACTTTTACTACTGGTGCAGTAGGTTTTGTGACAAGGTGTCCCTTTATATGAAAGATAAATAACTGGATGGAATATAACAGAGTTTGACAAAAAAATGCCGGAGACAGATTTGGGGTCCTGGAGCCTGGCTATAAAAAGTGTTGGGTGGGTTCCCTGACCATTGATTTTCTAAACAGGTAGTGAGCAGGCGTACTGCTTAATTAGGTAGTGTTGTGCTGGAGGGATGTTTGGTTAGTTTCCAGGAAACAAAGCTTTGCTGAACAGACTGCAACTTGTGAGTTGTTAGAAGTTCTACTTAAATTACTGTGCAACACCTGCTTTAGTTAGTTAGATGAGCCGTTGTTATGTTATTTATGCTTTGTTTTGAAAACCCTTTTCAATAAAGAACAGGCTGGAGTCTGTCCTTTAAAGGACAAATAAAGACTCAGAACAACATTAAATTAGAAGGCAGATCTCCTTGTTCTAAAAGCAGTATTCAGTGTTTCACCTCTCATTTTGATATGGTTGTTGAGAAATGTAACTTTCTAACATATAATTTGTGTTTTATTTCCTAGTGTTCCAGCACAGTGTGGTCACTAACCATTATGTTCTATGTACATGCTCAGTCCTAACATACTGCAGGAACTTGTTACAGTTAGTCACACCCACTAGTAGCCAATCTTTTTACAGGACAGAATAAACCAGGGAGCATGTGACTAAGGTCAGGGTGTGGCCAGTCACTGTACATAAACAGTTGTCTTATACAGTTCTCTAAGTGGTTACATTTAGTTTAATGCCATTTACTGTATTGCTATTTTACAGTTTGTTGGCGTTTTTAGAGGGTATATGTTCAGATTCTGGGGTGTAAAAATTTGGGTATATTTCTCCTGCTGTTTCTTTGGGGAATATATAATGATTATATATATATAATTTTGTGTTTCATACATAAACAGTTTCATATTTGTTTCATGACTGTAAAAGTTGATTTTTTGATATATCTGAAGCAATGTTCCCTTTTATATTCTATCGACTGTGTGTGCAGAAATATGTTATGCGCAGATACAAACAGACTTTTGTTTGTGCATTAATTTAGCCTTTGTGCACAGACCTGCTGCGTTGTACGTGTGCATGCAACAGAACAGTAATCTGAAGATATCAGATATATGGGTTCTTATTTTTATTAAAGGAGAACTAAACTTTTAATCCTGATGTGTAAGCTTTTCTCCCCAGGACACCTGTAAATTGTAAGATACTTCTGCAGTACATTAACATGCATGTAATAAGAAGATACAATTAACTAACAACTCAAAACCCATGTAGTCTTCAAAAGAGCCTTGTGAGCATGTGCATCTATTGACCATGCCCCTGACCCCCCCCCATTAACTGTCTCTGTGCACATATTTTTTTAATACAGATGTCTCCACACCAATATCAGTCCCTGATAAGAACCTGCATTTTATTTTTCAGCCAGCATACACTGCAGACAGTCTTCAAGGAGCAATAAAGAAAAAAATAGCTGATTTTACTGCCCTTTTTTCCCCCCTTCCATTCTGTTCCTAGAAAAAAAATCAGGGGGATTCAATAAAAGTTCTTACCATTAAAAATGGTGCTAATTTACCCCAGCCAATCAGATATTATTTAACATTTGAAAGCTAATATCTGATTGGTTGGGGCAAAATTAGCACCATTTTTAAAGGGCAACTGTGGTCTCAAAACAAATTAGGGTTGAATGAAAGCTTGCACTATTTCCTTTAAAATGAGCTGACAATCACATCTCTGGCTGGAGCCTGTGAGACATTACATTGGGGTGAATCCAATCTTCCAGCTTCCAGTAGGCTGAGTGAGATCACCTGACCTCTGCACCACCCGTCTGCCCCGGGGGAGAAGCATGCTCAGTTAAGACTTAATGCTGGGGAAATCAGGAAGTACCTGGGGAAACAATTACTGTTGAGAAGGGGAGCCTATTAATGCAGGCAGATGCTGGTCACATGACTACAAGCTGGTCCTTACTAGTTTGGAAGAATTCAAGACCATTTTATTGATTCTCCCAATAAGTTTTAAATGTACTGGTTGTCTTTGTGTTAGCTCTGGTGGGTTAATGAACTAATGCTCTACTTAATAAAAAAAACAGCCTATAAAAGGTTATAGGTTCAAATTCCCAGATTTACTTTCTTTATTTTTCTGCCTCAATCCTGGATAGGAAATAAACATCCCCAGCAAAGGGAGAGGTGAGATGCAGCTTGTTGTACCTTTGTGTTTGTTTGAGCCTTGGAAAAAGTGGCAGTTTGAAGGGTGCGGTTCCACTTCTAAATACCCTATTGCACTTGTTCTCCTTTCCAGCTCTTTGACAAAATGTAAGGCGCATATTTGGTCTGCATTTTAATATTTATTTTCTTGTTACATTTCAAGCTGTCCCGTCATAATAAGTATTTACAGCAACTACTGAAGACAGTAAGGCGAATCCAAGAGGAAGAAGAGAGCATTTCTACAATGGTAAGTATATGTATCTAAATAAATATTTTGTGTTTTATAAATAATGACATATCTTAAAATAAATTGAGATGAATAATAACTAAGGTCTTCTCCATTTATATATTATTCTTTAAAGGACATGTCTGCCCCCTGAACTTAAAATCTGCCCCAATGTAGGGCACACTCAGGGTTAATTAATAAAAGTTCTTAAATATCTGTTGTATTCAATTAGATCAACTGGACTTGAAATGTAGTTCTTGAAGACGTTTCGCTAGTCATCCGACTGGCTTTCTCAATTCAGAATGACTTGTACAAGAATCTGTGGCAATTATGTACCCTGGAAAATCCCAATTAGCATATCACAGCCAGGTGTTAAGGGTGTGATTGGATAGTGGCTAAGAGGTGTTATAGGAACGCCCAGAGTAAGGTGTTAAAACAGCATTGTACATGGCAGACAGTTGGTGTCGAACCCCCCCACCTCTATTTAGGCTTGGTTTCTTTATTTTCACATAAATGGCCTCCTTAACACCTCTCTTGAACCAGTCACGTTCCTTCGCCAGTATGTTAACATTACAATCTTCAAAGGTATGTCCTTTATCCTTAAGATGCAGGTACACGGCTGAGTCCTGACCCGAGGAATTGGCTCTTCTGTGCTGGGCCATACGTTGATGCAGTTGCTGTTTGGTCTCCCCCACATACAAATCAGAGCATTCTTCACTGCACTGCACTGCATATATGATGTCGCTTTTCTTGTGTTTAGGTATTGGGTCTTTCGGATGTACCAATTGCTGCCTCAGTGTGTTGTTCGGTTTAAAGCAGACAGGGATACGATGTTTTTTGAAAATTCTTCTTAATTTCTCGGAGACCCCTGCTACATATGGGATGACCATGTTCTTCCTCCTCTCTTGCTTTTCCCCTTCACTGTTGGTATTCATGTTCTTTTCTTTCCTTCTACTTCTTTTGACAAAGGCCCAGTCTGGATATCCACAAGTTTTAAGGGCTCCTCTGAGATGTTTCATTTCTTTAGCCTTCGCCTCTGTGCTAGTGGGGATGTTCTCGGCTCTGTGTTGCAGGGTTCTGATGACACCCAGCTTGTGATCTAAAGGGTGGTGGGAGTCAAACATCAAATACTGATCTGTGTGTGTTGGTTTTCTGTAAACCTCTACTTCCAGTTTACCATTTTCCTTTTAACTTCTACCAAGCAGTCCAAGAAAGCCAGTTTGTTGTTTTGTACCTCTTCCCTTGTGAATTTGATGTTTTGGTCTACCGCATTAATGTGTTCTGTGAAAGCTTGTACTTCCTTCTGGTGGATTTTAACCCAGGTGTCATCAACATATCTGAACCAGTGGCTGGGTGCTATGCCCTTAAAGGTATTAAGCGCCTGTGTTTCTACCTCCTCCATGTAAAGGTTGGCCACAATAGGTGAAACTGGAGATCCCATAGAACATCCATGTTTTTGCTTATAGAACTTATCCCTGTATTTGAAATAGGTGGTATTCAGGCACAAGTCCAACAAGGAACACACCTGTTCTGGGTTGAGATCAGTTCTGCTGGTAAGAGTGCTGTCTTGGCCCAGCCGTTTTCTCACCATGTCAACAGCCTCCTTGGTGGGTATACAAGTGAAGAGAGATGTCACATCATAGGACACCATAGTTTCTTCTACACCGAGTACTATATCTTCAATCTTGTTGGTGAAATCCTGAGAGTTCTGGATGTGATGCTTAGAACTTCCCACCAAAGGTCCTAAGATGTTAGCTAGATACTTTGCCACCTTGTATGTTACAGAGTTGATGCTGCTGACTATGGGTCTTAGTGGGGCCCCTTCCTTATGTATCTTTGGGAGTCCATATATGCATGGATGTGCCTCACCAGGGTAGAGGCGATGATACATTGCTCGGTCAATGGCTTTATCCTTTTGAAGCTGTTGTAGTAAGTCTATGACTCTTTTCTTGTAACGGCTGGTGGGATCCCTTGTTAAAGCCTCATATGTGTTGTTATCGGCCAGGAGCATGGTCACCTTATCATGGTAGTCTGAGGTGTTGAGTACCACTGTGCATCTTCCTTTATCTGCCGGTAGGGATGTTAAGGCTCTTCTTTCCTGTGTAGTCAGGTTAGATGAAGGATGCTTGTGAAGGTTCTCATTCATCCAGGTCATGGTATATCTGTTGTATTCAATTATGTACCAATTGCTGCCTCGGCGTGGATGTACCAATTGCTGCCTCAGCGTGTTGCTCGGTTTAAAGCAGACAGGGATACGATGGTTTTTGAAAATTCTTCACTCATTCTATCACACCCATAACACCTGGCTGTGATATGCTAATTGGGATTTTCCAGGGTACATAATTGCCACAGATTCTTGTACAAGTCATTCTGAATTGAGAAAGCCAGTCGGATGACTAGCGAAACGTCTTCAAGAACTACATTTCAAGTCCAGTTGATCTAATTGAATACAACAGATATACCATGACCTGGATGAATGAGAACCTTCACAAGCAAAAGTTCTTAAAAGTTTGTTAAAAATGGTGCTAATTTGCTCCAACCAATCAGATGGTAGCTTTTAAATATTAAATAAGATTATGTGATTATGTGTAATTATGGGGCAAATCTACCACATTCCAGGAGAGTTGGATCGTAGTAGTGCCCACCAAAATCCCACTCTGCCTTGATCAGCTGTTTTTTGAATGAATGAAACATATGCGTGAGCAGCTGTTTAAAAGACCGGACCCGAACTTCTGGAACCAAAGTTCGTGTCCGGTCTTTTAATCAGCTGATCACACGTATGTTTCATTCATACACGTGACCAGCTGTTTAAACACAGCTGATTTTGGAGGGGGTGGGTCAGGGGCCTGACCGCCAATCTCGCGTTGGGTGTGGCGGGCCCCTGCAGTTGGTGTTCTCCCACCTTGCTGTATGCTAATAAATATGAACACATCCTCCTTCCCCCTAATTATCACATTTTTCAGCACACAGCAAGGAGGTGAAACCCATTCCACACACACCCTCCCCCCCATTTTCATATGGATCAGCAGACAGCAAGGAGAGAGAAACTTTCCTCACTACAGGAGCATGTACACCATACATTCCACCACCTCATCACCCCTACTAAATCACAGAGATCAGCACACACAGAATGAAGGGAGAATTGTAAAAGAAGACAGCAGTGATTTACTCACAGATCACTGATCAGCAGACTGTTTGAAGGTGGAAACATTCCTAATCACAGGAGCTCAAGTTACCTTGCTTGAGAAAGTACGTTATTTTCACACAGTGAAAGCTGCTAGGCTGTTACAATTGGTAGAAGTTACTTGGAGAAGGTGGAACAAGCAGGGTCCTTCTGTGAAAGAGCAGCTGTACACATGAATGGATACGTAAAGGGCACGTTGAGAATAGAGATGGCCAAACTTTCGAAAGTTCAGTCCATTTTCGAACTATATGGAAAGTTCGAAAACAGACCCATTAAAGTCAATGGGAGTCACGGGAGTCACTTTCGAAAAGTTCTAATGAAATACAATTAAAATATCAATGGTAACTTAATGTAAATGGCTGTGGGACCTGGAAAATGGTCTGGGGAACTTGTTCAAATATCCAGGACTTTTGAAAATTCTAATTTACTCTCACGCACGCTACTTTCGATCTCTCGCGTTCAAACATTCGATGCTCGCGCCTAGGTATCATGGAAATTTTACGTGTGGATTAGATGCTCGAGTATAGGTTATAATGGACATTTTACTTGTGGATTTGATGCTCGCGTCTAGGTATAATGGATTTTACTCGCATATTCAATTTCCTAGATCGGTCGAACATTCGATAATTATCGAAAGTCCAGAAAATATTTAAAATACGGGTCCGGGATAGTTTGAGAAGTCCGAATTTGTTTGAATTCGTTCGAGTACGAGATTTTACAGGGATTGTTATCCAACAGTACTCTGGAATGCAGGCTTAAATTGCAGCAAGGAATGGGTTAATTTGGGCCTGAAATGAGCAATAGGGATTGTTTGTCTGTGCTGAGAAATTGATTGAATGGGTTCATCTGGGCCTGAAATGTGCCAAAGGGGGAATCAGGGTTGCCTGCCTTCCGTATTTGAATGGGATTGTCCTAACTGCAGGTCAAAAATCCTAAGTCTGCATTCAGGGCGGAAATCCCGTCAAACAGAGGGAACTGCCCCTGGAATGTCCATCCCCCACCCTGTTATGCCCCTAACCCTGCTGCCCTACTCAGTCTCTGCCCCTTGACCAATCTCCTTGCCAACCCTGGAAGAAAGGGGTTATTATGCCTGTGCATGAAATTGCATGAAATGTGCAACAGGCAAAGGACATTGATTGGGTCTATGCTGAGAAATTATTATTTGTCTAGTATAATATAGTATAGTATTTGAGGTTAAATAAAGACATATGTCCATACAGTCCAACCCATCTAGCAATACCCACATTGATCCAATACCTCTGTTGATCCAGAGGAAGGGGGGGAAAAACACTAAAAACTAGGGGGAAAATAATTCCTTCCTGACTCTAAGTGGCAATTCCCCTGGATCAACTCTACTTTATGTATCAATACCAGTAACTTGCAACATTCCTTGTTTGCAAAAAACTCATCCAGTTTTTTTTTTTTTAAACTGACTAATGAACCTGCCATAACAACGTCCACTGGAAGACAGTTCCATAGCTTTACCGTTATCACAGTGAAAAACCCTTTCCGAACATGAAGCCTAAACTTATTTTCTGCAAGTCTTAGAGCATGTCAGAGGACACACGGCATCGCTTATTAGTGAACAATGCCCCAGATAGTTTATTGTATTGGCCGTTAATGTATTTATACACAGTAATCATATCCCCACACTAGCGCCTTTTCTCCAGCGTACATAATTGTAACCTTTCAAATCTCTTTATATTCAAGCTCCCCCAATCCCCTTTTTAATTGAGTTGACCTTCTCTGAACCCTTTCCATTTCAAAGATGTCCTTTTTGAACACAGGATTCCAAAATGGCACTGCATAATCCAAATGAAGCCTTACTTTGTAAGGAGGGAGAATTAGAATAACATTTTTCTCCCTTGAATTCATTTCTCTCTTTATACAAGACAATACCATGCTGGCTCTAGCTGTTGCTGCCTGGCACTGCTTGCTACCTTTATGTTTGCTATCCACCAAAACTCCAAGATCCTCTTCCAACAGGGATTCACTTAACACAAAGCCATATATAGTATAAGCAGCACAAGGATTTTAGGGTCCAAAATGCATCACCTTACATTTATCAACATTGAATCTCACCTGCCACTTAGCAGCCAAATTTGACAATCTATCTAGATCCACCTGCAAGAATTGCACATCCTCTGAAGCTTTTAAATGGTCGACAAAGTTGTGTCATCGGCAAACATAGAAACCTTGCTGACAATACCCACTTCCAAGTTATTAATAAACAGATTAAATAAAAGCATCCCCAACACAGTACCCTGTGGCACCCCACTTAGCACTTTAGTCCATATTGATGAAGCCCCATTAATAACTACTCTCTGCATCCTATTCATCAACAAATTTTCTATCCATGTTCAAATGTGCCACCCCAGACCAACAGACCATAGCTTATTCATTAGTCGCCTATGGGGGACTGTATCAAAAACCTTTGCAAAATACAAGTATACTACATTTACTGCTATGCCAGAGATTACATTTTTACTCACTTCCTCATAAAAGCCAAGCAAGTTAGTTTGACCAGATCTATTCCTCCTAAATTCATGCTGGTTACTACTTATAAGGTCAGTCCTTGAAACATACTCTAGAATATGTTCCATTATTAAACTTTCCAGTATCTTACCCAAGTAAGTTAAACTTACAGGGGAAGATACTTACAAAAACAATGGCCTAAATAAAACTGAACTTAGCTCCCTAAGGACCCGAGAATGTATTTTATCCGGTCCAGGAGATTTATTAATATTAATCTTATTTATTTGTTTCCGTACCATATCCTCGCCTGATAGCCGGTATTAAAATCATGTTGTGGGTAAAATCCCTTTTGGCATTTACCCACATGTGCAAACGCGATATAAAATCGCATTTGCTAGATTTACGCAGAGTGATAGCGGCTCTGGGTAAATCGCCCTATTAATATCTAAATATTTATCTTGTGTTTTGATTTCCTAATTCCTAATTATTTTATTAACTGACATTACCTGTTATAATACATTATACACCTCAAAATAAATGACAAAAAATTACCAGTAAAAATTACTTTATTTGGTTAAAATGCCCTAAGAAATATTTATTTTAGTAAAGTTAGAAATTTAGGGGCTGATGCAATATGAGGTGCAAATGTTGACCATGCTTTAAATGTGCAGCAACCAATCTGTTTTTTGCTTGTTACTGCAGTTAGATAACATCTGGTTGGTTGCTGCAGATTATTACAGCAGGCAAATTTTTGCATTTTTTATTGCATCAGGCCCTTAATATCCCCACTTTAATGTAGGAAAAACAAAAAATCTGCACTTTTAATAGTTATACACAATCAGGGTTATTCAATAAAAGTTCTTATTGTTTAAAATGGTGCTAATTTTGCCCCAACCAATCAGATGTTAGCTTTCAAATGTTAAATAAGATCTGATTGGTTGGTACAAAAGTAGCACCATTTTAAACGATAAGAACTTTTGCATACTTCTAGGGAGTTTTAATAAAAGTTCTTATCGTTTAAAATGGTGCTAATTTTGCCCCAACCAATCAGATGTTAGCTTTCAAATGTTAAATAAGATCTGATTGGTTGGTACAAAAGTAGCACCATTTTAAACGATAAGAACTTTTATTAAAACTCCCTAGAAGTATGCAAATGCTGCGACTGCTAATCAAAGTCGCAGCAAAAAATACCCTTCTCCATTGTAAGTCAGGACATCCCCGCCAACTTCTTAATGGAATACCTACCGGTCGGTTTCTCAGGATATGCAGAATTTGCTTCACCTGGGATAAATTTCAAGCCCAGGCTATGTGTCTGTGGGATCACCTACTTGATAGGGGGTATAGCCTCGATCAAGAATGCATATGACAAAGCAGTCTCACATAATATAATAGGGAACAGGGTCCAAAACGCAAAATCACTACACTATTCGCGCCAAGCTAAGAGAGTTTTCAATGTTATTAAAAAGCACTGGCAAGTACTGTTGTGTGATCCTATTCTCAATAAGATACTTCCTCAATATACAGGAGTTGCATACAGGAGAGCAGGAGATGAGTAAAGCCTGTCTAGTCTGTTTTTAAATTGTGTATAGTAAAGTTCTGATTTTTACCTACCTGGAGTTATGGTTTGAAGATGTTGTGGGGTTGTGGAGCCTTCTTTTCACTAGTTGAAGTAGGTCCTCAAGTTCCATTTTAGATGCTTTCCAATAGCATTGCAATATTTTCATGTAAGAAAGGTCTGTAGGTATTTGCAATCTACCGTAAAAGGGACACTTGGTTGTATTTGCCCTTCAGGCCAAAAGGTTCCAGTCTCTCCCCCCCTTGCTGGTAATTATAGACCTGTAAGTTTAACATCAGTTGTGGTAAGATACTGGAAAGTTTGTTACAGGACCATATTTTAGTCTACATATATCTTAAATACTGATCTTATAAGTAGCAGTAGAGAACTGTACAAAGTAAGCCTCTGATGATATAGATATTTTGGAGGGATAAAGGTATAACGTTATTAAGGTGTCTTTGCTGACACTAAAGTAAAATTCAGCTCAGATTTATGATAAACAGCTATACAAGCTTAGGGTGAGGAATGATTAAAGGTACAAAAAGCCCCCCACGTGAAGGGCTCTATACATTTAGGCTGTTTTGCATGTATAATACCAACAATTGGAAATGGAAAGGGTTCAGAGAAGGGCAACTAAAATAATAAAGGGAGAGGGGGAGCTTGAATATGAAGACAAATTGAATTAGTTACTATTATGATAAGATAAGGAGCATGAGGATATGATTACTGTGTATATAAACATTAACAGCCATACAATACCCTATCTGGGGCATTGTTCACCAAAAAAACATGTCAGATGACACACGGATATCCCTTAAAGGGTATTTAAATTGCCCATTAGTGGAAACTAAAATTCATACCAACTATCACTACTGTTTTTTTGTTGATCTGCCTTTTATTTCATTAGATATCCAATCTGAAACATCTTACATTTCAGCTTTTATGTAAGCAGTTTTGATGTTGCTGGAATGGTTTGACAGTTAGTGTGCTATATACTGTATGCAGTTTTGACAGTTGGTATGTGGGAAAATAGTCAGATCCTGAGCAAAACAAGTATTGTATTTAAGGCATACATCAACACACACACCTCAGAGTAAGTACTACTTACATGTATCTATTTATAGATTAAGATGACGCAAAGTCATTATTTTATTATAAATACACTTTAAGACTAAAGAAATTTACAGGGTTATTCAATAAAAGTTCTTATTCATTAAATCATTAAAAATGGTTTTAATTTTGCCCCAACCAATCAGATATTATTAACATTTGAAAGCTAACATCTGCTTGGTTGGGGCAAAATTAGCACCATTTTTCACAATAAGAACTTTTACTGAATAACCCTACCAAGACACTGGTTTTCACAGAGGACGACACCGGGTTCAACAGGAGGACTGACAGACACTGGGTTTCAACAGGAGGACTGACAGACACTGGGTTTCAACAGGAGGACTGACAGACACTGGGTTTCAACAGGAGGACTGACAGACACTGGGTTTCAACAGGAGGACTAAGAACACTGGTTTCAACAGGAGGCACAGACACTGGTTTCACAGGAGGACTAGACTGACGTTTCAACAGAGACTGTACAGACACTGGGTTTCAACAGTGAGGATGACGTGACAAACTGGTTTCAACAGGAGGACTGACAGACACTGGGTTTTTGAACAGAAGAACTGATAGACACTGGTTTGTGAACTGGGGGGGCTAAAACTGTGTGACAGACTCCAGTAGTTTGTGGGATAAAGGAGGAGCAACAAATAACAGTTAGCACCTTGTGGGGGTGGACTTACCCTTTAAGATAACGGTAACAAACTTATAAACAGGTAGCTGATATAACTCTGGTGGGCTGACTTTAACATTGGTTGGGGGGGGGGGGGTTCCACAGGCCAGTGGGTGGCAGGGTGGGGATAGAAGTAAAGTTTAAAGCCGAGACCCACATTCACTATTCTGATCTCGGCTTCCTGTAAAGCCCTGTCCAGGCTGAACATCTAAACTTCAGACCCTGCTGTACAGCTTGCTTCTATTAAGGTGACAGTCTGGGCAGGACTTTAAAGAAAGCCCAGATCAGAGCATGTGGGTTGCTCTCAGATAAAAGACAGACAAGAAGCCACCCAAATAAACACATCTCCAGATAAGGCAGCAGATAAACTTCAGTTAAAGGGCATGTCCACCCCCAAAACTATAATCCCCCCCAGTAATGGCCCCACCATGTAGTGTAGTGTAATCCTTACCTCACTCCCAGCTCCATAGGGTTCTCCTGTGACCCCCCCCCTAAAGTCCCAAAAACCTTCCACCAGGAGGCTAGCAGGACTCTGCCTGCTACCTTGCCTCCGGTAGATATTTGCCATGCGTACTGCAGCCCTTCTCCCCCCTCCCTCTCGTTCTACTATCCCTCCCCCTAGCATAAAACCCCCTTAATATGATGTTCCTCCATGTCTGGCAGCCCCAACCGCATATTTTTTATTTTCCAAAGCTCCCCAAACTCTTACTACCTCTCCTCTTTCCTCCCTCTGCACTGAATGACGGCAGCCGCGTCCGTGATTGGCTGCCGCTCAGCCAATCACAGACGCGACTGCCGGTCCTGCCCCCTGCTTGCATTCTCGCAAGCAGGGCCGGCAGTGCGGCGGAGGAACGAGGGGAGGTAAGTAAGAGTTTGGGGGGCTTTTGGAAAATAAAATATATGCGGTTGGGGCTGCCAGACATGGGGGAACATCATATTAAAAACAATTTTTAAGGGTGGACATGCCCTTTAAGGCTTCATTGACCTAATTCAGTACAGTTGGAGGCTCCAGCCTCCAGAACCTAAAATCAAGCAAGTCCCTGCCTCTCAACCTGCACTTATTCCAGGAAGTGCTGGCAGTGTCAGCTTTTAGTAAAGTTTTTAAAATAAAAAAAACTTTGTCCATACCTGACACAGCAGGCCGGGAACAACACCAGGAGGGTATATGCAATAAGCCAGACAGCCGCTCCGCCCACCAAATAAAAATAACTGACTTTACAGACAGCACCTATTTTTAGCACTTTTTCACAAACTTTCCGTAAATTTACGGATGGTTGGCAACCCTGTTATCCCTATTAACAAAAATCACTGCAAATTTACCTTGAACTACCAGGAATGGCTTGTATAAGATAGACATATTTCCTACAAAGAATGACATATACATATAAACATTTAAACAGGGAGATTCAATAAAAGTTCTTATTGTTTAAAATGGTGCTAATTTTGCCCCAGCTAATCAGATCTTATTTAATATTTGGAAGCTAACATCTGATTGGTTGTGGCAAAGTTAGCACCCTTTTTAACAATTAGAACTTTTATTGAAAAACCCTGTTATTGTTCTCAAAATATTATTATAACTATTAGGATAACAATAGGCTGACAGACAATGATACACCAGAGGTTAAGATTTGGATACTACATAATCAAAACAATAGAAACATTATTTCATGACTTTATAAAAAAAAACTTTGAAACATTATTCCTCGATCAACACTTTGGGTGATGTCACGCACACGCATGGACATCGCGGTCACGGATTTTGCAGCTTAAGGAACAAGGGGAAGCCAGCAACTCTCAGAGGGGAGGCGTTCACCAGCCTTACCTTCACATCCAAGATGTCAGCAACTTTACAGCCACACAGGTAGGCTCAGGAGGGACCTATGGGGGAAAAAAAAAGGGGGGGGGGGAGATATTTTTAAAGCTGTATCTTACAAGTAAACTAAACTTGTTTTTACAGTGCACTTAGCCTTTAAGCCCCAAAAAGCCCCAAAGAATGGAGACGATTATACTCTATATTATTCAATGGCATTCAAAGGGGTTAATATTAGAAAAGTGCAGGACCAGATGGATTGTGGGATTGTGCAGATTAGTTGGCAGGTGTTTTTACTTGGATTTTTAATGAATCTATTAGGAACTCTGTGGTTCCCCATTGTTTTAAGAAATTGTTTATTGTTCCAGTGCCAAAGAATAAAAATCCATTGTTATAATGATTATAGACTGGTGGCACTTACATCAATAATTATGAAAATATTTGAAAAACTTATTAGGAAACGTATGTTTTTTTATCCTGTGTTCTTATAATAAATTGTTTATAAATTGTTTATGACTACTGTTTTTAGATTAAAGTTCGGCTTTTAAAGGACACTATACTGAAAAAATTACTTTGCCTCATCTTAATCTATAATTGAATGCATGTAAGTAGCACTTACTCTGATTTGCATGTGTTGCTGTATGCCTTCAATCCAGCCCACATTTTGTTTAGGAGCAGTATCCCCCCTCCCTCTTTTAACCACTCCCACTTCCATTCAACCTGACTTTTCCCCCAAAAACCAACTGTCAAGCCTGCACACAGCATTCCAACTGTCAAAACTCTGTCACCATTCCAGCTACAGTAAAACTACTCACAGAAGTAGTTCTGAACAAGGAACTTGGTTGACAGCTGAAATATAAGAAGTTTTAGATTGGATATCTAAAGAAATAGGGGGAAAATCAAAAAAATTATACAGTGGTGGCTGGGAAGAATTAAAGTTTCCAGTTAAGGTCAATTTAAAATAACTTATTTTTCGGTATAGATGCCATTGTCCCTGAAAGGTAGGCATTTATGTGAGTGAATTTTAAGTTTTTTATCTGACAGTTTGCAGGTTGTTAAGGTGGGTGGGGTTATGTCGGAATCTATTGTCTTAAATACAGGGACACCACAGGTATTCTGAGCCTGTTACTGTACACATATTACACTTATAATTGTGTGGAAATTATTTTAAAGAAGCAAGTAATGTGGTGGAATGGTGTAAGGATAATAGTTTATTGATTTTAGGAAAAATACATATTTGGATCATGCTCCTCTTTTTATTAATGATTGTCACAGGGGCGTGTTTGGGGGGGGGATTACTGGTGCCTGGAATCCCCTCTTTCTGCCTGCTCAGTGCAGTCTGCTGTTCCACTTCTCTTGGTGTCCAAAGACTGTAACATAGACTGTAACAGATTGTTACATAGATAAAATGTTGGGTCCTCTGAATGTAATACAGCATCACAAGTTAGACAGTGCTGATGTATTGCACAAGTTACAGGTATTTAAACAGATGTTAATGACATTATACTAGCTACATTTGATGTTGCCAGTCTTTATACTTCCATACAGTACCTCGTCAAGATTGTATGGTAGCAGCTCGGTGGGTACTAGATGGGTATGGTGATCGCCATCCTGCTCAGGCAGACTTGACTATGGATCTGTTGGAGATTATTCTCAAATTCTTCTCCTGCCTATGCCAATGCCTTTATGCAATGGCTTGAGGACCAGCACATTTATCATTTGGACCTCTACCAGTCACATCCTGTGGTGGGGTGGCATTGATACCCTTTCGCGGTTTTACCTCGAGCTGAATGTGATACATACCTCTATTAGGTTTGACATGACTTACAGTCAGACCGATGTTCACTTTTTGGATATTCTCATTACGAAGGGTGTTAGGATGTTTCACACTCAATTATTTCAAAAACCCACAGATTGTATTCAATTACTATTATATTCTAGCCAGTACCCACCACACACTAAACAGTCTATACCTTACAGCCAGTTAAGCAGGTTGACAGATTGATTGATATTGAATTGTTAAAAGACACAGATTAATATGTGCAAAAGTTCAAACTTACAGGTTTTCCTCAAACGTAATTAATGAAGATATGGATAAGGTAAATCAAATAGATTCAATTTGACCAATAAAAAGCCTGCACGTCACTTGCAGAGGGTGATTCCCCAATTCAGTAACTCAGATGAAGGGCCTGGGCTCTGTGTGCTGCCCGACTCAACAACACAGACACAGAGTCCACTTTAGTGACAACAACAGCTAATGTACAGCTACACAACTCAGAGAGCTGCACAACAGCTTCTATAACAGAGGGAACCAGACATTTCCCTTAAGGTCTGTAACACATTACAATTTGCTCCTGGAAGGTTTCAAATATAAACCCTGGAAACACTATCAGGGAGATGTAATAAAAGTTCTTACTGTTAAAAATGATGCTAATTTTGTCCCATCCAATCAGATTTTATTTAACATTTGAAAGCCATCTTCTGATTGGTTAGGGCAAAATTAGCACCATTTTTAACAATAAGAACTTTTAGGAACGAACTTTATGGATTGGGATCCATATAGTCAATATAAAGTTGTCCTAAAGCAAGGATAAAGTGTTTAAGTGCGAACAACGTGACATACTGCTAACTAATGTGCAAAAAATAGAGCACGCTTAATAAAAACACACAGAGCTCAGAAAGCGCAACAGAACAACACAAAGAGCCCATACATCACATACTTTAGAGACACTGACCGTCAGTCACTCAAGTGCTGCGGTATTCACTTGCAATCAAAATGAAAATTCCATGTCTTATGTTTACCACAACATTTGTATATTTACGCTCCAAGTGGAAAAACTGATAATGTTGTATATAAAATTTTGCTATAAACATATATGCTATACCTCAAGCAGTCACCTCCTCAACTCATAACTATTTAATACATGAAATACATTACCAATTGTGCACTTTTTCCCACTGTCTCTTCTATCTAAGCCAAACACACTCCTGCACGTGAAAAATGCTATACCCACATGTATACACAGGCATCGCCGGGTACAACTGCTAGTATCCTATAGACGAGGGAAGACAATTGGGGCGATGATTATGGGTGGTAAATCTAAGGGCAGCCAGGAGACCAAACAAAACTGGCTTACCAATAGGAAAGAGGGTACATGTGGTAAAAGGTAACATCTTTATCCATCCTGTTATGCAACAGCAGTTCCAAATAAGGGGATGTCACACTTGTGATTCATGCTTTGTCGTGTATGTGTTGGTATGGCCATGCGGATCCTTTATGTTGGGAAGACCACACAGGTGCTTAAGATGCGATTATCCCAACATAAATCATCCATACAGCTTAAAAATAATGTATTACCTGTACCTAAACATTTAAATGACATGAAACATAATGTGGGACTATTATGCTTCATGGTATTGGAACAGGTCAGAGTTGATGCTAGGAAGTGTGGTGATAGACAATTGCTATTAAAGCAGAGAGAAGTTTGGTAGGTGCAGTGATTAGGCTTTCTGGCACCTAATGGTCTCAACAAAGACAATGATCTCTATGTATATTTATGGATACAATATAAGAATCCCCAGCACTCAACAGCATATAAATATAGGAATTAAACATATACAAGTTACAAAAAAGTCACATTCAGATTAAAAATGGATACCTTTGGTTACATTGTTTGTACAAACATGCTTAAAGCCAACACGCCACTTCACGGCAGTATCCTAGCGTCGGTCCTAACCCAATACAAAAAGGTACTCTCCCTGGGGAGCGACAGACCATACCTGGTCTGATACCCTTTCGCGGTTTTACCTCGAGCTGAATGTGATACATACCTCTATTAGGTTTGACATGACTTACAGTCAGACCGATGTTCACTTTTTGGATATTCTCATTACGAAGGGTGTTAGGATGTTTCACACTCAATTATTTCAAAAACCCACAGATTGTATTCAATTACTATTATATTCTAGCCAGTACCCACCACACACTAAACAGTCTATACCTTACAGCCAGTTAAAGCAGGTTGACAGATTGATTGATATTGAATCTGTTAAAAAGACACAGATTAATATGTGCAAAAAGTTCAAACTTACAGGTTATCCTCAAACGTTAATTAATGAAGATATGGATAAGGTAAATCAAATAGATTTGAAGTTCAATTTGACCAATAAAAAGCCTGCACGTCACTTGCAGAGGGTGATTCCCCAATTCAGTAACTCAGATGAAGGGCCTGGGCTCTGTGTGCTGCCCGACTTCAACAACACAGACACAGAGTCCACTTTAGTGACAACAACAGCGTAATGTACAGCTACACAACTCAGAGAGCTGCACAACAGCTTCTATAACAGAGGAAACCAGACATTTCCCTTAAGGTCTGTAACACATTACAATTTGCTCCTGGAAGGTTTCAAATATAAACCCTGGAAAGACTATCAGGGAGATGTAATAAAAGTTCTTACTGTTAAAAATGATGCTAATTTTGCCCCATCCAATCAGATGTTATCAGATTAAAAATGGATACCTTTGGTTACATTGTTTGTACAAACATGCTTAAAGCCGACACGCCACTTCACGGCAGTATCCTAGCGTCGGTCCTAACCTAACACAAAAAGGTACTCTCCCTGGGGAGCGACAGACCATACCTGCTTATCTCTTTATTTAGTATGGTCTCTTCCAGGAAACCATGAGTCTACAACAGGTTATAAACCTTCTTTCAGCTGGACTGCCTTAAAGGGGCGGAGAATATCAATAGGGAGCCAGCATCCTGGGGGGCGTAGCCAATAGCCCACAATGTTATATAAATATATCATGCTGCTCACCTTTATTCTAAATTGATTGGTGCAAATGGGGCTAGGCTTTATAGATACAATATAAGAATCCCCAGCACTCAATAGCATATAAATATAGGAATTAAACATATACAAGTTACAAAAAAGTCACATTCAGATTAAAAATGGATACCTTTGGTTACATTGTTTGTACAAACATGCTTAAAGCCGACACGCCACTTCATGGCAGTATCCTATTCCTATGAATATGGGGGATTGGTTGTAGTTCTGCCAATGTACCAGCTATTGTATGTGTAACATTGTATCAGTTGTTTACTATCTAAATGTATCCATTTCCTGACTGTTATATAACTTGCTGATTGCTAATTGATACACATGCTGTGATTTTTGCTTGAGAGAGGGCCTACAGCCTGAAGCACTGCAACTTGTGGACACAAATGTATGCTGCCATAGATGTATGAATAAAAGTTTTTTTTATGTGCAAATCAATTGTGCTGTAGGTCTTGACATATGACATATTAGGAAAGAGATTCCTGCCCTGAAGAGCTTACAATATAAATATAGAGAAAATATTTTTGCTGTATGTATATATGTTTAAGTTCCTTAATTGTAAAAGGCTCATCTAAGGCATATTTGGCCTGTATGGTCGGGGAGGGGAAATTAGTTGATTCTAAGTATTCTTGTATTTGAAGGTATGAATATTGCAGATGCAATTGATAAATTTTTCTATAAAACCTAGTAAGGGTACTCAGAATTGCTGGGGTGTTGGAATAAAGTGTTTTTTAGTCTCTGACTAAGATTTTAGGATGTGTCAGGTATGCAAACCATTTTGCTGAGATATTATTGTGCTCACAATAGCTCTGTTGTTTAATAATCAGTTTCCTGTTTGCCTTCTCAGAAAGAGAATTGTAATGGTTATTCTGAACTCGCAGCCAGGTGCTTTTGTAGGGATTTCTAATGTATTTCTCCTTTACCAACTGCATGTGCAGGCATTTGCCTGCACATGCAGGCAAATGGACTAGAAATGCAGATATATGCATAGAAATACACATGTCAGTAAACCTGCAAACGGACTAGAACACGGGCAAAATGAATAGTCCTAAATGCACTCAAAACAGACAGCACAACTCAATACACATAATGGGACCTTGCCCAGCCTTAAAGGGAAAGTTCAATGGAAAATTTCATTATTTTTAAAATTCTTAGTTTATATTATACATACCTAGTTATTCTCCATATTCTCTTCCATTTTGAAAAATCAGTTGAATTTATACCACTTGCTATTCCCTGTTTTTTACATTAGTGAGCTGCCATTTCAGGTTCTAACGGTCCTCCTTCTTCCCAGAATGCACACTTCCTTGGAATGTTCCTAACAGTGATTTCTACTAATTGGCTGTTGAATGGGTCAAAGATGCTCAGATCTCTACTGAGCAACTGAATCAACGCAGGCGCTGGGTCAAGGGCAAAACCAATAATGGCCTCTATTAGGGGTCCTGCAAACAGGAAGTCAGTATTTTGGAAGCAATGTATTTATACGCAGACAAAATTCTGAAAATGCAGGGTAAGGTCATTGGGATGGTAAAATACTGCTCTTTTTTCTTAAAAGCATATGTATTTGAACTGAACTTCCCCTTCAAAAAGAAAAACTTGGGTAATCTTGCTAGGTGAATTGTCAGAGATACTCAAGCCATGGAGGGCAGCTCAACTCTGTTCACTTGATTAGAAACATCTCCTATTTCTTACATGCACATGTGCCTATGCTAAAGATGGAGGCAGGGATAGGTCAGTCATGGCACATGCGGCTCTGTGGTTACAAAACACAAAGGATGTTAAGAATACCATTTCCTATCCCTTGGGAAGTAAAGATGTAAAATAAAAGAAAAGCACTATAGATTCCCTCTAACTTATTTATTTATGTGCTAGATGCTTTTAACAGCTTCTCCAATACTTTCTTTTTAAATAAACTACCTATTTGCATATATTATTTTAATCTCCTTTTTATGTAAAAATCAAATATTTAGTAAAACAGATTTTTGTTTGCCTCTGATTATACATTTGTGCTTTTTTCCCTTGATATATTTTTCTACATATTAGCTAAACATACTTTATTCTACTACTCTTCCAGCTGAGCCTAAATAATAAGCAGCTTTCTCAGATGTTGAAATCTACTACTGCCCCTGTCCAAGAAGAGGAGGACCCTTTGGTGTATTATGCCAAGAACACGGCACAGGTTGAGGTAGGTTTTTAGTGAAATGAGCTTGCAATTTTGTACACTATAGTTGTTAAAAATGATTATTGCCACATATGCACCTCTGTCTTGTCAATATCCATATATTTGTGTATGTTTGAAAAGCAACCTGATCCTAAATACTCAAAGGTGACTGTGTGTACCTATCTTGCCTTATATGGATATATTAGGGGGGGGGATGTTGCAGCCCACTTAGTAAACTGCATATATTCCAAGACAAAGGGTCAAGGGGGCTCTCTCTCTTGCTCTCTCACCTCACAGTGACACACACTTACACATTTGTAACACACATACCTACATACTCTATATATATTTATACCTTTATTTTATTTGAATATTGTAAGCTGTCAATTACCATATATACTCGAGTATAAGCCGACCCGAATATAAGCCGAGGTACCTATTTTTACCTCAAAAAGTAAGAAAACATGATTGACTCGAGTATAAGCCGATGGTTGAAATTATGGGAACTCTGCTGTCCATAAAAAAGACTCATTCCTTGGCACTCCAGATGTTTGGAAACTACAACTCCCAGCATGCTTTAGTAGCTGGGAGTTGTAGTTTCCAAACCCCTTTAGTGCCAAGGAACAAGGCTTTTTTATGGACAGCACCCCCCAGGAAAGGCCCAAAAACATTCCCCCTTAGAGAGCCCCCCCAGTTCAGGGAGTGAGGTGGTACTCACATGTGTTGGTAAATCAGGGTAAGGTAAATTTTTACAAAATCTGCTGCTGCTTACTTTTTGTCTATGTAACCAGGTACCGGTAAGTTGAATCTCTGGATCCTGCTGGCACTCTGCTGTCTCCACGCTGCACTGACGTCCGTACTCGGTGGCTATCTAACTTACTGCCCGGTGCCAAGTAGTGACGTCCACCAGGGAGTATTACCTTTTTATTAGAATCAGGAAAATTGTGTGACAGTGCATCAGCCTTCACATTTTTGGTGGCAGGTCTATAAGTAAAATGGAACCTTGAAAAAAACAGGCCTGTCTAGAATTCAGTCTCTTAGCATTTTCGATACACTCGAGATTCTTATGGTCAGTGTACACGGTGACTGGATGAAGTGCCTACTCTAGCCAATGTCTCCACTCCTCAAAAGCCATTTTACAGCCAGGATCCCGGTTACCAATGTCATAGTTAACCTCTGCTGGGGAAAACTTTTTGGACAAATCAGCACATAGGTGTAGTTGTTCCGGATTACCAGAATATTGAGACAAGATAGCACCTACTGCAATTTCTGAAGCATCCATCTCAACTATAAAGGGTAGGTTAACATCGGGATGTACCAAAACAGGAGCGTTACAAAAGGCCTGTTTGGACCATGGAGAACGGAAGGCATCCTCTTTAGTTAAATTGGTTAATGGGGCCACTAAGGTAGAAAAATTCTTTATAAACCTCCTACAAAAATCTCTAAAGGGCCTTAAGATTGGTGGGAGCCTCCCAATCAAGGACTGCTGAGATCTTTTTGGAATCCATAGAAAGACTTTTATCTGAGATAATTAGGCCAAGGAACAGGATCTGTTGTAGTTCGAATGAGCATTTTTCCAGCTTGGCAAATAGATGATTTTCTCTAAGTTTAGCCAGTACCAGTTTCACATGAGTACGGTGTTGTTCTAGAGAGGAGGAAAAGATTAGAATATCATCTAGATATACTATGACAAATTTACCTAAGAACTCCCGAAGTACATCATTGATAAAATCTTGGAAGACTGCTGGGGCGTTACAGAGGCCAAGGACATGACTAAATATTCATAATGGCCATCTTTGGTGTTAAAATCAGTCTTCCATTCATCCCCTTGACGTATTCTAATTAGATTATATGCTCCTCTGAGATCTAATTTAGAAGAGACATTTGCTTTGATTACTTGGGAGAATAAATCATCTATTAATGGTAAGGGATACCTATTCTTGATGGTAATTTTGTTAAGAGCCCGGAAATCTATGCAAGGCCTCAGACTCCCATTCTTTTTTTTACAAAGAAAAAACCCGCCCCCAGCCGGAGAGATGGAGGGCCAAATCAACCCCTTGGCTAGATTTTCTTTAATATGATCTCTCATAGCAAGGCTCTCTGGACCAGTGAGGTTATATAAATGCCCTCATGGGGGCATGGTACTAGGTAAAAGGTCTATCGGGGGAAGTTCATTGGCAGCCTGCGGAGAGAAGACATCAGCATAATCTTGATAGTGTGTTTTTAATTTAGTATAAGAAAGATGAAGAGAAGAAAAAGGATTGTTATAACCAGGGCCCCACTTGATGACCTGGCCAGTAGGCCAATCAATAACTGCATTTATTTTATGTAACCAAGGTAAACCAAGGATAACAGGATTAGATGGAATATCTAAAGAGAAAAAATCTTAGGGAGTGGCCCTACTTGAATAGCGAGCTCAGGGGTTGCACACACAGAGCTACTAGAAGTCAGAGGGGTATTATCTATAACTAAGACTTGGATGGGACTAGACAGAGGTCTAAATGGAATACAAATGGACCGGGCCAGAGTGCGATCCAAAAAATTACCGGCTGCTCCACTATCCAAGAAAGCCTGAGAATAACAATTACTAGTACCCCCAAGGAATGTTAATGGGTAACAAGCTTTTATTGATCTGAACATTTGGAGGAAATACCTGATCACCTAGGCGGCTTTCCTCTAAACCACCTAGGCACTGAAGTTTTCTGTCTTCCTGGGCCTCTTTTTTGGACCCAAGTTGACGAAATGTCCAATGGAGCCACAGTAAAGGCAAAGACCCTCCTGACGTCTTCTATTCTTTTCATCCAGGGTCAATTCGGACATACCTAATTGCATAGGTTCCTCTAAAAATAAGGGAACCGAAAATGTTAGGGATGACCTGGAAGGTTCTGGAGCAGACATTGATCTCTCCTGGCAACGCTCTCTGAACCTACAGTCAATTTTAATGGCCAATGCCATAGACTCATCTAAGGACCTGGGAGCTGGATAATTTAAAATAGGGTCCTTGGACTCTGAAAGACCAAGCAGAAACTGGTTATTCAAAGCTGGATCGTTCCAGCGGGTACTCACCCTCCAGCGCCGAAACTCAGCCTCATATTCTTCAGCAGAACGTCTGTTTTGATGGAGGTTTCTTATTTTGGCCTCAGCGGTGGCAGTACGATCTGGATCAGCATAGAGCAGGGCCAAGGCATCGAGAAAAGAGGTCACAGAAGCCAAGGCCCAGGTTTGAGGATCCCTTTGAAGAAGGGATATCACTAAGGCCACTTTCTGTGATTCAGAGCCTGTGGAGGTTGGACATAAGTGGAAATATAACTTACAGGATTACATGAAGTTATCATACTTACTCCGATCTCCGTTCTATTTTTCAGGTAGCGGAGTTTTAGGTTCCACAGCCGGAGTAGGAGCAGGTGGAGGTGGTCTGTTTTCTTGAACTGCTACCCTCTGGGCTAGTTGGTTAATCACCCCGGTTAAGAGCCGTAACTGCTCTTGTATTTCATTCATATTAGCCTGTTATATTGTGATGCCTGACGTCCCAGAATATACCTTCAGCACCTATACCCTAATCTATCACCGTCGTCTTCACCTACAGACAAGTCCCCGATCGTCAGGAGACTTATCGCGCCTCGCTGAACATGGTAACCCCCAGGACTTAGGACGCAAGGTATGCTGAGGCCGGGTATACTTCAGAAAACCAGGACACCAAGGAATGCACAGGAACTAGAAGATAAAAAAGAGTTGAGAACAAGAAGAAGACAAGATAATGAGAAGACAAGAACAAGATAATAACAATATAATAGCTAGAAGCTAGGGAGCCAAGCACTGGACACCTAATGCTATAACAGGCAAGGTATAATGTTGGAGAGGGAACCTAAATAGTGCAGAGGAAACCAATGGGGAATGGGGTGACATAATTTAAATGCAGGGAAGGGTAGTTTGAGTCTCCTCCGCCCAATCCGGGAGCTGTAGGAGCAGAGGAGATAAGAAGAGTTGCCTCGCGAAGCACCAGAAGAGCACTGAGCGGGTGCGCGAGTGGAGTAGCATGAAGAGACTGGTCGCGGAGATATGACGTCAGACGCAACAGAGTTATCCAAGGGTCAGACCTGTTGCGGAGCGTGAAGCAGGTAAGTACTTACCCTGACATTACCCCCTCTCACAAGGGTCACTGGAAAATTCAGAATAGGCTTCTCTGGGTGGTCTCTATGAAATTGATCAATAAGTTCTTGAGCATGAACCTGATGATGAGGGATCCAGCATCTTTCTTCAGGGCCATACCCTTTCCAGTCAATAAGATATTGGAGGGAGTTTTGGAGCCAACGTGAGTCCAAGATCTTGTCAACCTCAAATTCTGACTCCCCCTGGACTTCAACTGGAGGAATAGGTTCAGATATAGAAAGAGCAGAAGCAGCAGATTTTAAAAAGGAAACATGAAATGAATTGGTTCTTTTGTTAGATGGAGGCATGGCTACTTTATAAGATACTCTGTTAATTTTCTGAAGAATAGGATATGGGCTGATGAATTTAGGACCTAATTTGGAATGGAGTGAGAGAGTCAGATGCAGGGATAAGGTAGTTTAAACTTAATTTAGTCTCCTCCACCCAGTCCGGGTGCTGTAGGAGTGGCAGAGATAAGAAGTGGTGCCTCCGCAAGGCACCAGAGGAGCACTGAGCGGGTGCACGAGCGGAGGGGCATATTTATTAAAAAAACGTTAATACCGCAAAAAAGTACTGCCGCACATCGCGGCCGCGAAAATAGCACTATCGCCATATTTATAACGGCTATTGCCGCGATATGTATCGCGGCCGCGATGTCCTGCGGTAATTTTAAGTCCCTTCGCGGCAATACTGCACTTAGCGCAATATCTGCACTTAGCGCTAATACAATATTGCAGCGAAGGGACTTAAAATCCCTTCCGGCGCTAAGGGGGCGGGGCATACGCCCACCACGCCCCTCGACCCCCCGTGGCGACCACCCACCCCTCCCACAGGGCCCTTCCCCCCTGCCAGCGGCAGCAGGAAGGCACCCTCCAGTGGGGCCCTGAGAAGGGCCTTTTGGGGCTTAAGGGGTCCCGCAGCTCGAACCGGGACCCCCCTCCCCGGCCCTTCTCAGGGCCCCACTGGAGGGTGCCTCCACCTCTCCCAGTGGGCCCTTCCCCTCCCTGCCAGCGGCAGGGCATGGGGCTTGGAGGGGCTGCTGGGGAGGGGGTGCGACCTTCCGCCGCGGCCCCTTCCCGGCAGCCCCTCCTAGCCTCCTGTTCCGAGATTGCCACGAGCGGGGAAGGGGTTGGGAGGGGCTGCTGGGAAGCAGCCGCCACGGGTAGGGTGGGCGTGCCTCCCAGGGCGGGTGCGCCCGCCGCGGGTTGCCTGCCCATCCCCGCCGCAGGGAGGCTAGTTTTCAGACATTAATAAATTGCGTTAAACGCGATTTATGCGGAAATGTTAGGGAAAATGGCCACAAAAACTTAACAAAGCTTTATAAATATGCCCCTAAGAGACCGGCCGTGGAGAGATGAAGATGAAGCCGAGGATTCCCGAAGTCAGTCAGCGGTCCCGTTGTGGGAGCGTGAAGCAGGTAAGAGCTTACCCCTGACAGTAGGTTCCAGAAATCAAAGGGACAATATACTTTTAAATACATAAATTGTTACTTAAAATTTTTTTAAAAATAAATAAAATGAAGAAACTGAAAAAGGCTAGTAATACATAATTCAAACAACAATAAAAATAAAACAATATAATACAATCTGAACCTTCTTAACTTTTATTAAAGTTAACTTATGCTCTTAAGGTTATTACAGAAAGCAAGAACAATTGTATTACTCATTAAGTACTTGCAGGGCTAGTGCTCCTAATTTATCAATCCAGAAAGCTCTCTTTGAAGGAATCTTTTATCATGATAACCTCCTCTTAATGCTTTATCTACCACCTCTAGCACCATCTATCTTAGTTGAGAATCCCTAAGCCTTTTTTTTTTCAAAGAAAATTGATCTCATATTTCTTATTTTTGCAATCATAGTTAGTCACATCTGTTCTCCTATTCTCAGCCTTACTAATCTTTACCTTTGTAAGCCTACTGACATGGGAATTTAAATAAGCAAATTCCTACAGATGTTCTGCATCTGACAAAGTCTCTTAGTTTGATCTCATTTCACTTTTTACCTATAATGGCATTACATACTAAACGTGCCTTTTTGAGGTTCACTCATGAAGAGTTGCCTGTTACCCTTTGGTACTGCAACATCTACACGGATAAGTTAATCTCCAAATTTTTTGATATTTTGTAAGAAAAAAGAGGGGGATTTTTAAACAGTTTCCCATATTGTTGGTTCACAACTGTTTTTTGTATTTTGGAAGAGAATGAGTTAAAATTAAAATCAAAAGTAGATACTAGCCTGTTATTTTCTTTGTTCCCTAATTATCCAACTATTCATTACAATTATAGGAAAAATCCTTCTCCAATGCTCTCTTTAGATCCTTTCTAGAGTACCCTCTTGCCACAGATTTTTCCGATTATCTTTTCATAGTGAATAGTCAGATAGTTCTTCTCACTCTATACGGTAGCCCCTCTTTTATATTTCTAGGGTGAAAACTACTGGCCAATAACAGATTATTTTTATATGTGCCTTTCACAGATAAGTCTGCAACAATGTTATTTTCCTGTTTGAGTTGGAAGTGCCCTTAACCACCCATTAAAGGGAAATGAGATCAAACTAAGAGTCTTTGCCACATGCAGAACTTCTGGAGTCATTTACTTACTTAAATGTCCATGTGGGTGGGCTTACTGAGATTAGGAGAACAAAAAATAGATGTGACTAACTATGTGGGCAAAAGAAACATGACATCAGTAAATAAACATTTCTTTTAAAAAAGAGCATAGGGCTTCTCAACTAAGATGGATGGTGCTAGAGATGGTAGATAAAGTGTTGAGAAGAGGTAATCATGATAAAAGACTCCTTCATAGAGTGTTTCTGGATTGATAAATTAGGAACACAAGCCCGGCAAGTACTTTTTGAGGAGTACAATTGGTATTGCTTTGTAATAACCTTAATAACCTGTATAACCTTAATAACCTGTAATAACCTTTGTAATAACCTGTAATAACCTTTGTAATAACCTGTAATAACCGTAAGAGCATAAGTTACGTTTAATCAAAGCTGTAGAAGGTTCACATTGTATTCTGACTAGTTAGTGTTTCATTTTATATAAATAAAATCAGCTTGATAAAAGAACTAGAATGTTCTGAAAGCTTGCTATGATTATCTTAGCCAATTAAGGTATCACCTTTATACCACTTTTGTTATTTTTTTATTTCAAAAGGGTTAACATTGTAGTGTGTATAAAACTGTGTGCTTTACAATATTCAGTATTGTATCATGCCTGAGGAAGAAGCCTAAGTGCTTCGAAAGCTTGCATTTTCAATAATTTTAGTTAGCCAATGAAAGGTATTATTTTATATCCAAGATGTATTCATTTTTATCAGTGGCTAACACGGTACAATTCTCTACTACTATTCTTTTTATAAAGTAACTATTTATGTTTCTTATAGTATGTTGTCCCTTTGATTTCAGCAAATATGAGTGATTGGTGCCATCTACTGAATTAATTGAAAAAAGTATGAAAATTCAGGCACTTCCTGCATTTTGATTTGATTGTATGTTATTTTTTAGTCAAAAATTTTATTCACATAGGTCTTAAAACAAGTTTGTAACATTTTTTAACATTATTTGTTGCAAAGTAATTTTTTGCAACAAATTTTTTAGATGCTACAGTACTTAGTATACTTCCTCTATGATAATTGGACCTTCCTTGAGAGAAGATGGGACTCAAGTAGGGTAATGGTATTTAGTTCATAAACTCTGTTGCATCTGTATCACCAAAAGAAGGGGGCACCCTATCCCCGAAACATTGTGAGTTGATGTGTGGCCACAAATAAACATGCAATTTTGTATTTGAAGAGCAACCTTTATTTTTTGTTTTTTCTGATATTGAATGTTCCTATGAGGATGGAATAACTGTGAGGTCTCTGCACCCACCCATTGGACATATACAAAATTGGGCTGTTGTACATCCATATTAAAGTGCAACTAGAGACCAAAAATATAATACATACAAAAAATAGAATTCTAATGCACAAACAATTCTAATTGCATATTGGCTATAACTCCATAAGGTTGCTTTTACAAACAGCCTGCTAAACCCTGGATAAATAACAGCAATTAGTTCAATAAATTGGCCAGATTATTTTAAGCTCAGTTACCACGTCAAGGTTGCTTTATTTAACTGCATTCTTAATTAGAATAAGTACACTCAAAAATCAAGTGAATTGTATTTGGAAGCTGCAGCTTTAAGTAAACTTTTCCTCTTTTTTCCCCTTTCCTAGGGCCCTCCTGAGCCTACCTGTGAAGAGCTGAAGTTCCTGACATCTTGAATTATGCTTAGTGAGTCTTTAGCTCCACCTCCCAAGATTTCCTACCTTTGCTTCTTTTGTGTGTCAGAGAAAGCGATGCCCGCTTTCCGATAACGTCACATGCGCTCGTGCATGTGCTGACTTCACAGCGCACGTGCCATGGCTTTCTCTGACACACAAAAGAAGCAGAGGCAGGAAATTTTGGGGGGCGGAGCTAAAGACTCACCAAGCATAATCCAAGTTGTCAGGGACTTCAGCTCTTCACAGGCAGGCTCAGGAGGGCCCTAGGAAAGAAAAAAAAAGAAAAGTTTACTTAAAGCTGCAGCTTCCAAATACAATTTACTTAATTAATTTGAGTGTAGTTAATCTTTAAAAAATGTCCCAATATTGGATACGATGGGAGCACTTCCATTGATAGAACACTTCTCCTATGTTTCCCCCACGCAGCTGCCAAGCTGCAGGGGCCTGTCCCCCGCAAGATTGGTGGCCGGGCACCTGACACATCACACAGCAATCAGCTATTTTTAAACAGCTGGTCACACGTATGCAGTAAAGATACACAAGATCAGCTGTTTAAAAGACCAGAAGAACAGATGAGTGAGCGTACCTATACTATACCGTATTTTTTTCTATACACTATACATCTTTACTGATCGTGGATCCTCTAAATCCTCTATCTGTGACTAACAGAGATGGGTCTCTGTGCTGTTAGAGGATTGGCTGTCAGCTTTTAGAAAGCAAGGCTGCAGCTTCCTTGTTTTGATTTTTGAACACTACAGAGCGTGTAAAGTGTACTGCATACTCTCAACTGGGTGTCACTCAGTTAAAGTGGATTATGGGAGCTGACCCGTAGTACCCACTGGTTAATTTTATAAATACCCCAGCAGTTACATATAAAGGAGAGGTGATATACAGCTTGTTGTACCTTCATGAATCTGCTCTGTCTATTGGGACAATGTTGTCTGGAAACTTAAGTTCCCCTTTAATACCCTATAAATTAAGTATTTTTGGAAACCAAATACCACCTAGGATTTTTGGGGTTGGTTTTTTGTTTGGTAAAAATATATATACTTGGCATTTTATCAAATTTTCTTTGTATTTTGATATTTTTGTTTTTTATCTAAATTTTAAAATCAGAGAAATGTAAAGATTTTCAAAATCTAAAACCAATGCAATGTGAAATACTATCAGGGAGATTCAATAAAAGTTCTTATCGTTTAAAATGGTGCTAATTTTGCACCAACCAATCAGATCTTATTTAACATTTGAAAGATAACATCCGATTGGTTGGGGCAAAATTAGCACCATTTTTAACGATAAGAACTTTTATTGAATAACCCTGCTTGTCTCTTAAATAAAATGGTATAGTGTACTTATATTTGCCCAGCTAATATATACAAACATTTAGCTTCAGAGGGGAGGCATGCTTTCATTCATTAATTCAGAATTTCCTGATGTGCTTATTTTTAGAATTTTAGCTGGTTTTATAAGAAGAATGTCTTACAGTACTGCAAGGTTTATTATGCTGGCCATACACTACAAACTTACCTCCCGATGTTTAAGCCATGTCCCTGATTGTGCATATCTTAGTAAAGGTGCCCACGATAAACTGTTTGCTGAATGGAAGATTTTTTAAACATATGATCTAGCGCACCTTTACTAACATACCCTTTTTAAAAATAGATTAATGCGGGACATGGGTGCAAATTATTATTATTATTATTATGTTGGATTTATATAGCGCCAACATCTTCTGTAGCGCTTTACAATTACATGTATACATTCACATCAGACCCTGCCTTGAAGAACTTACAATCTAAGCACATTTATTTGACACATACAACCTATCAGTATGTCTTTATGATTGTGGGGGAAACCGGAGTGCCTGGAGGAAACCCACACAAGCACAGAGAGAACATACAAACTCCATACAGATGTGTCCAAGGGTGGAATTGAACTCAGGACTTCAACGCTGCAAGGCATCAGTGCTAACCACTGAGCCACTGTGCTGCCCATAAATCAGCTGGCCCTATTAGTCTGTGCCTCCAGCCATTGCAGGTGCTATCATTACACCACTGTATCATTGGATACTAAGGGACATTTTTTTACCACCAGACATTAACAGAAAACATTTTACATTTTTAAATAGTAAATAATAGTAAATTTTCACTAAATGGACACTTTTTTTGCCAATAGGGAAATACACCATAGCTTTAAACCAAAAAATAACTAGAAATTTAATATTCATGAAAATATTCGATATACTTTTAAGAAGTATCTGTCAGGTTTTACCATGCAGCTGCCAATGATTGCTAATGTCCTTTAGCTACCTATATTATAAATATTCAGGGTTATTGCTTGTGAAGGTTCTCATTAATCCAGGTCATGGTATATCTGTTGTATTCAATTAGATCAACTGGACTTGAAATGTAGTTCTTGAAGACGTTTCGCTAGTCATCCGACTGGCTTTCTCAATTCAGAATGACTTGTACAAGAATCTGTGGCAATTATGTACCCTGGAAAATCCCAATTAGCATATCACAGCCAGGTGTTAAGGGTGTGATTAGATAGTGGCTAAGAGGTGTTATAGGAACGCCCAGAGTAAGGTGTTAAAACAGCATTGTACATGCGCGACAGTTGGTGTCGAACCCCCACCTCTAAGGCTTGGTTTCTTTATTTCACATAAATGGCCTCCTTAACACCTCTCTGAAGAACGTGACTGGTTCAAGAGAGGTGTTAAGGAGGCCATTTATGTGAAAATAAAGAAACCAAGCCTAAATAGAGGTGGGGGGGTTCGACACCAACTGTCTGCCATGTACAATGCTGTTTTACACCTTATCTGGGCGTTCCTATAAACACTCTTAGCCACTATCTAATCCACCCTTAACACCTGGCTGTGATATGCTAATTGGGATTTTCCAGGGTACATAATTGCACAGATTCTTGTACAAGTCATTCGAATTGAGAAAGCCAGTCGGATGACTAGCGAAACGTCTTCAAGAACTACATTTCAAGTCCAGTTGATCTAATTGAATACAATAGATATTCAGGGTTATTCAATAAAAGTTCTTATCGTTTAAAATGGTGCTAATCAAATGCTAGCTTTCAAATGTTAAATAAGATCTGATTTTTTGGGGAAAAATTAGCACCATTTTAAACAATAAGAACTTATATTGAATAACCCTGATTGTTTTTTGCAAACTCTCCCATATTTTGAGTCATAGCTGATTCAATCAACTCTCTCTTACTTAAATAATCTTTTTGTGTTTAAATTTTTAAGATTGTACGACTGGATAGAAGCATGGAACAGATTGTTTTCCCCGTCCCAGGGATCTGTAAATTCTTGACAAAAGAGACAAAGCATCGCATTTTCACCACCACAGAACAGGATGAGCAGGGAAGCAAAGTTAGTGACTTCTTCGACCAGTCATGTTTCCTTCACAATGAAATGGAGTGGCAAAGAAAATTACGAAGTAAGAATCTTGGAGTAATATTAATGACAGTCTAGTATTCTAGTTCATTTTGCAAACAAATAATAACTGCTTAACCTTTATAGATTCAATTTTTTTTTATGTCAAAGAAAAATGCCTACCTGCAGAGCAGTTATAGCTACAATGCAACATAGGTTCCTGCCTAGGGACAGGGAAACTTCAATGGGCCCAACTACAGAAACAGAATTAAGGTGCGTATAGTACACATGAGCAAAGAATGGATAACCATTAGAGATTCTGCCATCATAACAATTAGGCAGAGTATTTTGCAACCTTACTGCCCCTGTAGCGAAGAATCATTTACATTAGTAACATAGTAATGGAAGTTGAAGAAATATGTGCATCTTGTCCAAGCTTAACTGCCTACCCGTTAACCCTAATTAACAGTTGATTCATAGGAAGGCTAAAAAAGGATCAAAAGGGGAAACAATTCCTTCCTGACCCCCAAATGGCAACCGGAAAGGATCCTGACCCACAAAGGGCAACCGGAAAGGATCTCGAGATCAATCAGAACTATTTGTATTAATTCAAGTTATTTTCAGTATTTTTTTGTTTTAGCAATTTATCCAGCCAACTTCTAAATTTAGTCAAAGAATGTGACATTATCACATCTGCTGGAAGTTTCACTATAAAGAAATTCCAAAACTGAAGAAGAAACTCCCCAGACTACCTATACATTGAAAGATTCCTCTCTAGTATTTGCATTAGTAGACATAAGTAATAGATTTTGTAACAAAGGAGGCTTCCATGTTATTGCCAGTACAACTCATAGCCCATGTTGGCTTCAAAGAGCCACACCCCCTGACCCCAGGATTCACTAGCTTCACTTTATAGCGAAAGATAAAGTTTCTAAATGTACTAACAGCTGAGTTGCTGTTGGCGCACCATGTAAATGTTGTGGTTTTAGGAACAAACAGACCAAAAAGTCACAAGTTCTAATCCCCCGTTGTACTTAGAAACATATAACATAGCATATAGTTTATATATATATATATATATATATATATATAATATAATATAATATATATACAGCACGCTCTGTTATTAATTACCAACCAGCATGAATTGCTAACAGTCTTCCAGTAGCAATACAAAATAGTGAACTGATTTTACTGACATTTACTGAAATGTACACCTATTTACGCAAGTTCCATGGTGGCACTGTGCTGGCTTAGTGAAAAAAATAGACTCTTGGGGCACAGGTTCGATTCACCATGCTCCCTTTTTTTTTTGTTTTATTATGTTCTAGCAAAAGATAAAGAACACACAGTACTAGATAATTACATTTAGCCCTTGTGGCCTAGTGGTAGCAAACTTTTTAGAAAACACAGTATAGAAGGTTGCTGATTGGATTCCCCATACTTACTTTTATTTTTTACTGAAATGTTGAGATTACTTTTCTTTTTTCTATGAAAAGCAAAGGAATGTATCATTGTTAGGGACAGGAGCATTTGTAATGTGTTTACAAAAAAACTGCACTGAAATCTGAGTTCCGTGTTAGAGGGAGGGATCTCTGAGCTGTAACATTATTGTCTGTCAGCTTCTAGGAAGCAAGACTGCAGTTTCCTGTAAATGTGTACTGCGTACACTTAGCGGGGTGTTCCCAAATAAGGTAAATTATGGGAGCGGACCCCTAGTACTCACAGGTTATTTTTATCAATCACCCAGCATCCACAGCAAAGGGAGAGATGAGGCACAGCTTGTTGTGTGTTTCTGAATGTGCTCTGTCTATTGAGACAATGTTGTCTGGGGACTTTAGTTCTCCTTTAATGTTACTGGATAGCTGGGGTTTTAAATCTAATGGGGTTTTTTTTTGTTCTATCTACATCCCATACTTTACTGCTTGAAAGTTTCTGTCTTCCTCCTCCTCTAGCTTTGCCCCCATGAGACGTCCCCTGCGCGCACACTCGCGGCACAGCACCCGCAATGGCATTATGTACCGTGTGCACTGACCTCACACGTGGTCTGTAAACGACAATATTGTATAGCAAAAAAAAAAGTGCTGTGATGTATCAGCCTGTGTGAATCTAAATAAATGAATGTTGTTCCAAATTGGTGATAAATCAGGATGTGGTTGGAAAAACTCCCAAGAGACTATGTCAGCATATAAACTTAAAATCGCATGTGTGAATGGTCTGGAGCCATGAACTGAGAGAGCTAGTACTGCTGTGCATATTGCTTTGGTTGTATTTCTATGTTTAGTTAATCCCATTTGAGTATTTGTAAGTAATGAGGGCATAAGGTGGCCTAGTTTGTTGGCCATTCATTTTGTTAAAAGTTTGAAATCTTGGTGCAATAGTGTGATTGGGCGATATGATTTGACCATGAGGGTTTTTTTTTAATTGGGTTTCAAAAATAATATGGTGAGGGACTCACCATAGTCAATGTGTCAAAGTTTGTAAGAGTTAGAGTCAAATATTGTTTAAATAGCTTGTAGTATTCTGCTGAAAGTCCATCTGGGCCAGGTTATTTATTGTTGGGAAGAGATATAATGGTATCTTATATCTCCTGTTAATAAATTGGTTTGTTTAGACATTCTTGTTGATTAGGTGTAATAGGTGTTGGTTTTAATTTTTTTCTAAATTAGTTATTAGTTTCATTCCAGTAAGATAGTTGTGCTTGTATAAAGATTTTTTTGTAATAGTGGAGAAATTAATGTTAAATTTGTGATTGGGAAGATGAGACTTGTTTGGTTGTATGATCAAGAAGTTAATGGATGTTGTATTGTGGGTGTAGGGGGATGAGCCTATCTTGCTAGCAATAGATTGATTTATCTTTTTTTCATGTGCTGATGTGGATTCTTAGTGAAGAACAAGAAGTAAATCGCTGCTGCCATGATTCTCCCTCCATGCTGTGTGTGCTGGACACTGATTTAGGAACGGGAAGGTTAGGGGTGATGTGGTGGGAGAATTTCTGTCTCCTTGCTGTCAGCCGATCCATGTGATTATGGGGGGGGGGGGGGGTTCTCCCACCTTGCTATGTTTTAATCAATATAAGAACACCCTCTTCCCCCTAATAATCAAATTTTTCAGCACACAGCTAGTAGGTGGAACCCCCCCCCCATAATCACATGGATCGTCAGACAGCAAGGAGAGAGAAACCACAAGAGCCTCTTCACTGCTAACCTTCCCCTTCCTAAACCACATTACACCTCTTCACTGCTAACCTTCCCCTTCCTAAATCACAGCGATCAACGCTCTCACACACAGACAGCATGATGGGAGAATCATGAAAGCAGTGATTTACTCACCGATCAGAACTTTCCTAATCACAGGAGTCAAACAAGAGATAAAAAAAGAAACAGTATCCCCCTGTATTATCAAACCCTGTATAAGCATAGATGTTCAGTTGGACAGATAAGATTAAAATATAACATTTATTAGATGTGTATTAAAAAACTAATTGAACACAAATTAAAAACCTAGGCCGTCACTAAACCAACTGTTTGAATAGAAGAGTAGGGGATAAAAGCCTAAATGATCCCTAAAGAAGGGTGGGAGAAATCTTTCCATCCAAAAGCTTACCCTATGATATATAAAGCAGCCCTGAGCACTCAATGCTTCTCCTAGTCCAAACAGAATCAAGAACTGGTCTTGGTCCCTATCTCTAGTACTGGTATGGTTAGGATGTGATTAAAAGGTCAAAGACACAAATATCAGCACAAGTCTGTATTACCTAGCGTGCATGATATTACCACGCTAGTGCTAGCCAAATGCCAGCATTCTGTTCCCCCATTACACTTTAATTGGGAAGATCCAGGCCCTAGATGCTCGCTAACATTGCTGGTAAGTTTAAAAATAGAAAAGATACACACACAACCCCTAATGCATTTTGTTCTCCTGTGAGAACTTAATCAACCTATGATTAAGTTATATTTTAATCACATATGTCCCACTGGACATGTATGCTTATACAGGGTTTGATAATATAGGGGGATACTATTTCTTTTTTTTTTTCTCTTGTTTTACTCATTTTTTTATCCCCATTATCTACTCCCCACACATTGTAGGAGGGTTGTGCATCACATCAGTTTAACTAATCAGGAGCTCAAGTTACCTTGCTTGAAGTCTGTTATTACCACACAGTGAAAAACTGCAAGGCTGTTTGAATTGGTGGAAGTTTTTTTATCCCTGCTCACTGCCTTACAGCCAACTTTATCCCTCAGTACTCTGGAATGCAGGCTCAGATTGCAACAAGGAAGGAGACATTGAACAGGTAATAAAGCAACCAATAATAATTTTTGGGTGGACATGTACTTTAAGCCACCCAGAAGAGGGTAAAAATTAAGATTCAGGCTTAGCGGTGCATGTAAGTTCTAATTGGAGTGCCTCAGGGTTCTGTACTGAGGCCACTTCTTTTTAATCTGTTTATAAATGACTTAGAAGGGGGCATTGAGAACAAGGTCTCTGTGTTTGCTGATGACGCTAAACTATGCAGAGCTTTGGAAACTTCAAATAATGTGCAATTGCAAGCAGACTTAGATTATCAAAATAGGCAGCAGAATGGCACATGAGATTCAATGTTGATAAATGTAAGGTGATGCATTTGGAGTTTAACAATCCTTGTGCCACCTACACCATAAATAACTCTGTTAACTCTGTGTTAAGTGAATCTCTAATGGAAAAAGGGTTGGGGGTTCTAGTAGATAACAGACTTAGCTGTAGCAAACATTGCCAGGCAGCAATAGCTAGAGCTAGCAAGATATTAGCTTGTAGAAAGAGGGGAATAGATTCAAGACAGGAAAATATTATTTTCCCTCTTTACAAGGCACTGGTTAGGCTTCATTTGGAATATGCGGTGCAGTTTTGGTTAAAAAGGAGGGTGAAAAGTTTGGACTTGATGGACGAATGTCTTTATTTAACCTCAATTACTATGTTACTATGTAATACAACTGGAAAACATCATTATCTCAGACCACATACCCATACTGCTAATACTCTGAACCTTATAAAAAAACCTGATGGAATATTATTGGCACTTCCCACAATAGCTATATGAGTCAGATGTATATACCTAGATTGGTCGATGATTATATCACCCACACAGAAGATCCCATTTTATTCTGACAAGCTTCAAAAATAATGGCATATACTGCACATAAAAAAATCCCAGAGACAAAATCATACTACTTAACGAAAATTTGTCTCTAACCTTGACCAACTTCCTTAATGACCCCTTGGAGGAGAATAAAGAAGTATACAAGTCAGCTAAACTTTACCTTTTAGATTTTCACCTAATTAACTAGGCCAGATGGGCAGTAGAAGCTAAAATAACTAAATTTTACAGTATTTTATTGCATTATGATTTACAAAAAAAGATGAGTACACACAGTACAGATCTTAAAAATGTTAAGCTTCTGTCTGTCATTTATTAAAAGATCTGGCTACACACATTCTCAAGCGTTCTGGACTGCACAATTCCTGCAGCCGCATTTCCTTCAGCCGCGGCTGACTCCCTATACTTCAGTACAGGGAGATGTGTGAGTGTGGGAAATTTTTAAACAATTCCAAGAGATCCTGAGGCCGACAGTGAACTTTCTTTGGCCTTGGGAACACTTGTAACTGCGGTACACACATTACCAATAAACAAACAATCTCGATGATCCTGTTGGTGTACCCAGCTTTAGTATACATTTGCAAAATGTTATGCTTGTGAAGGTTCTCATTCATCCAGGTCATGGTATATCTGTTGTATTCAATTAGATTCAACTGGACTTGAGTTTGTTTCGCTAGTCATCCGACTGGCTTCTCAATTCTGAATGACAGAATCTGTGGCAATTATGTACCCTGGAAAATCCCAATAGCATATCACAGAGTGTTAAGGGCGTGATTGGATAGTGGCTAAGAGGTGTTATAGGAACGCCCAGAGTAAGGTGTCAAAACAGCATTGTACATGGCAGACAGTTGGTGTCGAACCCCAAACCCCAAGGGGTATGGGTACGACAGACACATTTTACAGTCGATGCTTTAATGCACAACATTAGTCAACTAGAACAGAACCTGGCCTCACAGCTGCCTGTGGCCATCTGGGAAAGGGTGATGGAGTTCACCAAACAAGCACAGCTTTCTCAGCACTGTAAGGGCAAACAAAGGCAACAAGTTCTCTATTCTGTCATCCCAGAACACCCAAAGGAGAACAACTACTTTGGATACAAAAGGAGGGAAGTCTCTCTTCATCAAAAAGGAGGAATGGGTGAGAAACTTGTCTAGGACTTCCAGCCAGAAATGGAAGTCCTTGAATTTTGCCATCACTCCTAAAGCCATCCCTGTGGTGGATATTATAGCAGCCACAGAAGCCTCAATCCACAATAATAAGGTACCATAGAGTGAGGCAGAACAACTTCGCCTTAAGGTATCTGCAGCCTTAGCCAGTGCTAAAACTCCTTCATCTAACCTGACCACACAGGAAAGAAGAGCCTTACTACCGGCAGACAAGGGAAGATGCACAGTGGTACTCAACACCTCAGACTACCATGATAAGATGACCATGCTCCTGGCCGATAACAACACATTCAGGTTATTCAATAAAAGTTCTTATCGTTTAAATGGTGCTAATCAAATGCTAGCTTCAAATGTTAAATAAGATCTGATTTTTTGGGAAAAATTAGCACCATTTAAACATAAGAACTTATATTGAATAACCCTGATTGTTTTTGCAAACTCTCCCATATTTTGAGTCATAGCTGATTCAATCAACTCTCTCTACTTAAATAATCTTTTGTTTTAAATTTTTAAGATTGTACGACTGGATAGAAGCATGGAACAAATTGTTTTCCCCGTCCCAGGGATCTGTAAATTCTGACAAAAGAGACAAAGCAATCGCATTTTCACCACCACGAACAGGATGAGCAGGGAAGCAAAGTTAGTGACTTCTTCGACCATCATGTTTCCTCACACATGAAATGGAGTGGCAAAGAAAATTACGAAGTAAGAATCTTGGAGTAATATTAATGACAGTCTAGTACTTCTAGTTCATTTTGCAAACAAATAATAACTGCTTAGCACTTTATAGATTCAATTTTTTTTTAATGTCAAAGAAAAATGCCTACCTGCAGAGCAGTATTATTAGCTACAATGCAACATAGGTTCCTGCCTAGGGACAGGGAAACTTCACTGGGCCCAACTACAGAAACAGAATTAAGGTGCGTATAGTACACATAGAGCAAAGAATGGATAACCATTAGAGATTCTGCCATCATAACAATTAGGCAGAGTATTTTGCAACCTTACTGCCCCTGTAGCGAAGAATCATTTACATTAGTAACATAGTAATGGAAGTTGAAGAAATATGTGCATCTTGTCCAAGCTTAACTGCCTACCCGTTAACCCTAATTAACAGTTGATTCATAGGAAGGCTAAAAAAGGATCAAAAGGGGAAACAATTCCTTCCTGACCCCCAAATGGCAACCGGAAGGATCCTGACCCACAAAGGGCAACCGGAAAGGATCTCGAGATCAATCAGAACTATTTTTATTATTCAAGTTATTTTCGTATTTTTTGTTTTAGCAAATTTATCCAGCCAACTTCTAAATTTAGTCAAAGAATGTGACATTATCACATCTGCTGGAAGTTTCACTATAAAGAAATTTTCCAAACCTGAAGAAGAAACTCCCCAGACTACCTATACATTGAAAGATTCCTCTCTAGTTATTTGCATTTAGTAGACATAAGTAATAGATTTTGTAACAAAGGAGGCTTCCATGTTATTGCCAGTACAACTCATAGCCCATGTTGGCTTCAAAGAGCCACACCCCCTGACCCCAGGATTCACTAGCTTCACTTTATAGCGAAGATAAAGTTTCTAAATGTACTAACAGCTGAGTTGTGTTGCGCCCACCATGTAAATGTTGTGGTTTAGGAACAACAGACCAAAAAGTCACAAGTTCTAATCCCTTGTTTACTTATGAAACAATATAACATAGCATATATGATATATATATATATATTATATATATATATATTATATATTATATCTATATACAGCAGCGCTTCTGTTATTAATTTACCAACCAGCATGAATGCTAACAGTCTTCCAGTAGCAATACAAAATAGTGAACTGATTTTACTGACATTTACTGAAATGTACACCTATTTACTGCAAGTTCACTGGTGGCACTGGTGCTGGCTTAGTGAAAAAAATAACTCTTGGGGCACAGGTTCGATTCACCATGCTCCCTTTTTTTTTTGTTTTTATTATGTTTCTAGCAAAAGATAAAACACCACAGTACTAGATAATTACATTTAGCCCTTGTGGCCTGAGTGGTAGCAAACTTTTAGAAAACACAGTATAGAGGTTGCTGATTGGATTCCCCATACTTACTTTATTTTTTTACTGAAATGTGAGATTACTTTTCTTTTTTCTATGAAAAGCAAAGGAATGTATCTTGTTAGGGACAGGAGCATTTGTATGTGTTTACAAAAAAACTGCACTGAATCTGAGTTCCGTGTTAGAGGGAGGGATCTCTGAGCTGTAACATTATTGTCTGTCAGCTTCTAGGAAGCAAGACTGCAGTTTTCCTGTAAATGTGTACGCGTACACTTAGCGGGGTGTTCCCAAATAGGTAAATTATGGGAGCGGACCCCTAGTACTCACAGGTTATTTTTATCAATCACCCAGCATCCACAGCAAGGGAGAGATGAGGCACAGCTTGTTGTGGTTTCTGAATGTGCTCTGTCTATGAGACAATGTTGTCTGGGGACTTTAGTTCTCCTAATGTTACTGGATAGCTGGGGTTTTAAATCTAATGGGGTTTTTTTTTTTTCTATCTACATCCCATACTTTACTGCTTGAAAGTTTCTGTCTTCCTCCTCCTCTAGCTTTGCCCCCATGAGACGTCCCCTGCGCGCAACACTCGCGGCACAGCACCCGCAATGGCATTATGTACCGTGTGCACTGACCTCACACGTGGTCTGTAAACGACAATATTGTATAGCAAAAAAAAAAGTGCTGTGATGTATCAGCCTGTGTTGAATCTAAATAATGAATGTTGTTCCAAATTGGTGATAATCAGGATGTGGTTGGAAAAACTCCCAAAGACTATGTCAGCATATAAATTAAAATCGCATGTGTGAATGGTCTGGAGCCATAACTGAGAGAGCTAGTACTGCTGTGCATATTGCTTTGGTTGTATTTCTATGTTTAGTTAATCCCATTTGAGTATTTGTAAATATGAGGCTAAGGTGGCCTGTTTGTTGGCCATTCATTTTGTTAAAAGTTTGAAATCTTGGGGTTCAATAGTTGATTGGGCTATGATTTGACCATGAGGGTTTTTTTTTAATTGGGTTTCAAAAATAATATGGTGAGGGACTCACCATAGTCAATGTGTCAAAGTTTGTAAGAGTTAGAGTCAAATTTGTTTAAATAGCTTTGTAGTATTCTGCTAAAGTCATCTGGGCCAGGTTATTTATTGTTGGGAAGAGATATAATGGTATCTTATATCTCTGTTAATAAATTGGTTTGTTTAGACATTCTTGTTGATTAGGTGTAATAGGTGTTGGTTTTAATTTTTTTCTAAATTAGTTATTAGTTTCATTCCAGTAAGATAGTTGTGCTTGTTAAGATTTTTTGTAATAGTGGAGAAATTAATGTTAAATTTGTGATTGGGAAGATGAGACTGTTTGGTTGTATGATCAAGAAGTTAATGGATGTTGTATTGTGGGTGTAGGGGGATGAGCCTATCTGCTAGCAATAGATTGATTTATCTTTTTTCATGTGCTGATGTGGATTCTAGTGAAGAACAGAAGTAAATCGCTGCTGCCATGATTCCCCCATGCTGTGTGGCTGGACACTGATTTAGGAACGGGAAGGTTAGGGGTGATGTGGGAGAATTTCTGTCTCCTTCTGTCAGCCGATCCATGTGATTATGGGGGGGGGGGGGTTCTCCCACCTTGCTATGTTTTAATCAATAGAAACACCCTCTTCCCCCTAATAATCAATTTTTCAGCACACAGCTAGTAGGTGAACCCCCCCCCCATAATCACATGGATCGTCAGACAGCAAGGAGAGAGAAACACAAGAGCCTCTCACTGCTAACCTCCCCTTCCTAAACCACTTACACCTCTTCATTGCTAACCTTCCCCTTCCTAAATCACAGCGATCAACGCTCTCCACAACACACAGCATGATGGGAGAATCATGAAAGCAGTGATTTACTCACCGATCAGAACTTTCCTAATCACAGGATCAAACAAGAGATAAAAAAGAAAAGTATCCCCCTGTATTATCAAACCCTGTATAAGCATAGATGTTCAGTTGGACAGATAAGATTAAATAAACATTTATTAGATGTGTATTAAAAAACTAATTGAACACAAATTAAAAACCTAGGCCGTCACTAACAAACTGTTTGAATAGAAGAGTAGGGATAAAGCCTAAATGATCCCTAAAGAAGGGTGGGAGAAATCTTTCCATCCAAAACTTACCCTATGATATATAAAGCAGCCCTGACACTCAATGCTTCTCCTAGTCCAAAAGAATCAAGAACTGGTCTTGGTCCCTATCTCTAGTACTGGTAATGGTTAGGATGTGATTAAAAGGTCAAAGACACAAATATCAGCACAAGTCTGTATTACCCTAGCGTGCATGATATTACCGACCTAGTGCTAGCCAAATGCCAGCATTCTGTTCCCCCATTACACTTTAATTGGGAAGATCCAGGCCCTGGATGCTCGCTAACATTGCTGGTAAGTTTAAAAAATAAAAAAGATAACACACACAACCCTAATGCATTTTGTTCTCCTGTGAGAACTTAATCAACCTTGATTAAGTTTATTTTAATCACATATGTCCCACTGGACATGTATGCTTATACAGGGTTTGATAATATAGGGGGATACTATTTTCTTTTTTTTTTCTCTTGTTTTACTCATTTTTTATCCCCATTATCTACTCCCCACACATTTAGGAGGGTTGTGCATCACATCAGTTTAACTAATATATGACTAGCGAAACGTCTTCAGGAACTAAACTTCAAGTCCAGTTGATCTAATTGAATACAACAGATATGCCAAATGTTAACTGTCCAAGGGGTGTACTTTAATAGCTACACATCTTTTATAAACCTTATATTGTATTTTTTTTTCTCTTTAGGTATGCCACTGATATACTGGTTTTCCAGACGAATGGGAATCTGGGGTACAATTTCATTCAACCTTGCTGTTTTCATCAATCTTATCATTGCCTTCTTCTATCCATATGTAGAGGGTGCATCTAT